>CM048749.1:296351218-296826218 GCA_026315105.1 Locusta migratoria | reverse complement strand
AACATATGTTGCTGTTGATGAATTTTTTTAAAACATGCTGAAATTATTTTCAGAACTTTATTCCTAGTGAGTTTAACAGCAATAAAGGTAGCATGAAATATCTCGTATCACATAAATGGTTTGAGATATGTTAACAAGATTTTGGCAAATGAGAAAAAGTTTGAAGGAAAATATTTTGTCATACGATTAGCATAATATTTAATATGCAAAACATAATTATCTACTTTGTTGCTGAAATTTTTATTTATTTTCTTCAGTTAAATAGTGTACTTTGATTGGTCATTGATAGCCAGTGGAAGAAAAATTGACATAGATTTTCCAACAAAATTTTTATTATTCTACTATGGCTAGGATTTTTAACAAGTATTATCTGACTTATTCCCCACCTAATAAAACACTGTTTCAGAATGCTTGTCAATTGCGCGCGCACACACACTCTTTGTATTTTTCAGTGCTTAGCACGGCGATATTGAAGAATTTATTCGTATTCTCAAGAGCAAATATAGATTTTTTTACATTTGCACAAGGTCAGCATCTCACATTGTAATAGTCTTTTTGGTGTTATAACATACAGTAACCCCCTTCGACGTGCAAAAAAAAAAAAAAAAAAAAAAAAAAAAACACCCCTTACGTAAATATATTTGCTTCACAAGAAGAATAAACTATGCTGCGGTCTGCAAACAAGACCACGACAAAACAGCCCGGGAAATTTAAGCAGTATGGTTTCATAAAGCATAAATTGTGGGAAAAAAAGAAATACATTAACACACTAATGGGGTTGAATTAACTTTGTGAACATATGAAATTTGATGGGACCAACAAAAAGTAATGTAAATGGCGGGAAAAGCAAAATTCCAGGAATGTAAAAGTGGGCTTATACTGTAGTCTGAAATTTGATTAATGAATCAACTGCCACGCAGTTACATGTCAACTGTAGAATAGTCATGTTTAATTCTGAAGTAAAATGTGACTTAACTGCCAGAAAGTTCTTGCCAATTTTCATCTTTGGGGAAAATGCCCCTAGGGACAAATTTAGATCAAAACCCTACTTTTATCTTCTCACAATATTAAAATGTGCTGTTCTGCCAAAACACAGTAAAGTTTACATAAAGTTCCTTACCTAACAAGCTAGTGCAGATGCAATGTTTCATTACTTGAATAATGGATGGCATTAAAGGCTTGCTGACAACTATGATTATGATGATTGAAATTATTTAAAAGAAATTCTACTTCTTATTAAGTTACCAGTTACGGTTCCACTTTGTGTTTAAAATTGCACAAAATTCAGATACTTTATTACATAATAAGTAAACTTTTTGGTGAGTATTTTGATTCCTGTTATGTACATATACATACAATACAAAAATGCAAGTGTGATCCAGTACGTAAATTTTACCTTAAAATGTTATTTTTGCATTTTGCACAGTTTTCTTCAAAGTCCCTTGAACTGTTCTCTACAGTTGCACTCTCAGTAAAACACCAGAATAACAAACACTTCAAACTATGAATTCGACCTTGAATTCATCTTGATTAATTTTCATGAGCAATCCTCCCCACGTAAGTGGACATCTACACAATATTATAACATTTGAAGGAGAAAGTTGGTGACAAAATTTGGTAAATGTATCATTTCGCAAGAAAAGATGCTGTAGTCTTAATGATTACCAGCCTAGTTATTCCTCTTTTTATGTTACAAGACCAAATGAGCTGCCCCTTCTTGCACTCCATTGATGTCCTTTATCAATACAATGTTGTAAAGCTCCTATATCACACAGAAATATTCCAAAAGAGGACAGACAAGCATACTGCAGGCCAGAGCTGGCCATAGTGTGGCAAATGGCATGCGAGCCATGGGCGGACCAGGTGATGCTTGGACTGTGTGGGCAAAATTTACTTGTGCAGTGTGATGCATCTCTGCCCCTTCTGGGCTACGGGTGCAGTATTTCCCCAATGGCCAGTACCCATTTCCCTATGGTTTCTGGTGTTAAAATGCATCATCGTCATCATTAGAGACTGATAATGGCTTTCAGCGTTCAGTCTGAAGCTTAGTACCTCCAATAAAATTCTTCCATGATCCCCTATTCAATGATAACATTGCTGCTTAGTCTGAGGTTAAGCCTTTTACTTAAAAATCATTCTTCGCCGGAACTAAGTGCTTTCTTCTTGGTCAACCCACCATCTCGGCCTATTGGCTCCAGCTGCTGCATCTATGGTGTTCATTCCCAGATTTTCTTTTATTTCCTCATTATGGACACCCTCCTGCTATTGTTCCCATCTAGTAGTACCTGCAATCATTCTTGCTGCTATGTCTGTAACCTCTACCTTATGAATAAGGTAACCTGTATCCACCCAACTATCACTTCCATACAACAGAGTTGGTTGAAAGATGAAACGGAGCACTGCTAACTTCGTCTTGGTATTTACTTCCTTATTGCAGAAGAGAGTAGATCTTAGCTGAGCACTCACTGCATTAGCTTTGCCACACCTTGATTCCAGTTTTTTCACTATGTTGCCTTCCTGTGAGAAAATACATCCCAGGTACTTAAAAATGCAAATGTTGCAAAATTCATCTCAGTTTTGGAAGAAATACAGGAAAAGGTTTCAAATTGTTATCAGAATACTGCCAGTCACATATATTTTGAAGACTTTTGAAGACCATGTGCTGTACTAGTTGAAAGTGCTCCTGTCCATTTGCAAATGGAACTGATAGATTTGCAACTTGAAGTTAAAACTGTTTTGGAGATTCCACATGTACCTAATTAGGCTGCAAAAGTTATATCCATGTTTAGCTCTCTCTCTCTCTCTCTCTCTCTCTCTCTCTCTCTCTCTCTCTCTCTCTCTCTCTCTCTCCCCAAAGTCTGCTCAGTTGCCAAATTAATGTTTAAGAGGTCATTACATCAAGGTATCTCTTCCTATCCTCTACATGTGCCTTACAGCTCTCCCCCCCTTTCTCCCCCAAATCCTCTTCCATTTAAATCCCACTAATTCCTAGATAAAATTTTTTTTAGGAAGTGATATACGTAATAAAAGAATGAAAAAATTGCTTACTGGACCTTTTTTCTTCTTGCAGTACATACTATCACCACTTAAAGTACAGAATATGTTTAACACCTTGATTTTGATTTTTCGACAGCACTAAAATTCAAAAGGTTTCACTTCTGCTGTAATGGTGTGTTGTTTGGTTTTTGGCGGTAATGAAAAATTATTCTGCAACATTGGCTAGTCATTAAAATACACATTAAACTTAAAAGTAACAGACTGTGTGCTTCCACATGTGTACCGCCATAGTCAGTCTTTCATTGTTTTCAATATTTTGTGTTTTTTTAGGTTTATGCTGTGAAGCATGCAGTGCAACGACCATTGTCACTGATTCAGGGCCCACCAGGAACCGGAAAGACTGTTACATCAGCTACGATTGTTTACCATCTGGTAAAGCAAAGTGGTGGTTCAGTACTTGTTTGTGCTCCTTCAAACATAGCTGTTGATCAGTTAACTGAAAAGATCCATCAGACAGGCCTGAAAGTTGTTCGTCTCTGTGCAAAATCACGTGAAGCTATTGATTCACCTGTCTCTTTTCTTGCTTTGCATAAACAGATACGGATTATGGACAGGTATGTTAATTATTTTTTTGATTTCAAACAGTTTCAGAATTATTAATTAAAAAAGTGTTAAACATTACTGCTAAGTTTGACTGTGGTGTGATAACAAACATTTTGCTTTTGTACATCAACCATCAGTATTTTAACACACATCTTTAATAAGAAAGAAATTGCAGATTGATTTGATTAGTTTGTTGCTGCTGTAGTTCAGTTTAGCTCATTTTCTAGTCAATAACTTACATACTTGTCCAAATTAGTCATGTCCACTATGTTAAGCAGAGTACTGATGCAGCAACTTTGGTAAATTTTAGGTGGATCTTACTCTCCATGCAGGTGAATGCTCATGCATAGGTCTGCTGGACTGGCTCACCATTACTGCATCAGGCATTCATCTAATAATTGCTGAATAACATTAAAGATGCCCCTAGAGAAGTTAGTATTATTTGCTTAAATACACTGACAGTTCCTTATGAGTAAGTCAGGTGAAGTTGTTCTAATGCATTCTGTGCTTGACTATAAGGGTTTAATGTTCAGACCATTTTATTTATAAAACAAGGTAATTGGGTGGCATTTTGTTTCGAGGGGAGAGTGCGGTAAAAAAGGGGAAAGATAAAGGAGTACAATCTGAAGTAACCAAAAATAACAAATTTGTATTTCACTCTAAAAATATTTACACACAAATAATTTGAGTAACTGAGAAAAGCTGGGCTTCCAAAGAATAGTTGTTTTGAGGGAAGAAAACAGAAATCGATAAATTCATTAATAATAGAGCATATGTGATATGCATGCATAAGTAGCTTCAAACATTTCCGTTTCTGATTGAACATACTTCTCATTTGTTTATTACTTGTTTGAGTTGGTTTGTTTGAGATTCCGGTAGCATTAATTACAGTGTTAACCCCCGCCCCCTTTCTCTCTCTCTCTCTCTCTCTCTCTCTCTCTCTCTCTCTCTCTCTCTCTCTCTTTGTGTGTGTGTGTGTGTGTGTGTGTGTGTGTGTGTGTGTGTGTGTGTGTGTGTCTGTCTTGGCAATTTTCTAAATGATTGTAAGAAATTACAAATTTGTGCCGTTGTTGTTGCTGTTGATTACTATTTGCTGAGAGTTCAAAATAAATCTTCTTGTAAAGGCTTCCATGTATTTAGGTAGGACATGTAGATTTTTGATATTTTTTGTTGTAGATGGTTCAGGAGTAACTAAGTTTCAGTGCATACTATGTATGTTTTCTTAAGCATGTGAAATACTGATGTAGGATAGTGATAACTATTTATTGGTGTACATGGTTACAAAAGTTTATCAAAGTCATTCTGATCAGGTTTGTAAATAAATTTTATGGTTAACAAGATTCTCTTTATTTACAGCAATACTGAACTACAGAAACTACAGCAATTGAAAGACGAGACAGGTGAATTGTCATCTGTAGATGAGAAAAGGTACCGCATGCTGAAGAAAGCTGCTGAGAAAGAGCTTTTGGAAGCTGCAGATGTCATTTGTTGTACTTGTGTTGGTGCAGGAGACCCACGCTTGCAGCGGTTGAAATTTCACTCTATTCTTATTGATGAAAGTATGCAAGCAACAGAACCAGAGTGCATGGTTCCAGTTGTTTTAGGAGCAAAACAGGTAAATAATAAGTTCTGTAGGGGAGTACATTGAACATCCACATACAGAATAAGTCATGTTGAATAACAATTACTGCTGTGAAATAGAAGTTTTTATTCACAAGACTTGACCACTTTTGCAAATACACTTTGCATCATTGGGTGCTGTAGTCAGTTCATCTGATTAACAACTAGGGTATGTGAAATCTCCAACTATTTTCATCAGTCTTAAAATGGTTTTATTTGCAAATTTCTGAATGACCCAAGAATGAAATTAGAGAGGGGCTGTATTTTCTTGACCTCATTGAAGTCTAATATTTTGTGTTGGAAACCTGTGTATGCAGAGAAGCAAAGATAACTAGCTTAATTTTTTAATGCTTTTTTTGTCAAGTCACATGTTGTTACCATCAAGTAATTTTTAAGTTGTACATAGCAACGTTTCGTCACTTTCTACGGCAATTTTGGACTTCGACCTGGGTATTTCGAAAATAAAATACTTCTGTAACAGAGCAAAATATTTTACACCCAAGTTACAAGCTAAGAATGTTGGTTTACATACTAAACAAGTTTAGTTCAGACTGCAAGTAAAAGTGACATAATATTATTAAGTGATAATGAAATATTAAGACTTCAAGATGGCAATATAGATGTCCCAAAAACTGGTATCAATCATAAAATTAAATGTGTGTCCTCAGCTTCTGTGCTTATGCATGTTTCCATCTTCTAAATAGCTTTGGGAAAGGGTTATTTTTAGTTATGATGTAGTAGTAGGTTTTTTTTTTCTGGTTTTTGGGATCTAAAAATACGCCTTCGACATAGATTCAGAGGAAAAGCTTCAGGAAGTTCTGAAAATGCCGTTAGAAGCCGCCAAAAGTAGTTTTCGTGATTGGTACACCTGGAGTTTACCCTTTGTTGCAGTGTTTGTGGTCTGCTTTTGAACTTTCGTGCGTATAGTGCTATGTTGTATCCGATTGTGAGGAAGCATGTTGTTTTCTTACACCGCGAAGCTGAAGGAGAAAAAAAAAAAAAAAAAAGGAATTTCTTTCACTGAGATGACATGTAATCGTGCTGATCGACTTATTATGCAGGTGAAAACACATGAAATTGCCTGAGAACAGAAGATAAAGGGTTTTGAAGGAAGTCGCAATTGTTGCGTATACCTCTGAAATACTTCAATCCTTTCACTATTCTGTACGTAAATTTACTCTAATCGCTTCAGTGCGACTCTGGATATGTTAAGAAATTATTTTTGACAAGTGACATTGTAAAATTAATCTGCATTGTAAATAATTAATTCTATTCCTGGTTTATGGCATATAGGTTATCGTATGTACCCTTGGCCACTCAATAAATTAATAAAGCTTGTAAAGCAAATTTTTTTTTATTGCACAAAACTTTTTTCTTAAATCTGTCCTCCACGATGTAAATTTCATCAGGGTAATATCGCAGATCTGCATAGTGCGGCTTCGACCTCTAAACAATATATATCGAATCGATAAGTTTCAAAACGATATTTTTGGAATAAGTGAATGTTTCTGAACTGGAGATTAGCGCTAAAAACAATTTCTTGTTTGTCCTATACCTAACCTAACTTTCACTTACAGAAAAGTTATCTGTAGCGTAGCCTTAAGAAGATTAGGTATAGTCTAAACAAGAATTTTTAGTGCCAAGGGTGTGTAGGGGCCGAATCTACGGTTAAAAACCACTAAATCGATTTACAGTTGTACGTTCGATATACATCATTTCAGACCGAGCTGCTTAGAATGCAAGCTTCCTTGTAAATTACCCAGAAAGCTGTACTGTTAGATTCCTGTCTAACCACATCCTTTAAAATCACGACATATTCATAAAAATCCTAACGTTTGCCTGTTCGATATTTATCCGTTTCGATTCTTAGCCACTTAGATATATATCGTTTGGAGTCGAAGCCGTGCTAAACAACACATCTGCAAAATTACCAACTTCATACTAAATTTCAATCTAATGTTTTTGTACCATTGGGTAAGATGACCTCGGTTTTTGGGACCCTTTTTTAATGATTCTGCCGTTGTCTTATCTGTGGAAATATATGGTAATTGCTAAGGGATATTATAGGTCTCTTTTACATTATATCTTTGTAAAAGGAATATGTTAATTAAAAAACTTCTAGTTACTTCAGTGCATCCACATTTGAGGAGCCTAGGATGAAACACCCATCTAGCCATTAGGGTTTTGAGTTTTTTGTGAAGTTACTGGAAGAATTTGCTGTAGAAGCTGAATGGCGTATCACCTTGAACTATAGCAAAGGCGTGACATGTAAGATCTCTTAGACATCTCGAAAGAAGAATGGAAGAATGAGTGGTCTTCCAAAGACGCAGTACATGTGTAGACCATCATGAAAAGGGTGAATGGGGAGTTGGTGAAATCTAACTCCTTTATCCTCACCTTTAACAGTCCCAGACGTACAGAACAAGTTAAGGCAGGCTTCTTTCGTCTGAACGTTCAGCTCTACTTCTCTCAGTCCAATGTGATGCTTTAATTATCAGTGCTTTGGGCACACCTCCTTGGGTTGCAGGGAGACGTGACTTAATGACAAATGTTGGGAGGTTGTTGCCCATGACAGAGTAGATTAGTCTCCACGTCCCAAGTGGTGTATCAATTGTTCTGGGGGGAAAACCCTGTGTGCTGTAAGGTAGTGACTGCAAAGTGTGTGTTTGGCAGTTGGCGGTTAGAAAATAGACCACTACTTGCTTCTCATATGGTGGAGCCAAGAAGATACGGCTATGCAACTACCAGTATCTGCTGATTCTTTCTCGTCAGTTCTTCAAAAGCTGGTTGACAAAGCAGATGCAGCAACCCAAACAGAGGTTGTTTGTGTTGGCACTAAGGCAGGCTGCAAGATGAGACGCAGGTCCGTGACGTGACGCAGGGCGACTAAGTCGGATTTCTCACGGAGCGTGTGTCACGGCGCCAGTCACGGATAGTTGGATTGCAGTTCCATGCCACAGTTTGCAGCTGTGTGCAAGTGGCAAGGGATCGGGGGGGGGGGGGGGGGGGGAGACGCGGCTCACGTGAACCAGGCAAAAGTGGCGAGTACTGCTACTGTTTTTAATAGATAAAAGTTCAGAATTGGTTGCCGATTCTGAGTTTTTGCGAAAAAAATGTGCATACATGAGGAGTCATGGGGAATTCACTTTAACCAAGGAATTTGATTATGAAAAATTCATGAACTATTTAGATTAAGTCATGGTCAATTCAAAGAAGTGCATGGTCTCGTCAAAAATCACCAAGGTCATTTGTATTGCCTATACTGCATTATGCAATAATATTACAATCACCATTGGCAGAGAGTAACAATTCAGTGTTTATAGAAAAATCTTCATTGAATAAAAATAATATTCTAACAGTCTAAATGACCTCTAATAACAAATAAGTGCCTCTGTACATCAATTGTAAATATCGAAATTTTTACTAACAAATTCAGTTTTCAGAGAAATAATTAATAAATGTAGGCAACTTAGGTCTTTGAAGCCGTTGCTTTGTTGAAACTAAAAATTCTCCTGGATTTGGGATTTCGGATGGTCTGTTGGGATGTGATGAATGGAATGGAGTTGAAGTGTCGTGGGATGGACTGGGGGTTTGGTCACTATACAGGGGCAACTCGTGATATGATAGCCGCTAGTCTGTGATGGACTGTGGATTTCTCTTGGGAATGTTCAGCATTGCAGCCTCCATTTTCGTAATCTCACAGAAAATGTCGTTTCTGACAACAAACTGAGTTAAAGGTGATGTGTTTCTAGTCGTCTGGTACATAGACATAAGTGGTATAAAGGACCAGCACTCACACGGCTTCAATTAGTTTTCCTTTCAATGCGAACTAGCAAACACAATATCAACAGCCGTAGTCACTGTGACTCTGGCAGGAAACTGCGTATTGGAGGCTGCGGTCCACATGCTCACTGGAACTTGAGGGGACCCTTGTGGAGGAGCTAAGATTGTTGATGGATGGCATAGAAGTGTGTGTGTGTGTGTGTGTGTGTGTGTGTGTGTGTGTGTGTGTGTGTTTGTCTCCAAGAGACTAACTTCAAAGACTCTGACACTCAAGAGTTAGATGGATATTTTTTACTCAGAAATGATGACCTTACTGGCATGAGAGCTAAGAGGGAGTGGGTATTTTCAACACCACCACCTGCCATTCCTCACCTGTCTCATGCCTACAAGCAGTTGAAGTGTCTGTGCATTTGCATCAACTATTGACTATATTGCTCGCTTTATCTGGTCCCGCATAATGCGCTCGTCTAACATGCCTTCCTTGAATACCTTGCTCAGCTCCTCCATCTGTGTATGACTTTAAGGCACACAATTTGCTTTTGGGGCTTTGCAAAAACCTGCCACAGGGGTAGAGCAATTGAGGGTTCTCTTGACATTCAAATCACATTTACTGAATACAGGACAGAGTACACACTTTAATGCTGCGACAGTCGTTCTTTGCTATTGATCTCTTCCTCTCTTCCCCCACCCGTGGCCACTCTGTTAAACAGAAAGTGATCAATGACCTACATGGAAGTGACCACATCCCCCCTCTGGATTCATCTACCAGAACAAGTGTTACCAGTACAAACACCACCTTAATCAGGCAGAATAGACTTCGTTCAGCCAAACTTCTGAATTTGAACAATGATAGTGTCCAGGAATGGGTGGATCGTATTACACAATTGATACACTGCACTAGTGAAGCATCCATTTCACAGTCTACAGGACAAATGCAGTGGCACCTGTTGCTTGGTTGAGTGAAGAATGCTGCGCTGCAGTATGGGTAAGACAGCTCCGCATAAATTCTAGCACTGGCCCACTGCAGATAATCTTTTGGGTAGTGAGGGTTAAAATGACCCCTCGTTATATGAGAAAGTAAGAAGATATCATGGCAGCACTTCATGAATTCCATCAATCATTCCACAATTGGCACTAAAGTATGAGAGATCAGGAGGATATCTGGTAGAGGACGGTGCTCAGTAGCTGCTGTAAAGGGGAATGGTAATATCCACACTGACCCATGATACGTTGCACAGACTGTGATGGAGTATTTAAACACTGAAACATCCATTGTCCAGCAGTATCCCACTTCCTAACGCCACAGAATAGGTACTGAGAAGAGCAGTTTGGAATTCAGATCCACCACTGCAGATTAATACAAATACAGTTTTCTCATGTGGGAGATAGATTCTGCATTGTCTGCAGCTCATGATACATGCCCTGGACATAATAGGATACATTACAGTATGTTACGGCGCCTCACAGAATGAAACAGAGAAATCCCTCCCCCCGCCCACCACTTGTAATGTCATGTCAATGTCCTGACTCGATGTGTGAATTGAGTTTAGGTCCTACTTTAAAACCAGGACCACACAAGCCCAAGTAGTTATTGTAGTATTGCCTTCACTAGTTGTGTGGGAAAGACCTCAAAGCAGATGGTCAACCACTACCTTGTCTGGATGTCAGAATGCAGTGTGGGTGAAGCAAATATTGTCAAACCTTCGATAACCTAGCCTTCCTGGAAGCGACTATACACAGGCTTTCCTGCACCGGCATCATCTGTTGTGTTGTTGTTGTTGTTGCTGCTGTTGTTGTTGTTATTATATAGAGTGGGCCTACTTACAGGCGTCTTATTCTTTGACAACTGCACATATGGGGGTTTTATGTATATTTTCCCCCTTTTTATCAAGTCCTTTCATTCTCCACGATATTTTAGGTATTTAGTTGGCGACATCCTCTGACTGTTCTGAGCAAGAGATTGTTGTTCCTCAAGGTAGTGTTTTAAGTGCGACTTTGTTTGCCATACAAGTTCAGTCTTACGTCCTTCGTTAAGTCATGGCCATTATCCTTTATTACGACTTCTCACTCTTTGCTCTTCTTAGTGGCACTATGACAACTCGTCACTTGAAACTCGCTCTCTGATGGTTGGATGACTGGGCGAAGGAGAGATTTAAAGTTTTCAACCGATAAGTCTGTGTGTTCTTTTCAACCATTCCTGTTCTGTTTTAACTTTACCTGAACTGAGGATGAGGGTCACTGTTCTACAGTTTAAGGAAACAATGAGGTTTGTGGTCCTCCCTATTGACTCAAAACTCACATGGTTGGCACACCTTCAGGACCTGTTGAAATGATTCCTCAAAGCGCAGAGTATTTTAAAATGTCTTGGCTACAATTTGTGGGGATCCGATAGGACCCGTTGTCTTCAGCTTATCAGGCCTTTGTGAGATCTTGCGTTGATTATGGATGTATGGTGTATGTTTCTGCCAGACTGCCTTATTTGCTGATGCTGGCTACTGGGGCATTTAGAACTAACCCAAATTCTGAGCCTCTGTGCTGAGGCTGCTGAGCCGCCACTGTCAAGCAGGCAACAGCAGCTCATGCGGTACGGTGAATACAATGCCTTTCACACCGGGGGCACACCGTAGTGTTGCTCAGCCTCCAGTAGAAGGGCTGTTTCGTGCTTGACAAGGGGTAACAAGACCTTTTGGATTCACATGATGAACTGTCTTTTCACAGATGTATGTACCCGATTTTAGTATCTTGGGGCTGGAGCAGGTTACCTCCTTGCCTCCTTCAGAGGCCCAGAATTATTTTAAAATTGGTAATTTTGAAGAAAGTTTAGACTCCTGATTTTATATATCGATCTGAAGATTTTAACATTTCAGATAGGCATCACAATTTTACGGTGGTTTACACCGATGGTTCAAAGCAGATGGGACTTCCATGGGTCTTCTATGGTGTTCCCTCACCATGTTAAGAGGATTTGCCTCCCCACAGCCTTTTATGTTTTCACAGCAGAGATTCACACGATCCTGAAGCTACTGTAAAAAATGTGGCATGTTCAAAGGTTCTGTTTCCATTAGCACACTACAATCATTTCAAAGCCTTTGCCCAGCAGAGAAGGTACCTCAGCTCATGTAGGACCAACTGTACTCCCTTCAGGAGTGGGGAAAGCAGGTGTAATTCTGCTAGTGCCTGGGCCTGTGGGAATTCAGGAAAATAAAGATGCTGATTAGCCTGCAGCGAGCACAACGTAACACCATCTGCCTGTCCCCTGTTGGACGTCTTCTCTGTGGTTTGACAGAGGTCCTCTCAGCGGTGGGAAGAAACATGACTGGCAGTGGTTGGTAATCGGCTGCGTTTAGTGAAACAAACTGTCAGATGTGGAAAACCTCCTGTCAGTCATTCAGATAGCATGAAGTGACCATGACATGGCTCCAAATCACGCATTGTCTATTAACCTATTAATGCCCAATTTATTTTTATTTAATGTATATTTTCAATTTTTTGAAAACTGTGTCCTGGCAACCCAATTGGAAGAAATGAGTTTTTTTTTTTTTTTTCTCCCTAAAAAGTGAAAATTTTGGCTGTCCTCATTTGAGGACACTGGGCGCTTGGCAGTACTTCTGTCAATATGCAACATACTAGGAAAAACAAGGGATAAAGAAATTCATAATAATAAACTCAAAATATCAGTACTATTATTTATTTTAGAATAAGTACATTTACAAACATTTTAATCCAAAAATTCTCCAAAGTAAAATTTCATTAAGGTCTGATAAGATATTTGGGAAAGCATGTCATCAAGAGAGAAACATTGCACTCCCCACAATATGTTCTCGGCTTTCCTGTGCACATCTCATACTAGCATCTTCTTTGCTTTTCAAGCTTCTAGATGGCATGCAGCTTCTTGTCATACCGTACATCTGGTAACGTTACTCCTGGAAGGTGTGATGAATTGTAGTGGTTTTCCCTTGGCTGATCATATTTAAAGACCTTTCTTCAGGTATGTTCTTGCAATCTGGCTTCTGAATTCTTTCACTGAAAGAGAAGTTCCTTCATTGCATCTCTTGAAAGCTAAGTATGCATTCACAAGAGTCATATCTACCATCCTTGTTAACTGACAGCAGTGCCACTTTTTACCATGCACTGCAATGGTATGTTTTTCTTTTAGCCAATCATGAAGATCCATGCCTCCCATGAAATTCGTGTATGTATTCAATGCGTGTGGTTATGGAACACTGACTTTTTCCTTTTATGAATAATTCCACCATTGGACTTTGACAGTAGGAAGCACAGTGTCGAAATTAGTTGCTACTGTAACAAACTTGTTGTCATACCATTTTATGATCAAGACTTCCTTCTCTCTGTCAAATCTGAACTCGGAATATCCCCCTTTCTTTTTCATAACATTATCCGGTGATAGGGGGCATTGCCTGATTCTGTTTTCTCTAATAGTTCCACTTGCATGAAATACCAGTTCCTTTAGTTGGACAAGCAAGTCATGACTTGTAAAGTAATTGTCAAAAAATACTTTTTAACTTTTCGGCTCATCAGTAATGGACAACATTTTCAGAACTACCTTGGAACCTAGTGGTAGGGTAGAATTGTCATCATTCTGGTCCTTCCCACGATACAGTAAGAAATTGTAACAATATGCATCAGTACCACATAAGGCCCAAAGTTTATACCCAAAGCGGATGGGCTTCAGTCTGAGAAATTGCTTTAGGGTCGTGTCCACAATATCTCACAATCATTTAATCAACTGCCAGATTTTTCTGAAAGACTCCCCATTTTGGTAATTTCTTACTAAACCTGTGCTAATGGTTTTAATTTGGAAGATTTGTCATGCTTGTTTTCATTGGCCTGTTTATCATCATAGAAATGTAATACAGATTTCAGTTAAAGATACCTGTTAAGACTCATTGCATCTTTCACTACTTGAACACCAAGAACAGCATCCTCGGTCCAATAATCTCACCAAACAAATACCTGAATTTCATCAGGTACAACTGAAAATTTTTATTTTTAAACTCCCTAGCATATTTTTCAGTTTCTTCTACAATAAAGCTTAAAATTTCTTCTGAAAGGAGTTCTTCAAAATCCTGGACAGGAGTAAGACAATAAAGCTTTTTTCCAGTTCATCTGACAGGCAAGAAGCTTTCTTCCCCAAGCAAGGAAATGAATACTTTAGAACCTCATTACTCCATTTAACTTTGTCTTTACGGGCTCTTTTTGAGGAAACTTGTTGAATGTCTTCACTGTCTCTCAAGTAAAATTTCTGTAGTAGCAGCAGTATCACTAACATGCATATTTCCTAACAAGTCATTTTCATTATTCTCCTCATTGGTCTGCTCGTCTGCATCTGGAGATAAGGTTACAATGTCTGCTTCAATTTCTTCAGTATAGAAGTATTCTACTGCTTCTTAAACAGTTTTAAAAACTTGGCGATCCATGGCAAATTAAGCTGAAAAAACCGAAAAAGATAACATGTATCACAGATTCGCCCAGTGTCCTCAAACAAGGACAAAAAGTTTTCATGTGTTGGGACACAAAATGTAATAAACTGTTGTCGCTTACATAAGTACCATACAATACCTCAGTATTTCATTAAACTGCAGCCAGAAAAGAACAGTGATTTTTACCTTTGATGCAGCCTCAAAAATAAAAATAGAAATAACCAGCAGGCTCAACGAAAACACTACACTTCTGATAAATCTTCAACTGAATAAATGCATCAGAAAGACAACAATTGTACCCATTGTTGATGGAAAGCTTACAAAACAACAAAAAAATCCCATTGTTGGTTTGGAGTAGCAAATATTGTAATAATTACAGAAATTGGACTGTCCTCATTTGAGGACACTGGGCATTAATGGATTAACACACACACTTTTTTTTTTTTTCCATTGAGAAGATCTCCATTTTTATGATGCCTGTGGCATACAACTAAGTGTATGCCACAATTTAATGGAGAGGAATTCAAATTGTGCTGAGAGGGCAGACGCTAATCTTGGTGGTGATCTGCCCTCCTTTTCAGCTGATGATGTGGCAAGTCGTGTCCATCTGTTCTGTTGTCTCTACTACCTACTTCTTTCTGGGCAACTGTGATATAAAGGATTTTCTTGTGAATTCATTTGTATTGCCTGTCTTTTATCTTGATTGACACTCATCTCACTTAGTCTTCATCTGGGTTCTAAAGAACCTGAGGTCATGAGCCCTGATACCATCATCCCATAGAACATAATATTCTGAGTCATCCGTAGCATTCAAAATGCAGCACTCCTTAAAGCCTCTTTTTGTTTTTTTTTTTTTGTTTTTTTTTTTTTTTTTTGTTTTTTTCTCTCCATGTATTCGCTTGAAATGCTACTCCCAGCAGCAAGAATCCACTGCCAGGCATGGCTATTGAGGAGGTGGCTGTTTTCCCCTCCCTCCCTCAATCCCCCCCTCCAGCCATCAAGGAGAAGAAGCCACTCACTCTTCAGATTTCGAAGGTGATGTCCATTTCTTGGAGTTGTGACGTCTTACCGCCGTGAATTACAAATGGGCCTGTGTTGCTCTCTCCTTTACTTCTCTTGTGAGATGAGCCTCCTACCCATTTCATGTCATTTTCACTTTCAGCCAGTCCACCATCAAATCTGTTGTCATCCATCCCTTCTCCTGGCATCAGAAGTTAGGCCCTGCAGGCTTCTTTGGGAATTGTTTTACAGCAAAGAATCTCATATTGGGGGGGGGGGGGGGGGAGTTCCTTTCATTTGCAAGTATACCCAGCATTACCATTATCCACATCTTTTCGTTGCTTGAAGTCTTGACGGGAGCATTCAGCATGCTTGACATATACAGTCACATTTAATGGCATGCGTAATATGACCTACCAACAGTTATGCCATTGCTGCTGAAATTCAGGCAGCTTATTGTTATATGCTATGGGTAGTTGATGATCTACTGTAGATCTGCGCCGTAATGCAATCTCCTCCTTATTAGTCATTCTCACGCACCAACCAGTACTTGATTTGTATCAAGTCATGTGTGTAGTTGGAAAATTCTTTATTTCCCGTGCCTTCATACGATTGACTTTAAGAGTAATCGGGAAGCCTTTGTTATGTTTCTCCCGCACAAACTGTGCAATTTGTTACTCTAATTCCTCAAACCTTTCCCACTTTGTTCCTCAGAAAGTTTTGCATGTAGAACTGCCATTCTTCATTTTGTCATTCATCTGACTTCTTGTATGAACATTCACTTCTGTGACACCAAATTTTCTTCCTGCTGCACAGTTGTTTGCGACAGCTGCTAAGTGAACCACTATTCATTTAAAATTGGTGTCGTACTGCATACGGGAACCAGTTGGGAACTATGAACTCGAAGATCTCTGCTTCGTGACCAAAACTCATCTGATAGTTGCATACATTATTAAGTTTTCACAGTAGAACACTGATGACAAAGCAGTAGAAATACTGATGAACTTGTTCAGATCAGGGAAGAAAGCACTGTGGCTAAATTAAAACACAAACTGAGCGAGAAAGGACAGTGAAGAACTTCAAACAAAGAAAGAACACCTTGTCTTGGCTCAGTGTGTATTTGCCATCTTGATGTCATTGCTTCCTAATCTAACAATTCCACACATAGTTTCCGTATTAATACTTGTGTATTAAGAAAGTAAGCAATTCGAATGATACATTACATAAAACATTTTTATAAAGCTTTGTTTGTAATACAGGTTTCTGTGCTGCACTGGCAGGAAATGTTACTTGGTTATATAGAACCATTACCTAACCCATTAAATATGATAAAAAATTTTGACCTAATTTAATCTGTGAATATAACATGTCCCAATATGTTTTGATTGACAAATCTGGGGAAAAATACTAGTCCTATAATTGAGTAAATATGGTAGCTACTTATTGCAGGCAAAGATTAATCCCAGTACAAAGTAGAGAATTTTCTCCTCTACAAATTCGGTTATTCAATTTTCGTTTCAGATGAATGGTTGTCGTTAGTTTCATTTAAATTTTGAGCTGTCAAAAAAGATCGCAAAGGCCCACTTTTAGTGTTACTACTGTAACCTAAAGTGGGCCAATACTGTGCGTAGGGGTGTGGCACTTTGTACATGTAAGACCAAGTAACATGCTTTGTATTTCCTTAAAAATATACAGGGTGTTCCTAAATATGTGGGGAAAGCTTCAGGGATTTGGTGGAGGACTGAACAACCAGGACATGTCCTGTAAACATAGGGTTTATTTGCTTTTGTTACAGAGGTACAGGGATCTGTTGTGTAAATTACACAGACCACTTCACTATGCAGGATGGTCAATTGCGTAGGGCACACTAGGCCACACTTACTTAATTCACAATGTGGAATTGCTGCATCAGTGCATAGAGTACGGGTATCAGTAGTTAACTCACACAAGGAATATGGGGACAAGTGATAAAGTGAGTGATGTGATACATAGGTGCCTGCATCACAGCTCCTAGTGGCTATTTTAAGTACCTTCTTTAGAGAACAATATGTAGAATGCACTGTATCAACACAAGTAACCATGCATAGTGAAGTAGTCTGTGTTATGTACAACATAACTCAAAGCTTTAATAGAAAGCACCGAAACACACATCACTATAGTTAGTGAAAGTTGGCTTAAACTGGAAATTTCAGCAGCAGTATTTGCAAAAGATCTCACTGTGTTCAGAAAGGACAGATTAAACAAAAAAAGGTAGAGGCATGTTTATCACCATCAAAAATCTTGTAGTGAAGTTGAAGTTAATAGTTCCTGAGTTGTTAAGAGAAGAGGTAGTAGTAAAAAATTGTAAAAAAAGACTACTTGGTTATTTTTACCAGCCCCCCCCCCCCCCCCCGACTCAGACGATACAATAGCAGAAAGGTTTAAAGAAACCCTGTGTCTAATTGTAAACACGTACCTGACTCTCACAATAATAGTAGGTGGTGATTTTAATTTACCCTCAATCTGTTAGTGAAATTATATTTTCAAATCAGGATGTACGCATAAAACATCATGCGAAATTGTACTAAACGCGTTCTCTGAGAATTACTTTAAATAATTAGTTCGTGCGCCAACTATAATTGTAACGGGATGTCAAAACACACTTGGTCTCATAGTGACAAATAACCCTGAGCTCATAACAAGCATCAAAATGGATTCAGGTATTGGTGAACACAGAGTTGTCATAGCAAGATTGAATATCGAAAGTCCCAAAGTTACAAAAAATAAAGTATATTCATTCAGGAAAGTAGATTGAAATACAATACATTGCTTCTTGAAAGACAGTTTTCACTAATCGTAAGTGTAGCCCAGATGTGGCTCATATTCAGAGAAGTGGTATCTACAATAATTGAGTTTTCTACCAAATAAATTAATAAAAGAAGGTGGTGATCCCCCGTGGTACACAAAACAGGTCAGCAACGGAGAAGGTATGCTAAATTTAAAACACAGAATTCCCAGGATTGGCAATTCTACAGAGAAGCTTGAAATTTAGCGAGGACTTCAATGTGAGAGGTCTACAGTACTTTTCACAACAAAACACTTTCTTGAAATTTGACTGAAAACCCTAAGAGATTTTGGTCATGTGTTAAATATACTAGAGGCGAAACACAAATAATACTTTCACTATGGGATAGTAATGGTGATCCTGCCGATGATAGTGCTACTAAAGCAGAGTTACTAAACATAGCTTTTAAAAACTCATTCACCAAAGACGATGAAACCAATATTACAGATTTCGAATTACGAACAGAGGCCAGTATGAGTAACGTTAAAGTACATATCCTCGGAGTAGTGAAGCAACTTAAATCCCTTAACAAGAACAAGAACAAGTCTTCCTGTCCGGACCATATACCATATACAACTGCTCTCTCAAAGAAGGTTCTGTACGAAAAGATTGGAAAGTTGCACAGGTCACACCTGTATTCAAGAAAAGCAGTAGGAGTAACCTGATAAACTACAGGTCTATTTCATTGACATCCATTTGCAGCATAGTTTTGGAACATATTCTGTATTCAAATATTATGAACTACCTTGAACAGAATGATCTATTGACCCAAGGTCAACATGGATTTAAAAAATATTGTTCATGAGAAACACAACTAGCTCTTTACTCGCAGGAAGCGATGAGTGCTATCGACAAGGGATCTCAAATTGATTATGTATTTCTTGATATCCAGAAGGCTTTTGACGCCGTACCTCACAAATTGGAAAAACCCTTGAATTTTACTAAACAAAAAAAAAAAGGGCATTTTATATTTTCTCCAGTTTTACATACAGTGAAATCCTGTTTTTTACGTTCCCAGACTTTGTTTTCCACCTTTTACACAATTTGTCAGTTCAGAATTATAATTCACCCCAGCTTTTGCGTTTACATTTTTCCTGCAATTTAGGTTTTGTGAAACCACGTTCAAGGCGTTAAAAAACTTACGTAATTGACAAATTGAAGCTGGCATGATTTTCGCCTTCAAGTTTTGTTTAAAATGTTAGGCATTGAAGTCGCTAGACATTTTTTGTGTTTATTGGAATGCATAGTTTGCGTTTCGTTGTTTATAGTTTGTGCTAAGTTGCCATATGGTGCAGTGATTGATGGCGTGACTGTAATTTACGATTTCTCCCATCAGCCTTCTCACCTACTTTTTATTCAAATGTAATTTTTCACAGTTATTATGATGAGTTTAGAGAATGAATTTATTCTTTTTGTGAACTGAAAATATATATGTAACTACTTTTGTGACATTTCATAAACAGTGTGAACGATAGTTTGCGTATGTGTGTGTGTGTGTTTTTTGTTTTTTTTTCACATTGAAAAGGGCAAAGTATGTTATAACCTCAAACAGACAGTACAGTGCAAGAGATATTTGCACAACATGATTAAATTATCAAAAAACGTCGTTCAAAGTATGGTGGGGGGAGGGGGGGGGGTGAGAATCACAACTGGTGCAGTGTTTCATTATTTAAGGAATTAATGATACAGACAGATGCAGCCTTCATGAAAACATTGATTATGATGAATAAAATTATGTCAAATGTTTCCTACGAAGTTACCAGTTTGTTACACTATGAAATTCAGATACGATTTATTATATAACAAAAGCAGGCCCTGCCTAGTATTGTGATGTATATTACGTTATGTCATATAAAAACTTTGAAAATGCAAGTGCGATCGTATAAGCAAATTTTAGTGCTAAAACAAGCTTTTTTTTAATTCCCCTGAAAAAGTTAAATCGGGGTTCCATTGTATTTATATTTCATACTTATTCTGGTAGGTTATCGATTTGAATAGGATATAAATAACATAGCAAATTGCTTTATTACAGTCAAGTTTTCCATTTGTGAGAAAGGAATGTGGCAAGTAATGAAATTCTGAGATGACACACTGTTAATTAGAACGAATTTGCCCAAAACATGAGTAGGGCCATATTTAGGATATGAAACGCCCCTGAGCAGTAATTTATTTTACGCCCCCCCCCCCCACCCAACATCTGGGATTAAAACCGATTTATCAAAAAATTGCCCTCTACACATTCCACTGCTATCAACACAAGAACCTGAATTTTAAAATTTATTGTTGTAATCCTAACTCTGAATAATGACTTAAATTAACATTAAAAAATATTTAACAAATTTTTTCAATGGAAAAATTTTGCCACCCTGTGCAGCTGCACATTTTGCACCTACATAAATACGGCCCTGAACACAATTATATTTTCTAAGTAGCTGAGGAGCATACCTGTACTTTTTGGAATTTAGAAACAATGCTGTTAAATAAACTAAAAACTTTCTCAAGTGTTATACATTAATTTTTGGTTTGAATTTTAATGGATATAAGATGATACTGATAATTATGTATTAATGAACATAAATGTGGATCTTTGTGTAGATATTTGATCACTCACAGGTTCTCTGTGTATAAAAAGAGCTTTCCTTCAAATGCACTCATATATTCAGCACTTTTGATTTATAAGCAATTGAAGATATGTAGCAAATCTGTTTAATAATAATTGTTTGTACTTTGTATGTCAAGTTAATAAATGGTGAACCTGGAAAAGATGATTATTCCTTGGAAAACTTGAAGGGGGGGGGGGGGGAACCACCTTGAATTTGAAAATTACTTATTGCTGGACATCCTGAATAATTCTGTTCACTTAAATTATTAAACATCCTCACTGTAATTCAAAGGAAAAAAGGTGAAATGATATGACGGCACTAAAATAGAAAGTATGAACTTTTGGTATGTGCAGACGTGGCAGCTTTGAAAATGTAGGATTCTATCTTCTTAGAACAGAATCTTTGTGCCTACAAAATATGGAACTGTCAGAAATAAGACTGAAGGGCATTCAGTTGCATTATTCTGTCATTTCCACTAGTTTCCGGGAGGATATTTTGTTTGGTAAACCAGATTGTGTGAGAGCCGCAGCCTCCCCTTTGCATACATAGTGAAGTGTTTCAACATTTCGAACACTAAAAGTAAAAATTGACATACACAACTGAAGCTATTATTCACAAATCTCTCTGGATTATATTTGATAATGTTTCTTTCCTTTTAGTTAATTCTTGTTGGAGACCATTGCCAGTTGGGTCCTGTCGTTATGTGTAAGAAAGCTGCACGAGCTGGACTGTCACAGTCTTTGTTTGAACGATTGGTTGTATTGGGGATCCGGCCATTCAGACTGGAGGTACAATATAGAATGCATCCAGAATTATCAAAGTTTCCTTCAAATTTTTTCTATGAAGGTTCATTGCAGAATGGTGTGTGTGCAGGTTAGTAATTACTTCTACATGAATGTTTTCATTCAAATTATGTATTTACAGCTTTGAATATTTGACAATAATAACTAGAAGCTGAAAGTTTATATTTAATGGACTTAAATTTAGTAACAAATGTTTAATAACTGTACAGTTAAAAGTTTGATATTGAATCTCTAGTAAAGAAACGAGTTAATGTCAAAGCTGATTGTGTTTCTACATTTCTTAGCTTGTGAATTCAAGCTCATAATGCACTTAGTAGAATAATGCTGAAAACTGTCTTGTTTCAGATGAACGTAAATTGACAAAAATTGAATTCCCATGGCCACAACCTGACAAACCGATGTTTTTCTATGTAACTCAAGGCCAAGAAGAAATTGCAGGCTCCGGAACATCATATTTAAACCGCACAGAAGCAGCAAATGTTGAAAAAATTACAACAAGATTCTTGCGATGTGGAGTCAAGCCTGAGCAAATTGGTGTCATAACTCCATATGAGGGACAACGAGCATACTTGGTATGTTCACATGCAAACAGTTAAATTTTCAGAATATGTGTGTTCCTTTCCTTAGATCCAACAATTTGATACCAGATTGAATATATCATTAAAAAATGAAAGTTCTGGTAGTAAATATACAATAACGTGCAGTACTAGGGTGAAAGAGAAGGAAATAGGATGTTTGAACTGTTAATTGTGTGATCATTTAAAGGGAGTCGTACCACCGAAAATGATAAAATTTAACGTTTATATTTTCGTGTAATTAATGAAAATATGTTTGTTTATGTTTAATTTGGTGTTGGTATTATTGGAACATTCACTTCTGTGCTATTTAAAATGACTTTTATTTCAATGAGTATTGCACTTTGATTTATAGGTGTCATTAAATGACGATCATTTTGGCTTTTTGCCTTTCTCGAGTAAAAGCTTGATGTTTTGGAGTGCTTTCGTTGCTCATATACTGAATTAGTGCGAATATAGGCTGCATCTAAACTTTTGACACAATATTATAGGGAAAAGAGATCTGGAATATAGCCTGTCGATTTTTAATTTATTAATTTTATCTACTCAAACTTCCTCGTAATCGGAAACACGTGGTTATGAATATATCTTCACTTTCCAACAAATTCAAAACAAATATGGAAAACTAAATGATCAAATAAGAAAGTGATGACAGGCAAGTAGCCATGCAGCGCAGAAAGTGGGGGGAGGATAAACCAAGGTGTGTTACCGGGAGTTTGAGTGCTATATCACGTCGACGTGTGATGCGGAATATCGAGGGTCATTATTTTTATTTTTTTTATTCCCCCCCCCCCATTGGTGAACCTGTGCTTTAGGTAAGTCAAATAATATATATATAAATAAAAAAAAATAGAAAAGAGATGACTTACCAAAAGGACCGGCTCGTCGATAGAAACAAATAAATAAATAAAGTCACACACATACAAGCTTTCGCCACCACTGGCAGCTTCTTCAGGAAAAAGAGGAAAAAAGGGGAGGAAAAAGGAAAGGATGAGGGTTTTAAGGAAGGGGTTAAGGAGCCATTCCAATCCCGGGGGAGGAAAGACTTACCTTGGGGATAGAAAAGGAAAGTGAACAAATACACACACACCCATACATTCACACAGACGCACACACACCTAGGCAGACATACTATAGAAACCAAAGAAGTTAAGAAGTTAGACCAGTCTAACTTCTTAACTTCTTTGGTTTCTATAGTATGTCTGCCTAGGTGTGTTTGCGTCTGTGTGAATGTATGGGTGTGTCTCGTCCGCACTACATTTTAATATGGGCTGGTGCGCAAGTTGTTTCTGACATACATCACACATCACAACACTTAGAAATAAGTTTATTACTCACCTGCATTACGCAAGGTAGTGTTGGAATTGCTTCCCTTTGTTGTTAAACCATTTCTGACACCTTCTGAGGAAGTTGCTCATTGTGCTCTGAAGTTCCCTCTCAGAAATTTCAGAGATTTCATGGCAAATTTTTGTTTTTAGTTTATCTGAAGTGTGGGGATTTGATATGTACACTTTCTCTTTTAACGCTTCCCCCCAGATAAAAATTGAACGGGATTAGTTTGCAGAACGAGGGGGGGGGGGGGGGGGAGCGGCGGCAAATGTTATTAGTGATAAATCTTTCACCGAACACATTACCAACTTCCCATAATGATTAGTTGTCTGTATGTGCCGTCGCAGAGTCTTGCTGAAATGTCGCTAAGACATCGTCTCTTCCATTTAACTGGGTAAATAAAGGCCGCAATATGTTCTCAATATACCTTTCACTATTGTTACCTGAATAAATATAGAGCCAATTATTCTCTCGCCGCTAACAGTGCAGCACACTCCTATTCTTTGATCGTGCAGGGACAGTTCGTGAATTAGGTTATGCTTTTCCTAACTCCAATAACTGTTATTTTGCAAATTAACATGCTCACTTCGTTGGAACCATGATTTGTCTGAGAAGACAGTTAAGTTAGTCAATTTCTATGTCATGCACCTTTTTTAGAATCAAAAAGTGTAATGAGCAACTTCGTCAGAAGGTGTCAGAAATGCTGGAACAACGAAGGGAGGCACTTCCAACACCTCCTTGCATAATACAAGTGAGTAATAAACTTTTCTAAGTGTTTAAGTATGTCAGAAATAAGTTTCGCGCCAACCCGTATTAAATTTTGTGCGGACGATGGGCAGCCCGCAAAGCAGGCAACACAGCTGCCATCGCAGGCAAGTCGCACGCCGCAAATGCAGTTGCACTGAGGATTGATCACCCTGTATATCAAGTCTGTACATTTCAAAATGATATGTATGGAAAAAGGGAATGTTTATGAACTAGAGATTTGGGCATTACGTTGCCTCACATACTGAAAAAAAAATTCTTGTTTGTCCTCTACCTACCCTAACCTTCCCTTTAAAAGAGGTTATCTGCAGCATAGCCTTCAGAAGGTTAGGTATAGATTAAACAAGATTTTTGCACAAAATGAAGACTTGATCATAGTGTCATACATGTATATGAGCAAAGAAAAGCACTTCATAAAATCAACTTCCACTTGAGAAAGGCGAAAAGCCAAAAGATAATGGTTATTCGATATAAATATTTGAAAATAATCATGCTTTGACATTTCTGATAATTTGGTTTTCCATCATTTCACATATTAGCGTTTTTCTCGTAAACTACTTAGTTCAGAAAACTTTGCTTTCTTTTGTTTGGTAGAAAAGTGTCAGTTACCCACACCAGCAGTACTTCACAATAAACTCGTTGAACTGTGAATTTATTTGTCCACTAGCAGGTTCTTGTTTTTGTGTTTCCTGTGATAGTTTTCATCGTGACTAAATCAGTGCATGACAGCTCTTGCAAGTTGATTCATGAAATTGTGAACTAAGGTTACCGAATCAAACTAGAGACTCATTATGCTATGTCATTAATATTTGCTGAATGGTAGTGCATAATTTGTCATAACAGAAGCTATTTTGAAACATAAAGTAAAAACCTTTTTAAACTTTAATCATGAGAGGGGAAAATTTCAATGTTTGCCTTTCTTTTAAAGTGGAATGCCATTAGCCAGTTGTTTAATGCTTTATATGTTGTGGAAATACATGTACATAAATTTTGAAACATTCCCTTAATAGGGGATATTCTTGGATTTAGACTCTGAAATTCTCATTTTCAAAATTTATATTTCTGAAGAAAGGGCTATTTATCATACTTTAAAAATGCTTGTTTCAGGTGCAGTACATGCAGTATCAGGGCTCTTTGCATGCTAAGCTCTACCAGGAAATAGAAGTTGCTAGTGTAGATGCTTTTCAAGGTAGAGAGAAGGATCTGATAATCATGTCTTGTGTACGCTCTAATGAACATCAAGGAATTGGATTCTTAAATGATCCAAGAAGACTGAATGTTGCTCTCACACGTGCAAAGTACGGGATTATAATTGTTGGCAACCCAAAAGTTCTATCAAAGGTGAGTCTGAATAAATTCAAATACTAATAGAAAATTGACAATTTATCAAAAATTGCACTTAACACACTGTTTTGTATCACTTTATTTCAGTTTGCCCAATTTCTTCCGCTTTTGATTTTAATTAAGTTTTTCCTTGATCACAGTTGTGATTTACAAAATTTAAGGGGGGGGGACCAATGTAGTGAACTTAATTTTGCCCTTGCCCTTCATATTGTAATACCAGATGTACTCGTCTTGGAGCTGTGGTATGCGTGATACGGGGTTTGTACAATTGCCCCATCTTCAATTGCTGTGTTCTAGAAAATTAATCAGATGAGTAGCATTGTTGTATTGCTTAGTTCTGTAATCTTCAATGTTAATTTCAGCAATGAGTACTGAAGTTCCATCCACAAAGGAGGTATTGTTTGTTCTTGTTCTTCTAAGCCTTCTAAACATTCAAATTTTGTAGATTGAAGTGTGTTAATCAGGGGATTCTGGAAACTTGAAAATGTATTAACATGATATGTTTTGTGAGATTTTTTATATATTTATTTATTTTGTAAACTTGGTATACAGCACGAGATCATATCAGCCCCCCAGGGGGCCCACAGCTCTTCTGTGGGTACGTGTGTGGCGCACACGGGGTCTCGAGCCGAAGCGACCTTTCTTCCGTCCCAGGCCACTTCCCTCTTTCCCCTCGGTTTGTGCCTTCGCCCGGAGACGGGCGTTTTCAGTCAGTCCAAGGTTTCTTTTTTGCCTCCTCTGTCTTCTCCTCCTTTCAGTCCTCTTCCTTTCCTGTTCTTCAGCCTTCCCCTCGTTTTCCTTTCTCAATGTTCTCGACTCACCCTTTAATCTCCGCCTCGGCTTTTGAGATTCTCCCTCCTCCTTCATCCGTTTCTCTCCTTCCTCCTTTCTTTCCTCCCTGTGCGTGTCTGAAGGTCGACTCACGCTCAGCATAGCCGGTGACGGGGTAAGGCGTAACTCCCCGTACGTACCCCCCGGTAAAGGCCGGGCCCAGGGAGGGGTGATAACCAGCGCTGATACCTTCCGAACATGCCGATTGGTCCCTCCGTCCATTCTTGGGAGGTGTGACCTGAGGTGCAAACAGTCACCTAAAGCGGGTGCGCCCTCAGTGACGGCCCCCACAAGGAAGGAGCGCGCAATCGGAGACGCCGGTAATCATGGGGGACACCTCCGCTATGAGACCTTCCAAATCATCCTTTACCTTGACCCATAAGCGGAAACATGATGATTCTCAGCCACAGACAGTATTGCCTAACATTCCTAAGTCCTGGTGGTATCACGTACTGACGAGAAGGATTTTTCTGCAGTAAATCAGAAGGGTGTCGATGCGATCGCAGGTCCCTTGAAGACCTGCTCCAGGCAGCGCATTGGGACCTTGTTACTTGAAATAGATAATGCATTCCAGGCACAGAAATTATTTCAGGCTACACTTCCACATACTTTCCCTGTGAAAGTGGAGGCTCACCGCACCCTCAACTCTTCGCGGGGGGTAGTCTTCTCTAGATCGCTGGATGGGTTGTCGGACGAGGAGATAGTGAACTATATGTCCGACCAGGGAGTTACGGCAGTTCATCGCGTGATGAAAAAGGTTAACAAAAACCTCGTGCCGACTCGCGCTGTCTTCTTGACTTTTGACAGGGTTGACCTCCCATCTAAAGTGAAAGTGGGCTATGAAGTAATTTCCGTTCGCCCGTACATACCAAATCAAACGTGCTGCTTTGATTGCCAAAGATACAATCATACCAGCAAGTCTTGTCCAAATGCAGCCAAGTGCGCCACCTGTGGCAGGGACGCCCATGAGGGTGAATGTCTACCTCTGTCCCCTCGCTGCATTAATTGCATGGGTGACCATGCTGCTTCTTCACGGGACTGCCCCGTTCATAAAGAAGAGCGGGTCATCCAAGAGATTTGCGTGAAGGAAAAGGTCTCCACCTATGCCGCTCGGAAATTATTAGCTAGTAGGAAGCCCGCTGTACTGCCATCAGGTACTTTCACCCAGGTCCTCGCCTACCCTCGACCAACTAAGGAGGTAGGCATTCAGACTTCCGATTTAATGTTCTGTGACACTGTCGTCAGGTCGGCTAGCCCGAAAATTGCTCGTTCCACCTCTCCGATCCCTTCTGCCTTTTCTACAGTGAATTCGTTGACCAGTTCACACACATCCCGCGCACCCAAATCTGCTGCCCGGAGTTCAAAAAAAGAACCCGTCCGTGAAGATTTTCTCAGACTTCTCAATCGTCAACCGCTTCTTCAACCCGTCATGCTTCTAAGAAGCCTTCCAAAAAGAACAGCCCCTCCCCTACCCCGCTGCGGCGTGACTCTTCAGTCATGCCATCCAACAGTTGCAGGCCTCGGCCATCTTCTGTTTCACCAGGACACTCCGTCTGCCGGGCACCCGGCTGTTTACCGGCGGTGGAAGCTGCCCCTCCTGATGAACTCCGGGAGGTGGCAGAAGCGTCGGTCGAACCAATGGAACATGACCCTTTGCCCGTAGATGGCGATAGCAGTGCTCCCTCGAAGTCCGGTCCTCAGCGGCCGTCGAGGTGACCCCACCTGCTTGTTCCTTTTTATCTTCTTTTCTTCTCTCATTTTTTATCATGGCGCTCCTTCAATGGAATATTCGTGGCATTCGTTCCAATCGGGAGGAATTAAAACTACTCCTTCAATTGAACTGCCCGCTTCTAGTCTGCCTCCAAGAAACTAAGTTACGTCCAAGTGATCGTGCAGACTTTCCACACTACACCTCTGTGCGGTTCGACCTGCCACCCGTGGAAGATATCCCAGCCCATGGAGGGGTTCTGATGCTCCTTCTAGACGTCTATTACCATCCCATTTCATTGCATACTCACCTACAGGCAGTTGCCGCCCGCATCACTCTATCCACATTTACCTTTTCCCTCTGTAATATCTATTCGCTGTCGTCATCTGCCCTTACTAGGGCAGATGTGCTACACCTCGTTGACCAGCTCCCTTCACCTTTTGTGTTGGTAGGCGACTTTAATGCCCACCACCCCCTATGGGGCTCTCCTGCACCTTGTCTGAGAGGCTCCCTTTTGGTGGACATTCTCCAACACCTCAGTCTGCCTCAACACCGGTGCACCGACCTTCCTTTCAGACACAACACACATGACCTCGCAATATGCACTCCTCAGCTTGCCGGTCGGTTTGAGCGGTATGCACTTTCTGACTCGTACTCAAGTGACCATTTCCCTTGCATCATTCCCCATCTCCTCATCCCACCAGTTGGAACATTTCTAAAGCCGACTGGGGGCTTTAGTCTTCCATGGCTGTTTTTCACGATCAGACTTTCCCCAACTGTGACAGTCAGGTCGACTACCTCACAGAGGTTATTCTCACCGCTGCCGAATGTTCCATACCTCGTACATCCTCTTCTCCACGTCGTGTCCTGGTCCCTTGGTGGACTGCAGCCTGCCGCGACGCGCTTAGCTCCCGGCGCCGTGCTTTACGCACCTTCCACCGCCACCCAACTTTGGAGAATTGCATACATTATAAACGTATGAGAGCGCAATGTCATTGAATTATAAACGACAGCAAAAGACCTTGCTGGACTGCTTTTACTAGTTCTTTTAACTGTTTTACTCCCTCCACGGTTGTTTGGGGTGGCCTACGCCGTTTATCCGGCATCAAGGTCCACTCGCCGATTCCTGGCCTGTCCGTGGAGAACGCAGTCCTCGTAGACCCCGCTGATATTTCCAACGCATTGGGCCGTTTCTTTGTGGAGGTTTCGAGCTCTGCCCATTACTACCCTGCCTTTCTCCCTCACAAACAGTTAGAGGAGGCTCGGCCGCCTTCTTTCCACTCTTTTAATCGTGAAAATTATAATGTCGCCTTCACCATGCAGGAGCTAGACCGTGCTCTCGCCCTGTCCCGATCTTCTGCTCCCGGGCCCGATTCAATCCATATTGAGATGCTGAAGAACCTCTCTCCTGCGGGCAAGTGTTTCCTTCTTAGTACCTACAATCTCATATGGACTGAAGGTCATGTTCCCACAAGTTGGCGTGAAGCCATTGTTGTCCCCATCCACAAACCAGGGAAGGACAAACATCTTCCTTCCAGTTATCGTCCCATTTCTCTGACGAGCTGCGTCTCTAAGGTGATGGAACGCATGGTTAACGCTCGGTTGGTCTGGCTCCTCGAATCTCGCCGCCTCCTGACTAATATCCAATGTGGTTTTTGTCGACACCGCTCTGCTGCTGATCACCTCGTTACGTTGTTGACCTTCATAATGAACAACTTACTAAAGAAGCGTCAAACAGTAGCAGTGTTGTTCGGCTTGGAGAGGGCATACGATACCTGTTGGAGAGCGGGCATTCTCCGCACATTGCACACATGGGACCTTCGGGGCCGCCTTCCTCTTTTCATTCTAGCGTTTTTGGTGGATCGCAAGTTCCGGGTACGGGTAGGCTCTGTTTTGTCAGACACCTTTCGCCAGGAAAATGGGGTACCACAGGGCTCCGTCTTGAGTGTGGCTCTCTTTGCCATTGCAATCAATCCGATCGTAGACTGCCTTTCACCCGATGTTTCCGGATCCCTTTTTGTAGACGATTTCGCAATTTATTGCAGCGCCCAGCGGACATGTCTCTTTGAGCGTTGTCTTCAACGCTGTCTTGACCGTCTATATTCCTGGAGCATCGCAAACAGCTTCCGATTCACGACTGAGAAAACGGTGTGTATAAACTTCTGGAGATACAAGGAATTTCTTCCACCTTCTCTACATCTCGGCCCTGTTGCTCTCCCTTTCGTGGAGACTACGAAATTCTTGGGGTTAATGTTGGATCGGAAACTTTGCTGGTCCACACACGTGTCCTACCTGGCTGCCCGTTGTGCCCGATCCCTTAACGTTCTTCGTGTCCTCAGTGGCACGTCATGGGGAGCGGATCGTACCGTCCTGCTTCACCTTTACCGGGCCATTGTTCAGTCGAAGCTCGACTACGGAAGCCTTGTATACTCTTCTGCACGGCCGTCGATTCTCCGCCGTCTCAACTCTATCCACCATCGGGGATTACGTCTGGCGACCGGTGCATTTTATACCAGCCCTGTTGAAAGTCTGTATGCCGAGGCTGCTGTATTACCCTTGACCACTTGGCGTGACATACTCCTGTGTCGGTACGCATGCCGCCTGCGGTCGATGCCCAACCATCCATCTTACCGATTATTTTTTGACGAGTCACTCGATCGCCAATATCAGTTGTCTGCGATTGCCTTGCTTCCACCTGGAGTTCGGTTTCGCCGCCTACAAAAGCGGCTCGATTTTACCCTTCCTTCCACCTTTCGGTTGAGCGACAGCCCATTGCCACCGTGGCATCAGGCCCAGGTTCACACTCACCTTGAACTTAGTTCGCTCCCCAAGGAGAGCACTCCGGATTTGGTATATCGCTTGAGGCTTGTCGAACTCCGTTCGCGGTTCCATAATGCCATATTTATTTACACTGATGGTTCCAAGAGCACTGCCGGTTTCGGATCTGCCTTCGTCGTCGGGGACAACCGTTTCCCTGACCGGTGTTCGAACTTCACGGCCGAGCTTTTTGCTTTCCACCAGGCCGTTTTGTATACCTACCGCCACCGCCAACCTTCCTATGCTATATGTTCGGACTCCCTTAGTGCCCTGCAGGGTCTTAAGGACCCTTTCTCAAACCATCCTCTCGTGTATCGGATCCAACGCTCCCTCCAGTTGCTATCAGATGACAGCTGACACGTTTCTTTCCTGTGGGTCCCCGGCCACGTGGGTGTGCCCGGGAATGAGACCGCAGACATAGCAGCCAAGGCAGCAGCTCTTTTGCCTCGCATGGCTACCTTTTGCATCCCACCGGACGATGTTCAACGGGCTCTTCACCGGAGTATCGTGTTGCAATGGCACAGTGCATGGTTTTCACTGTACAACAATAAATTGAGAACTGTAAAACTGATCCCGACCACTTGGGGGACCTCCTCACGCCCCTCTCTGTGGGAGGAGGTCATCCTGGCCCGGTTGCGGATCGGTCACTGCCGTTTCAGCCACCGTCACTTGCTATCCGCCGACCTGTACCGCTGTGCTCCTGCGGTGAACTGCTGACAGTGCGACATGTTTTACTGACTTGTGTTAATTTTAATCATCTCCGTGTAGCCCTTCACTTTCCGTCTACTCTGGAGGAAATTTTAGCTGATGACACCTGAGCAGCTGCTCGAGTTTTGCGTTTTATTAACTCGGCCAATTTATCGAAGGATATTTAACCCTTTTAATTGTCTTTTATTTTTCGTTTTTAGCCTCTTCTTGATGTTCTGACAGTCACCAAATTTTTTTTGAGATCTAGCGAATCTATGTTCTTGTCTGGGCGCTAATGACCGTAGAAGTTGTGCGCCCTAAAACCAGAAGAGAGGGAGAAAGAAAAAGAAGGAGAAAAAAAAAAAAAAAAAAAAAAAAAACACAGAGAGAGAGAGAGAGAGAGAGAGAGAGATATCTTACCAGGGAAATATTTTTTACACTGAAGCGACAAGGAAACTGGTACACCTGCCTGATACTGTGCAGGGCGCCCAGTAAGCTGGGAAGAGTGCTGCAATGTGATGTGGCATGGTATCAACTAACATCTGGATTTAGTGCTGGAGGGAATTGAAATTGTGCATCCTACAGTTCTGTCCATAAGAAAATGACAGGTTGGAGCTAGGTGTTTTTTAACAGTACATTGCGAGGCATGTCAGATATCCTTATTACTGATAAAGTCTGGGATGTTTTATGAACAGCAGAGGTCTTCAGACCCAGAAGTGTGTTCCTGGAGCTGTCTTGTAGCCATTCTGGGCATGTTGGGTGTCACATTGTCCTGCAGGAAATGTGAATGTCCATTGGAATACGTGATTGACTAATGAATGTGGTGATAAACTAGGATGCATACTTGTGTGTCACTTGTCGGTAATCTCTAGACATATCAAGGGTCCCAATCACGCCTACTACACTCGTCCCACACCATTAGCCTCCATCAGCTTGAACAACTGCTGACGTCAATCCACTTCATACAAATGAAAAAAGTCTCATCAGATGAGGCAACATGTTTCCAGTTATAAACAGTCCATATTTGGTGTGAATGGGCGCATGCGTGGCATTAAGCCTCGTTTCATGCAGTCAGTAAGGGTACATGAGCGATCCTTTGGCTATGCTGCACTCATCTCCCCATGCGACAGCCGAGGTTGGGTTCCCTGATAGCAATTCATGTTCATTCCATTCTTTTTTCGCTTGAGTCCCTTCCCATCTCCTCCCATTTCTCACCACTCTCCGGTATCCCTCCTAGGTCTGTTCCTCATTGGCAGCTTTGGTTAAACTTGTCCCATTACTGCAAAGCCTCTGTTGCACTTTATGTCCCTCGCCAGTTTCATGCAGTTCTCGATTGGCTCCTTGGTGCAGAATTTGTACACAAATGGTTTCCTAGTTGATTGCTGTGTTTGGTATATCTGTGTCCATGGTCAGTATGGTAAACAGCATTTGTTGCCCTGTGGGAGTAGCATTTTTACTGTGGAAATTCACTATTTGTCAGGTACTTAAACATCTCGGAGCCTGCCCCGGGGAGTCTGTAGCTACAGGAGTCGCTTCCAAATCCTTGACGAGAACTTTCCAAAACACCCTTTGGTATGCTCAATTCAGGACTTTGTGTTCAGTCTTCCCAAGTCTGGCTGCTCTCTGGTCTTTGTTCAGACCCTGGGCCACATTAGAATTTTTGGGAACGAATGTGTTGATCAGCTGGCTAAGCAGGCTGTTAGTAAAGCCAGGATGACCACCTCTCGCCGAGAGGGGCGTGAGGAGGTCCTCCAAGAGGTTGGGATCAGTTTTACAGTTCTGAATTTATTGTCGTGGAGCGAGAAACACACACTGTGCCAGGACGACACAATACTCAAGCGAAGAGCCTGTTGAACATCGTCTGATGGGACGCAAAAGGTAGCCATGCGAGGCAGGAGAGCTGCTGCTTGGCTGCAATGTCGGCGGTCTCATTCTTGGGCACACCCACGTTCCCAGGGACCCACAGAAATGAAACGTGACAGCTGTTATCTGCTAGCAACTGGAGGGAGCGTTGGATCCGATACACGAGAGGATGGTTCGAGAAAGGGTCCTTAAGACTCTGCAGGGCACTAAGGGAGTCAGAACATATGGCATAGAAAGGTTGGCGGTGGCGGCAGGTGTACAAAACGGCCTGGTGGAGGGCAAAAAGCTCAGTCGTGAAATTAGAGCACCGTTCAGGGAGCTTGTATTGGAACAATGTTGTCCCCGACGACAAAGGCAGATCCGACTCCGTCAGTGCTCTTGGAACCGTCAGTGTAGATAAATATGGCATTATCGGACCGTGAAAGGAGTTCAACAAGCCTCGAGCGGTATACCAAATCCGGAGTGCTCTCCTTGGGGAGCGAACTAAGTTCAAGGTGGGTGTGAAACTGGGCCTGATGCCACGGAGGCAATGGGCTCTCGCTCAACCGAAAGGTGGAAGGAAGGGTAAAATCGAGGCTCTGAAGCAGGCAGCGAAACCGAACTCCAGTTGAAAGCAAGCCTATTGCAGACAACCGATATTGGCGATCAAGTGAGTCCCCAAAAAATAATGGGTGGGATGGATGGTTGGGCACTGACAGCAGTTGGCATGCGTACCAACACAAGAGTATGTCACGCCGAGAGGTCAAGGGTAATACAGCAGCTTCGACATAAAGGCTTTCAACAGGGCTGGTATAAAATGCACCGTTAGATAGGTGTAATCCCTGATGGTGAATGGAGTTGTGACGGCGGAAACTGGATGGCCCTGCAGAGGAGTATACAAAACTTCCATAGTCGAGCTTTGACTGAACAATGGCCTGGTAAAGGTGAAGCAGAACGGTACGATCCACTCACCATGATGTGCCACTGAGGACACGCAAAACATTAAGGGATCCGGCACAACGGGCAGCCAGGTAGGACACGTGTGGGGACCAGCAAAGTTAACTATCCAACATTAGCCCCAAGAATTTTGTTGTCTCCACAAATGGTAGAGCAACAGAGCAGAGACGTAGGGATGGTGGAAGAAATTCCTTGTATCTCCAGAATTTTATACACACCGTTTTCTCAGTGGAGAATTGGAAGCCGTTCGCAGTGCTCCAGGAATATATGCGGTCAAGACAGCGTTGAAGACAATGCTCCAAAAGACAAGTCCGCTTGGCGCTGCAATAAATTGTGAAATTGTCTACAAAACAGGATCCGGAAACTTCGGCTGAAAGGCAAACTACGGTCAGATTGATTGCAATGGGAAAGAGCCACACTCCAGACAGAGCCCTGTGGCACCCCATTATCCTGGCGAAAGGTGTCTGACAAAATCGAGCCCAACTGTACCCGGAACTTGCGATCCGCCAAAATCGCTTGAATAAAGAGAGTGAGGTGGTCACGAAGGCCCCCATGTGTGCAATGTACGGAGAATGCCCGCTCTCCAACAGGTATCGTAAGCCTTCTCCAAGTCGAAGAACACTGCTACTGTTTGACGCTTTCTTAGAGAGTTATTCATAATGAAGGTCGACAAGGTAACGATGTGATCAGCAGCAGAGTGGCGTCTATGAAAACCACATTGAACATTAGTCAAGAGGCGTCGAGATTCAAGGAGCCAGACCAACCAAGCGTTAACCATGCGATCCATCACCTTACAGACACAGCTCATCAGAGAAATAGGGCGATAGCTGGAAGGAAGATGTTTGTGCTTCCCTGGTTTGGGGATGCGGACAACAATGGCTTCAGGCCAACTTGTGGGAACATGACCTTCAGTCCATATGTGATTATAGGTACTAAGAAGGAAACACTTGCCCACAGGAGAAAGGTTCTTCAGCATCTCAATATGGATGGAATCGAGCCCAGGAGCAGAAGATCAGGACAGAGCGAGAGCACGGTCTAGCTCCTCCATGATGAAGGAGTCATTATAACTTTCACAGTTAAGAGTGTGAAAGAGGGCGGCCGTGCCTCCTCTACCTTTTACGACGGAGGAAGGCAGGGTGGTAATGGGCAGAGCTCGAAACCTCCACAAAGGAGCGCCTCAAAGCGTTGGAAACATCAGCGGGGAGTGTATCTTGATGCTGTATAGACGGCGTAGGCCACCCCAAACAACCGTGGAGGGAAAGCGGTTAAAAGAACTGGTAAAAGCAGTCCAGCAAGCTTTTTTGCTGTCGTTTATGACACGATGACATTGCGCTCAGTTGTTTATAATGTATAAAATTCTCCAACGTTGGATGGCAGTGGAAGGTGCGTAAAGCACGTCGCTGGGCCCTAAGTGTCGCGGCAGGCTGTAGTCCACCAAGGGACTGGGACACGATGTGGGGAAGAGGATGTACGAGATATGGAATGTTCGGCAGCGGTGAGAATAACCTCTGTGAGGTATTCGACCTGACTGTCACAGCTGGGAAAATTCTGATTGTGAAAAATAGCCATGGAAGAATAAAGCCCCCAGTCGGCTTTAGAGATGTTCCAACTGATGGGTTGAGGAGATGGGGTATAATGCAGGAAATGGATTACACAAAGGAAATGGTCACTCGAGTAAGTGTCAGAAAGTGCGTACCACTCAAACAGATGTACAAGCTGAGGAGTGCATATTGCAAGGTCTATGTGGGAATAAGTATGTGTTATGTCAGAAAGGAAGGTCAGTGCACATTTCTTATGCTGTTTGAAAGTTTCTTTGAACGCTCAAAACAGGGTACTTCCTGTAACAGACAGCCAGGGTGGCTGACAAAGGGGATAAGAGTATCATGTAGAACTAAGGGGGAGTTGTATCAAAATGTTAGAAGCAGTCAGAATGAAGATGCAGTAGCTCATTACAAACAGTACTGTAAGGTTCTGAAAAATGTCATTACGAATGCAGAAAGTGTGTGGTATGCAAAAAGGATAGCAAACTCTCGGGATAAAATTAAAACTATCTGGTCAGTCGTGAAGGAAGTGTCTGGTTGGCAGCAGCAGGTAGAAGATATTACGTCAGTGCGTAGTAGGAATGTTTCTGTTACTGACAAGTTAGATATATGTGCAATATTCAATAATCACTTTCTGAATATTGTAGGGGAACTAAACAAAACTCTAGTTTCTACAGGTAATCATATAATGTTTTTAGAAAATGCCTTTCCGAGGCTGTTACCTGAAATGGTCCTTCATGATACTTCCATAGGTGCGATTGAGTCCATAATTAAATCACTACAGACCAAGGACTCTTGTGGATATGATGGGGTATCTAGCAGAATTCTAAAGTACTGTTCTCCATATGTTAGCCCAGTACTAAGCCATATTTGTAATTTTTCCTTTCAGAATGGTCAGTTTCCTAACACATTACTTAGTAGTGAAACCACTTTATAAAAAAGGAGAAAGGGATAATGTAGGAAACTATAGACCTATTTCTATGCCATTGGTTTTTTTCTAAAGTTATTGGAAAGGCTATATATTCAAGATTAATTGATCATTTAAGTTCATATAATTTATTGTCAAACGTATGGTTTGGTTTTAGAAGTGGTTCAACGATTGAAAATGCTATATTTTCGTTTCTATGAGAGGCACTTGATGGGTTAAATAAGATGCTACTGGCATTAGGCGTCTTCTTTGATTTAACAAAAGCGTTTGATTGTGTTGATCACAAAATATTGCTGCAGAAGTTGGAACATTATGGAATACGGGGAGTAGCCCACAACTGGTTCACCTCTTACTTTAATAATAGACAACAGAAGGTAATTCTCCGCAATGTAGAAAATGGCTATGACGTGCAATCCCAATGGGGCACAATTAAGTATGGGGTGCCCCAGGGGTCTGTTTTTCTTATTTATATAAATGATATGCCTTCGAGTATAACAGGCGACTGTAAAATATTTTTATTTGCTGATGATACCAGCTTGGTAGTGAACGATGTTGCTCGTAATATTGACGCAGTATCAAATAATGCAGTTCAAGAGATAAGTTCATGGCTTGTAGAAAACAAGTTGATGTTAAATCACAGTAAAACTTAAATTCTTATAGCATTATGTGTATGGGACACAAAATGATGCCTAATATTATACTAACACTAGCTGAAAACCTGGCACTGGCCAGGATGTTTAATATCTGCCACTCAGTGTTTCCATCGTGCTTTATAGGTACAGTGAATGCAGGCTGCATGTGAAACTACAGTGGCTTTAGATCCGAAATGTATATCATTAAAATCAGGTTCCATGCTTCCAATTCTAATTTTTCCTGATACACAACAATTTCAAACCAAAAGTTTACTAATAACAATTATGCTTCAATTCCTCTTTAAATTACAAAGTAAAGTACATAATTTAATCATTTCAATAAACAATTGTGCAATTTTTCATCATTTGTATATGTGCTGTATGCCTGTAAAATCTGTTGAAAGTGCAACTAGTAGTGAAGTAGTAATAGATTAAAACTTGGTGTGTGATAGGACAATTTTCCATGAACATAATTGTGCTCATATCTCATTAACTATGTGTCTTACTGTGATACAATTTTGAAGGTACATTCAGCCATGGGTGTGTATACTGTCTGTAAAATTCCCTGTGGGTACAATTTGAAGTGTAGAAATTATAAATTGTAACTTCATACTGACTGGCATAGTTTTAGTCCATGAACAGCGTTAAAGTAACAAGTGAGAATCATCTTCTTTCATTATTTCACTCTAGTTATCAGAGAGACAGAGATGATATATAGAGACAGAGATGATATATATATATATATATATATATATATGAGACAGAGATGAGATATATAGAGACATATAGAGAGGAGGAGATATATAGAGAGGGGGATCTCAAGATAATTTCAAAGTTTGTTGCAAGTTGTTAAGTACTCTCATTCTCATACAGTGTATGAATAAAGTTACATCATATTTACTGAACCATGTGTTATGTGATTCCTAACTGTGCAGAAACTGTTACCTCATGGTAAAACATGTCTCACATTTGGTTGATTTCGGTCCAGTGGTTTAGGAGAAAATATGCAACATTGTTGTTTGATGTAGCAGTTTTTTTCCGCATCTCATTGTTTATGACGACGTATCTCGTATACTATGTGTGGTATGTGATTGTTCCACTTAAAAGATGACTGTCTTTGTGGATTGAAGCTTAAGTGTGCAAACTTTCATTAAGATTGGCATATAACTGTAGATTTGAATGCAACACACACACACACACACACACACACACACACACACACACACACACACTGCTTTATATATAAAGATTGGCTTAACACTTTTGTATAAACTTTGTAATTACTACAGGATAATCTCTTTATAAGCATAAAATATTTATTTCTATTTGATGTCGTATTCTGTATTTTTAGTAAATATGTGGTGATGCTTGCTAGAAGTGAAACAATCTGTGAAATTAAGTTCAAAATGTTGAAGGCTCTGTAGATTTATTTCAAATATGTTACAGGTTAACACTAACTGTTAGACGTTCAGATTAGATATGTGGCATTGTTGAGATATTGGAAATTAGAAAATTGTTACTCAATGAATACTTCATGATACAAACGGTATACTTTAATTTTATATCGCACAGAACAAAAATTTTTAAAGGAAACGTCTCCTACTTGTTAGCTTAAAGTGAGTTGAGAACACTGGCCTGTCACTCCTAGACGGACATGTAGATACTTTGCAAGGATAAGAGTCCCTACATTTACTTGAAGATAAAGTGGGAATTAACACAATGGGTGGTAAAAGTTTGCCAAGCATATTATCTTTTGACTGAAACACAACTCTTACGCTTCAGTTGTTTTAAATAGTAATCTGCAATATTGTGAAAAACATTATGGTGTGTTGTCCTTACATTGAGTATGAACATATTCTTTTAATAATATTGCTGATATTCCTACGTGGGCTTTATGTTGATCAAAATGGGAGTATTTGTTGTAATTTCAACAGAATACGTCATGCTTTAATTCTTTTGAACCTATTTGCCCTTAAACAATTGTCAGTTTTACTCTTCCATTAGGATGGGAAACACTTTCAGTACAGTCATAATTATTTGTGGAACCCTACACATTAGATTATCTGTTAAGTTCTAAGTACTTGTTATGTAACTTATTAATTATTTTTATGTACTGCAGCAACCTTTGTGGAACCACCTACTGAATTTTTATAAAGAACAAAAAGTTCTAGTTGAAGGTCCTCTAAACAATTTAAAGGAATCAATGATCCAATTCGCAAAACCAAAGAAGATAATAAATACTGCAAACCCTGGCACCCACTTCATGTCTACATCAATATATGATGCACGAGAGGCATTGGTTCCAGGAAGCGTGTATGACCGCACAAGTCATTTGAATGGAACACCAGCACCAAATCACTTTTTCCCCAGACCAAGTAAGTTTTCATTTTGCTGTGTATTTTGCTGCTGTTTTACAGTTCATAAATGTTGCAAAGGAATTTATGCTAACTGTAGGAAGACATTTTTCTGACGAAGACCATGGCTGAAAATTTAAGTTGTGTGTATGTGATTTTTTATTTTCGGGCCTGTCAGCAGCTCAGCGGGCCTCTTCATGATGAGTTCTTACCTATGCTCCATTATTGACCTTTCTATATGTTTGTTATTTTTGCAAATAGAAATGAGCCTTTCTCATTTAGTGTGTGCTTCAGTTATTCAACACATTTTCTCTGCTTTGATACTTCATACGTCCATCACAATTTTTGCAGACACTACTTAACATTAAGTGCTTTCTTTGGTCAAAAAGGAAAATCTTCCGTGACTAACCAGCATATTATGCCCAAATTGATTCATAATTGCTCAGTAATTTACATGCGTATTCACATTCAACCGCTAAACTACTGAAATGGAATCTCTTGACTTTTGTAGTGACCAACTAGGGTCGTGGAACTCCCCTTCTTGTTCTTCCAATACTCTCTCTCCTTTCTCTTTTTTAAAATGAAGTTAATTAGGTTTCTTACTTGATTCTGTCTTTCCTCAATAAATTCAGTATTTTATATGCCGAGGTTTTACTCGGATCACAACAGCCAGAGCAGCCAGAGATGGCATGAGTGCGTGCATGCTCGCACCGAAAGCTCAGCTGTGTGCAAGTATGTCTAGAGGTTTCTTTAATTTCCAGTTCTTAGATATTGTTTATGTTGAGTTCTTATTTCAGTAAGTAGTGCTGTTTTATATTTCTTTCTCCAGAAATGCAGGAGTATGTGATCATACACTTTAAGCTTTCATGGCTGGTGTGAACTTCACTTAAAATTTGCGGACTGACATACCATGGTCAAATGTTTAACTATTTTCTCCCCTAACGTTTCATCTTCACCTGTGAAAGATGACATGGAGGTAAAGTGGCGATGTCGTAGGCAGCACCCTACATGAGCGAACTGTTGCAAACACATTGTGGTGACAAAGTGAAACTTTCAAACACGTGACCAACAGTTAACTTGGCCTAGGTGGGCACCCCAGCAGGGCCTGCAAGAATGCGCTATTCTGCGAAATGGATGCGCTTAACCGATTTAATATTTTCACGCAAAGTGGGTGTAGTTTCCTCCTTGCATTTGAAGTTAGTCTGAAAATTTGATAGATGCCATTTAAAAATGTTATGTATTGTGGGACAACAAAAATAAAAATTAGAACTGTTTATTATTGTACCATGAATGCTTGGAACTTGTCAAAATAAATATTACTACCAGTAAGATTATATAACACACACATTTTGAAGTAGTGTTGTTCATGTGTTTTGTGCAAAATTTTATTTAAAATACAAATTACATTTTTCTTACTTGTTAAAAAATGTGTACGATTCTAAAATAATCTCCTTTTTATACTTACACTAAGCAAAATAATTACTCATTTATGATTTCCATCACTTTCCAAAATTACTACTACTACTACTACTATTAAGAAAATACAGCAAAGTTTACATTCTTTGCATGGGACTTTGTTCAACATACAAATTAAGATTTTCTCACTTCCACAGTTGCCCCAGAAGCAGCATTTTACGTCTTTTTGAAAATTGCCTTGTGCTGCTTTTGGTGTATTTCAGTATACATCTTGGAAAAATGCAGTCCCAGCATCATTAATTGATCAAGGATCACAGACGATGTTGTCAGATAAAATTTTCACTCATCCATTCAATTCTTTCACTTCACCTCAATTAGAAATTTTCTTTGTATTTCCCTTGCTAATGGTGTTAATTTCTTTTCAATCTAGAACCACTACATACAAAAAATATACTGTGCTAATGAACAATAATGGAAGGTCCAGTATGGAATGTTAATAGTATGTAGATAGGAAACAACTTACTGTAAAGACTAACATTGAGCTGCTGACACACACAAATAAGACGCGCGCGCCCACACACACACACACACACACACACACACACACACACACACACACACACACACACACACACACACAATTCTTAATTTTCGGCAGCAGCCTTCCTCAGAAAGGGAACACTGATCCACACAATCACTCGGGCACACTCGTCGACACACGTCGGACATCTCTGGCCGCGCAACACAGTCTGCAGCACAGGCGGCCAGAGGTGGCTGATCTGTGTGAACGAGTGTGTCTGAGTGATTGTGTGGCTGAGTGTTCTCTTTCTGAGGAAGGCTGCTGCCGAAAATTATGAATTGTGTGTGTGTGTGTGTGTGTGTGTGTGTGTGTGTGTGTGTGTGTCGGCGGCTCAATGTTAGGGAACAACTCATTGTGAAGACTATCTACATATTATTATTAACATACTGTAATTAGTGTGATAAGCAGTTAGGATACTGACATTTAAAAGATACTTGCAGTTTGATGGACAAATCCTTCATTCTTCTGGGCTGCCAATAAGTGACAAGTTAGCAGAGGCTACATGGGCTCCAAAAATGAGTACATTCATATGCTGAAGTATTGTGCTTATAAAAGATTATAATTCATAAGGTTACAGAGAAACATCTCAGTTTTTCATGTTAAAAGTGCCGCACTTAGCCAGATTGACTGATAGACCCTGCCAGTAAAAGTTTATAGGTGTGCTTAAACAGATTGAGAGTGACAAATATTTTATGAATGAGGCTGTTGTTGTTTCTTCTTCTTCTTCTCCTCTCTCTCTCTCTCTCTCTCTCTCTCTCTCTCTCTCTCTCTCTCTCTCTCTCTCTCTCTCTCTCTCTCTCTACCAATGGAAAGTAAACCAAGACTTCATGAACACTGTGTTTTTAGTGATTATCAGACACATGGCAACTAGTTAATCAGTTACAAAATTGTGAACCTTTGTTCAGTTGTGATCAAGCTATGCAGTTTTAAATGATTCACTCTTTAGTTATGTAGAGCTTTGAAAACTTGTATCAAGCTTCTCTCATCACACTATTTGAGCACATTTGGGCTCTGACTTCACTTGACAATTATGCACTTCCACAAAAGTGAAGCAAATTGCTAATTACATTTTCTTAATTACAAATATAATCAGAAACTTCATTTCATAGACACTTGCTATAACTTCAACAGTTTTATTATTGTCTTGAGTGTGCAGACTTGGAAAACAGAATATAGTGGGAGACCACCTTCATAGTTTTTCTCCGGCAATAGCTAGGCAACAATACATTCAAACGTTTATTACATTAATTATTTCTTACGGACTATATTTTGGTAGAGCTGCAACATGAATTATTGAAACTTTACACTTCTGTAAACAAATAGTATTAATTAATATCTGTATTGCATGTAAATGCTACATAAATTTGCTATGTTGCAGCCAATGGTGTGCCGATGGACTTGTACAGCCGCACTCATGATCCTGCAAGCTACATATCCCCAGAAAGGGCTCAGGCTGCACTAGCAAATATTCCAGTACCAGTTGGCATGTTCATGAATATGGCACACGTTCCACCACGCTTCTACAACCAGCATCAGCAGGCTTTACAAGGTACAAAAACATATTTTGTTGTTGCACTTTGCTTTTAGTTTGTGATGGATTAATGCCATTACTCCGTTTTGATAGTAACTGTGTTTAACCCGTTCATTGCTACAAATAGGCCGTGTGCAAATAAAAGCTGCACATAAACTTTTGACATGAGATTATGAGGTTTTAACTTATATTTATTTATCTATTTTTTTGTCAAATCAAACTTTCTTGTAATGAGAAACAAATTCAAAACCAATGTGGAAACTGTAAATCAACGAATAAGAAAGGGAGATTACAACCAGATAGCTATGCAGCACTCAGTGAGGGGAGGACAAACCAAGGCATGTTACTGGGAGTTAAAAGTGCTATATAATGTAGATGTGTTCGGCGGAATGTAGTTCTTCGGAGTTCATTAGGAGAGAAATTTGTGTGTGTGTGTGTGTGTGTGTGTGTGTGTGTGTGTGTGTGTGTGTGTGTGTGTGTGTAAAAAATCATGGACCATTTGGATAGGACTGTAGTATTGTGATGATATACATGCGCTCAACACGTAATTATTTGATATGTGAGTCTAGCTTTGGCAAACGTACACTTTCTCTGAACTTCGCAAACAGATCACGCCGCAATGAATAACGTCTTTCTTTTAATGATTTCCACCCCAATTCGTGCAACATTTCCATGGCGCTTTCCCCCCCGTAACGTGATAAAATAAAACGAGCTGCCCTTCTCTGAACCTTCTCAATATCTTCAGTCAGTCCCACCTGGTGAGGGTCCCACAAGGGGCAACAGTACTCCAAGAGAGGACGCACAAGTGTGATGTAGGCAGTCTCTTTGGTGGAGCTGGTGCATCGTCTAAGTGTTCTGCCAATGAAACGTAACCTTTGGTTCGCCTTCCCCACAATATTTTCTGTGTGTTCTCTCCAGTCAAAGTTGTTAGTAATTGTGACTCCTAGGTATTTGGTAGAATTTACGACCTTAAGGTTTGACTGATTTATCGCGTAATTGAAGTTCAGCAGATTTCTTTTAGTGGTCATGTGTATTACTTCACACTTTTCTTTATTTAGTGTCAATTGCCAATTTTCGCACCAAGTAGAAATTTTGTCTAAATCGCTTTGCAGTTGCTTTTGATCCTCCGTTGACTTCACTAACCGATAAACAACAGCATCATCCGTGAACAGTCTAAGGGAGCTATTCAGATTATCTCCTAAATCGTTTATAAACGCGAGGAAGTGTAGGGGACCAATAACGCTTCCCTGTGGAACGCCAGATATCACTTCTGTTTTACTCGATGACTTACCGTCAATTACAACGAACTGTGTCCTTTCTGATAGGAAATCGTGAATCCAATCGCACAATTGGGGAGATATTCCATAAGCACGCAATTTCATTAGAAGCCGCTTGTGAGGTACAGTATCAAAAGCCTTCCAGAAATCCAGAAATATGGAATCGATTTGAGATCCCTTGTCGATGGCACTTAACACTTCATGTGAATAAAGGGCAAGCTGTGTTTCGCAAGAGTGATACTTTCTGAATCCGTGCTGACTATTGGTTAATAGGTCGTTCTCTTCGAGGTAGTACATAATATTCGAACAAAGTATATGTTTCAAAATCCTACTGCAAATCGACGTCAATGAGATAGGCCTGTAATTTTGGGGATCACTCCTATTGCCTTTCTTGAATATTGGAGTAATTTGGGCAACTTTCCAGTCTTTGGGTACGGATCTTTCGCTGAGTGATCGGTTGTAAATTATAGCTAAGTACGGCGCTATTGCATCAGCATACTCTGAGAGGAATCTAGTTGGTATACAATCTGGCCCGGAAGATTTATTTTTGTTTAGTGACTTAAGTTGTTTTACTACTCCAGGAACATCTACTTCTAAGTTTCGCATGCTGGCAGCTGTTCTTGGATTGAATACTGGAGTGTTCACTTCGTCTTCTTTGGTGAAAGAATTTCGGAAAGCTGTGTTTAGTAATTCTGTCTTAGCAGTACTGTCATCGTATTACCATTGCTATCGCGTAGTGAAGGTATTGTTTGTGTTTTGCCGCTAGTGTACTTCACATATGACCAGAATTTCTTTGGATTTTCTGCAAGATTACGAGACAGGATTTCGTTGTGGAAACAACTATAAGATTCTCGCATTGAAGTCCGCGCTAGGTTGCTAGTTTCAGTAAAAGATTGCCAGTCTTGCGGATTCTGTGTCTTTTTAAATTTTGCATGCGTTTTTCTTTGTTTCTGCAACAGTGATCTGACCTGTTTTGTGTACCACGGGGGGTCAGCCCCCTCTTTTATTAATTTATTTGGTATAAATCTCTCGATTGCTACCGATATTATGTCTTTGAATGTAAGCCACAACTGATCTACACTCACATTTTTAGTTTTGAAGGACTGGAGACTATCACTCAGGAAAGCATGAAGCGAATTTTTATCTGCTTTATTGAATAGATATATTTTTCGTTTATTTTTGGTGCATTTTCAAGTTTATTTTCTTTGCCTGCACTGGTTTACGTAAAATCGAGCAACACTTATCAAATTGCCGTTACTTCTGCAAATATCGCTGAAATTGTGCGAGCTATGGAAATAACACAATAAAGTTGTTGAATTTTCTCCTCTGCAAATACGTTCAATTTTTGTCTCAGATGAATGGTTAACATGTTACTTGCAATTAAATTTCTTGCTGTCAAAATACCATCACAAACGGTGTAGTTTTAGTGCTACTAACGCATGTTTCTTCTGAAATACTTGACAAAGGGAGGTTCCGGTCGCTGGCATCAAACAAGTACTTCTGTAAAATTTGGTGGCGATTTGAAAGGTAAGACCTAAAAAGTAGGAACAAAAGACAGCAAAGTAGTAAAGAATTTTCTCCTCTGCAAATTAGTTAACTCCGTTTTCATGTTGGATGAGCGGTAAAGCCGTCATATTCATTTAAAGTTTGAGCTGTCAAAATGCGATCAGAAAGGCCCACTTTTAACATTATTACTGTAACCTAAAGTGGCCAAAAAGTGTTCGTTGCTAGTGTACAAGTGAGGACAATCTTAAATTGTTCAGAGTCGTCTTGCATTTCAAGGACAAAGCTAAATATCGTGCTGTAGAAAGTTTTGGTTAAGTTCATAATTCAAAGCAGAAACTGTTGTTTTGCTGTTATTACAGAAATTATCACAAGGCTGCAAAATAGTCTAGAGTTCCATGGGTGTCATTTCGTGGAAATTACCCCCAACAAATGTGAAGGCAGTGAATCTGGTCATGAAAAAAACTGTAAAATGTTGCATTTGAATTCAACATCGGTATTGGCTAAACAAATCAGATGTTCCGCCATCATGACACCCCCCCCCCCCTCCCATCGCCGCTCGTGGTAGGCGTTACCAACATAAAACATCACAGTAAGGACAAGCGCGACACAATCTAGACATTTTTAAGAAGCTTAGCTTCTTTGACCACAACAAATTAAAATAATTTATGTGCTTAGGAAGTCTGTGTGTTATGTACTGCTTTTGTTTGAGAGCATACCGACATGCTAAAAATATTATCGTCAGATATTTTGGCTGCAGTACGTAATAAGACCATTTGACTTACCGAAACGTAACTTCCATTTATTGGTCCGCCGTTTCTATGACCGTGTACAAAAATGTAGATGCAATTCTGCAAAACAGTTACTTTCAAGCATGTAATTTTTGAAACTAATGAAGTACTGGAGGGGGGGATAGAATCTCTATTATAGGCCGCATCATGATCTCACAAGCCAAAATTTGGGGGGGGAAAGGTGCAGCTTATATTCGAGCAAAAGCAGTAAATAAGTAATGGCCAGCCAATGTCTCTCTCTTTTGAAACTATGCTAATCTTTTTTTGCATGTCAACAGTACAACAATAGTTCACAACTCGCACAGACATATGACTATCTGTGACAGTTACATTAGAAACACACACCCGCATAGAATACTTGTGCTATAACCATTAGCCTTCTTCTGAAATGAGAGCATTCACACAATCACATAGGCACTCTTCAGTCACACAACTGTCATCCCCACCTATTGAATTCAGTGTATGGCAGTTGAAGATAATGGTGTGCCTGTGTGAATGGTATCTTTTTCTGAAGATAGTCAAGGGCAATAGCATTAAGTGTTGTGTGAGTGTGTTGTTGTTTAATTTTAGTATATTTAAACAAAAGTACATTAAACTCACATCACTAATTACGGTTTCATTAAACAAATAACTAAACTTTCATATCATTTTATCAGCACAGCTAATGTATGAATCTATTCCAACACTTCATTAAGCACATAATGATCAAAAGCTCTTTTTCATAGCAATATTAAGGGGAAAGGCTTTATGTATTGAAGAATCACTTATCACAAAGCTCCTTGCATCTACCCAGTTAAGTATTTTGCATATTTTCAGGGAAAGCGCTAAATTTCTCACATGTATGCACTGTTTCTTCAGGTTCCTTGGAAACAAAGGTATGGTATGAGTTAAACCTTATGTTAGATGTGTTTCTTCCTCACTACGACCCACGATCTCTTGGTGATAGGCTCCTCAATTCTTTAATCACATTGATCTTTGTATTTCTTGAGGAAAGTAGCAATGTCGGCAGTAAGTGAAGAAATAGTAGCTATTTCCACTGGTTGATGTTTTGTAAGAGATAGTGGTAAATCTTCAATGGAAATGTTTCTCATTTTTGGATTTGCTTCTTACGCATGAAAAATTTGAGCATTGATTCCTGCTATATCTTTTAGAGCGTAGAATACAACCAATGGCCATCTTCGTATTACCTGTGTGACAGATACGCTCTGCCCTGTTGACTGACTGTATCAACTCCTCACTTTGTTATATTGTAATCCAAAACTATCTCTGGATTACCTGTAACTTTGCTAATGGTTCCAAAATCGTGTACTTAAGACACTAGCGTCATATTATTCTGAAAACCAAATAAAGAGGAGTGGATAGCCCTAAACTTCTGAGGTAGAAATTCTTGTGCCATATCCTGTTTTGTTTTTTCTCAACGCCCCGAGGCATCTTAATTGCATTTTTCATTAGGGAGTTGGCTAAGAAAAAGCTAGTGTACCAATTATCCATTTTAATGTTTCTTTCTGAGCCTTCAATGTGAGTAAGTCTTCTTACAGGATCACACAGAATTAGAAACAGTGTAAGGTCCTCAAGGTTGTTTTCCACAGTATAGTGCAATATAAGTACAGTCATGCCAAGTACTATGATTTGTCTGTATTTATCATGATTTATAGGCAAAATTTATGGTGTTACTTGAGCCTGAGCTGGAATTGTGGAATTAGCTATTAGATTTATTTTAGTAGCTTGGCCACATAGTTTTTTGTTGGGTCATTTTATGAACCATTATAGTTTCATAAATAATGCCATACCCTACCCTTTTATCATTAGTTTTGTACAAACAGTGTAGTATACACAAACACAGAAGTACAGCCTTGATAACTTAAGTAGTGCGGGTACATAAACTTTGTTAAGTTGTGAGTGTAAATGAGTTAATGAGTAGCACTTAAATTAACTATTGCATTTTTAGTCTTTTTTGGACATACATAAAAAATGTAAACATTAATGTGTTTCTTCTAAACAGAGGTATATTTATTTTGTAGTAAACACCTTCTCGTATCTTAAAAAGTATTTTTCTACAATTAAAGATCAAAATTGAGAAGTCTTACTGTCAATTAGTGAAATAAATTCTGGATTAGGACTGACTTGCATCTCACCTGCTCCTCCCCAGACGTTTCCCGATTAGGAATATCTTCTTTTCAAACTTATCATCTCTGTAACTAGTGAAAAAGTTTTAGCATCTGCTGCTCTTGATATAATGACAAATAATTGGAACTTCAGCATTCCAAAATATTGTCAATGTTACTGTTACTGCTGATGCTAGGATATTTTTATTTTATTATTTTTTTTCTTCTTTAGAGGTGAGTTGGTATGCATGCATTTACTTCCCGATTTTGGCTCGTAATAGTGAATCCTAGTTTCATCCCAAAATTTTGTTGAGGAAGCACTAACCTTCTGTCATGTGTTACTTTGGCTCTGTACACGCACTCAACCTTGTTCCCTTACGTAGCCACGTCAACTCCTTTGGAACCCTCCAGAACATGCAGTGCGGTACTTGATCTTGTTACAGATAACGTTATGAACTGTAGCAGTACTAAATTGTACCTTATTATTTCCAGTCACAGGGTGTCTGCATGAATGTCATCAGTTCGACTTTAAAGTGAGAGTGTTGAAACTGCAACTGGTTGGCCAAAACAATTTTTATCAGTTGCTAATCCGCGATCATTTTTGTACGGGTCATAGAATCTTAACCATAATCTTTATAGTTATTATACGGTATATATTCACTGGTTTCTCACCTTCAGCAAGTAAAAACAAAAGAAAAGAAAATTGTTCAACTAATGTGGAACTTTAAAGTGGACTAACCATCTTGAAATGATTTTTGAGGTTATAAATAAAACAAATTTCATCTATCACCTGATCCGGGCTTATCCCAGTGTTGCCATCTTGTATGAAAACCTGAACTGTAGGTTTCTTGAGCTATTTCCTTGATCCTCTCTGAGCTGGTGTGGAAAGGAATATATTAATTAACTAATAATGGAAATTCTCCACACAGATGATTATTTTTCAAAAGAGAGAGATTGGCTGGCCAGTATTTACCTTTTTGCTGTACTGCCGATAGTTACAGATAAAAAGAGGAGGAAAATAACAAGCTTTCGGAACATTGTTCCTTCTTCAGGTGGAGAGAGAAAAAGAAGAAAAAAGGAATGTGAAAAGTAATTCAAGACCTAGGTCATGAGGATTGTGTTAGAGGATTGTGGAAGTAAGATACTGTGTTATAGTACTGAGCTATTCCAAAGAGTATAATATAAATAGAAGGAAACTTGCCTAGTGGGACAAATCTATATTAAAAATAGAAAACGGACGACCCACCCAAAGCACAGGCCCGTAGAGAGAGAGAGAGAGAGAGAGAGAGAGAGAGAGAGAGAGAGAGAGTGTGTGTGTGTGTGTGTGTGTGTGTGTGTGTGTGTTCGCACTTTGCTCACAGTAAAAACAATAAAATGGCATAAAGACACATACAAATGTGGAAAACACAATGTGGGACTGGATAACATTAAATTCGATTCACAAGCACCTCGTGCAAACGTGGTCGACGTCACACAGTTATCGAAGACCGCTGGAACTGCTATCGACTTTCATTAGCGTTAGATTACACCACGATGTGCATTGCGTCTCGCGTAACTCAGGTGCTGACATGTAACTGAGGTGTGACTCATATTCACAGAACAAAAAATAAAGCATTTACATGCAATGGCTTAAACTTTATAAAGAGGGAAATAATTGATTAGGGTCGCAAAAATACGAGCGTTACATCAAGGAAATCGTTGTGTAGAGGAAACGTAGTATAGAGGAAAATTTAGCATTGTGTATATGGGATTTTGGTCGGGACCGGAAGAAGTAGACATAATAAAGAGGAAAACATATGTAGGAACGTTATATAGAGGTTTCCCTGTACAACCGCTCTCTCAAAGGAGGATTTGTACCAAAAGATTGGAAAGTTGCCCAGGTCACACCTATATTCAAGAAAGGCAGTAGGAGTAACCCACTAAACTGCAGGCCTATTTCATTGACATCAATTTGCAGCAGGGTTTTGGAACATGTCCTGTATTCAAATATTATGAATTATCTCGAACAGAAAGATCTAGTGAACCAAAGTCAACACGGATTCAGAAAATATAGTTCATGTGAAACACAACTAGCTCTTTATTCACATGAAGTGATGCATGCTATCGACGAGGGTTCGCAAACCGATTCTGTATTTCTTGATTTCCAAAAGACTTTTGACACCGTACCTCACAAACGGCTTTTAATCAAATTGCGTGGTTATAGTATATCGCCCCAAATTTGTGATTGGATAGGGGATTTCCTATCAGAGAGGACACAGTTGGTAGTAATCGATGGTAAGACATCGACTAAAACGGAGGTGATATCGGGTGTTCCACAGGGTTGTGTTATTGGTCCTCTGCTGTTCCTTATTTATATAAACGATTTAGGGGAAAGTCTAAGTAGCTCTTCGGTTGTTTGCAGATGACACGGTCATTTACGATCTAGTGAAATCATCCGAAGATCGAAACCAACTGCAGAACGATCTGAATAAGATATCAGTATGGTGTAGAAATTGGAAATTGACTCTAAATAAAAAGTGTGAAGTCGTCCACAAGAGTATGAAAAGAAATCTGTTAAACTTTGTTTACAAGATAAATCAATCAAAAGTGAAGGCCGTAAACTCTACAAAATACCTAGGAATTACTATTATTTCAGACTTAAACTGGAAAGAACACACAGATAATGTCGTGGGAAAGGCGAACCAGAGACTGCATATTATTGGCAGAACCCTTAAGATGCAACAGAACTACAAAAGAAACTGCGTACACTATGCTTGTCTGTCCATATTTTTTTTTTTTTTTTTTTTTTTTTTTTTTTTTTTTTTTTTTTTTTAGTATTGCTGCCCAGTGTGGGATCCCTATCAGGTGGGTTTGACGGAGGACATCGAAATTTTCCAAAGAAGGGCAGCTCGTTTTTGTATTGTCGCGATACAGGGAGACAGCGTTATGGAAATGATACAGGATCTGGGATGGGAATCATTAAAACAACGGTGCTTATACCTGTGGCGTGGGCTACTTACGAAACTCCAATTGCCAACGTTCTCCTCCGAATGTGAAAATATGTTGTTGACTCCCACTTAAATAGGTAGAAATGCTCATCAGAATAAAATACGGGAAATCAGAGCTCAAACGGAGAGATTCAGGTGTTCTTTCTTCCCGCGCGCTGTTAGAGAATGGAATGGGGGAGAAATAGTATAATGGTGGTTCGATGAACCCTCTGCCAGGCACTTAAATGTGATTTGCAGAGTATCCCATGTAGATGTAGGTGTAATGTTACATAAAACCGTAGAAAATTACGGTTACATGTAGAACTTTGAGGTAGGCTAAATAAAAGCTTGTATACAGTTGCTTGTTGATCAGGCAGTAGAAGATAGAAAAAAGAAATCCAAAGTTCTAAATTTCGCTTACAGAAAATTATACATGCAGGAGGATCATACGAACCTACTGTTATTAGACCACCACATGCACTCCCAACTGTAGGTCATAAAAGTAGGCTTCCATTGTATGAAAAATCAGTTGAGAGAGCAAATTTGATTCTACAGAGTACTGTACAGTATTGGCCCCTTTCATTTTAGCCTGAATTTATCATCAGTGTCTCATTCAGCATAGTGTCCCAGGCTATTGGACAAAGCAAAGTACAGGTCGCACTAACTGCATGAGATGCGAGCATTACCGGCAAGTACTGGCCACCACTCAACCTGTGGCCAACAGAAGTAAAACAGTAGTCCTCATTTCAGTTGCTGATGACCACCAATCTAGGCACAGTATACAAAACCACAATAAATAGCAGATCTCCACTCCTTCCACCACAGTAATTTACTATAATATAGTTTTCTCTCTCTTTCAATTAAGATGTTGAACTGTTACCCTTAGTCTTGTATGAAGCAATGATCCTTACCAAACAGGATAACACTTTAAATAATTAAAACACCAGATAACGACGACTTAAGAAATTTTCAGATTCCTGAATTATGTAGGTTAATACTATTAAAAGTTGAATATAACTGAGGTATTGAAAAGCTTTAGAGATCCAGTTTATGCTGTGTCTCCAAGTTCCACTGCCTTTGATGTCAATATAATAATAAAATAAGAGTATCTTGACTTCACATTTCACTCCACATATAAATGAGTCCACCTCGTGAATATATTTAAACTCTTAACATTTATTGGAATATTTAAGATATACACATTTGTCAAGATACCTATATAGTAATTAACATGAGTTACTTCAAAAGCATAGAACAATCAATTTTATTTCACTTGTTTTTTCAACATCACATCTCATTATGGTTGCACAGAGTAATTCTATGTCTGTGTTACATACAGTCTGTGACCACTGTGATCTTGCAACCTCTTCCAGAATCTGCAACAAACTGATTCTGGCGGCAGCCACTAATCCAGATATGCCTAAATTTAACAAATAAGCTAATAAATATTTAGACAGTTAAAGGCGAGTAAAACTGCATTGTAGTGGCTTTGCTACTAAAATGTGACATCACACTCGTGACAAAATAAAAAGGGCTCTTCCCAACAAACAATACATCAAGGATACCCGAAGGTGGCCACTGTAACATTGGAAGCAACACACCCAGGAAACATTTGTCAAATGACTGGCTGCAGAAGCTATGCAATTATATTACCTTCTAGATTGTGTACAAATTATTTTCTCATTTGTAAGAAAATATGGTATCCCCTTGTAAGTAGTTAAATACATTGTAGCTTATTTAAATTTTTTGTTTCAGCACGTCAAAACCAGAGAAACAGAGCAGCGACAAGGAACAAAGTGAAGAACACACGTAACTCCGTGAAAACTGGACTTAATCAGGCAGGGCAGAGTCAAGATGCAACACAGTCATACAGTCAAGCTGCTCCATTAACGCAGGGAATGTCACAGGTGAGTTGTTGAATGTGAAATGTAATATAAACTTCTTGTAGTACAAGGTCTGAATGGAATAAGTTTATGTAAAAAATATGTAACAAATTTTTGCACTAAAGTTTCTTAATTTCAACAGTGAATAATCTGACTAGAATGTCAATAATGGAGGATAGATAATAACTCACCGTAAGGAGGCTCGCTGAGCTGCTGACAGGCAGTTACATTCACAGAACTTAAATTTTCAGCTATGGCCTTCATCAGGAAAAGAAACATACATTCACATATCACTTAGACTACTATACACACAGACAACTATGATGTCCAGCTGCTTCAGTGCGACAAACATCTTGACTGTGAGTGAGGTGGGAAGTGGAGGGAGGAGGATACCAGATATGGGTGGGGATGGAAACACCCACATTGCATGATGGATTGTAAAGGCTCTGATACGTGGGAATGTGAGATTCAGGATTGAATACAGTGAAGGGAAGGGGCAGGAGAGGATATAAGGCAGGTTTAGAGGAGTATGGGGTGGGAGTGGGGAAAGGGGGGGGGAGATTGAAACGATAAAATTAATAAGGAAAATTTTTAAAAAGTAATTAAGGAGGTATTGTGCGGAGTGACACACAGTTGCGAGGAAGACATGAATTGGAGATATACTGAGTGGGGAAAGGAGGGAGAGGAATAATTATAAAAATATTGTAAAATTTTCATTATCTTGTGTCCCTCCAATTTGTGTTTTCATTGCAACTGTGTGTGATCCCTTAACTACTTTTTACTTTTTCCTTATTATTTGTATTATTCAAAATTGCCCACTACTTCACACACTCCTCTACACCTCCCTCTTATCGTTTCCTGCTTTTTCCTTAGCTGTATTTGTCACATCTCTGTCCCACCTATCAGAGCCTTAACAATCCATTATGCAACAGGGAACTTATCATCCCCACCCTTACCGGCATCCTTCTCCCTCCACTCCCCACCTACTGTCAACTAGCTCATGGAGCTGGAGCAGCCAGACATGTTGGTTTTGTGTGTGTGTGTGTGTGTGTGTGTGTGTGTGTGTGTGTGTGTGTGTGTGTGTGTGTAGTTGTCTGAGTGATTGTGTGAATGTGTGTGTTCCTTTTTCTGATGAAGGCCGTGGCCGAGAATGTAAGCTATGTGAATGTGATTCTATTTTTCATGCCTGTAAGCAGCTCAGTCAACCTATTTACAGTGACAAAATGTCAATAATGGAGAATAGGTATTTCTTCATTCATACAACTGAAAGTCTTTTGACAAATTTGTACCTGCAGTGATAGTTAGTGTAATTATTGTAGATGTTGAATAATATCTCACAAAACTGAAGGTAATATTATTCAAGTTACGTACTCCCAGTCACTGCCACATGTTGCCATTAAATTGTGAAATAATAAATCTTCAAAGCAAGGAAAAATTGGTGGAGAGCATAAGTAGTGGTCATATAGGCGTGAAAGGTAGTTCAAATATTGTCAGTTGATTTCTAGAAATGTCTTTACAATGCTGCAGGAAAGACAGTGAACCATTTAAATTACGTGCAACAACATTGCGACAACTTATCTAGTGACTTGACAAATCACAAGATTGAAAAGGCTAATGTAAGAGGGTTTTTCCAAAAGTAAGGTTCCATTTGCCGTAAATATTTGAAAGCGGCACCAAGGACAACACGTGCATGAGCGCCGACTACTGGCATACCTTACACGTTAAACGCCGCCAGTATTCTTATTACTTTTGCTGAGAGCTGTTGATTGTGAACTGACACTATGTTTGAGACAATCGATCAGCCCACCAATTGTAAAGTAAGGCAAGTGATACGGTTTTTATCGGCAAGAAACATATCAGTGGCAGAAATCCATCAGCAGATTACTGAAGTGCTCATTCCTAACAAAATGAGTGACAGTAAAGTGCTTAAGTGGATGAGAGCATTTACTGAAGGACAGGGAAATGTGTACGATGCACTACGCTCTGGCTGATCCTCCGTGATTTCAGATAATTTGGTTCATGCCATTAATGACAAAATTCGTGACGATCGATGAACTATTTCAGGTTTGAAAGTACATTTCCTGAATGTGAGTACAACAATGTTATACAGAATTGTCTGAACATTTGTAGTTCAAAAAATTGTGCACCTGTTGGCAGACCATTTCTTTAGTCATATTGTTCAACAAGCTTTTGAATGCCTAAGTGTGTATGTAGATTATCCTCTTCAGCCCCGAGATCACATTTAATGAAAAATATCACTTGATTCAGTTTTAATAGTTCCAATAGGTACCAAATAATGGAAATAGGCACTTCCCCCCCCCCCCCCCCCCCCCCTAAGTGTGACAAATGTCTTTTAGGCCATCGTAATGTGTGAGCAGTTTCTCTGTACTAAATCCATGCACTGGGCTATGCAAAAATAAAAAGTGGTGAATGGTCCTAACTGTCCATTTTTTGTTCTATTTATCATTGGATATTTACCTATTACTCTATCCAATAGGTCTACTCCTCCCATGTTCCTGTTAATACAATTTCACAACACTTGGTCGTGGGACATGAATGTAGGTGCTGTCCTTCGTCAATAACCTCAGACAGTTCTCGACTGGTAAAATTCCTTGGTTTGTGAATGATAACTATATTGCTCTGTTATCAAACCATTTTATTAATGCCACTTTTTCATCTCCTCTGACTATTTGGTCATTGCTTCCCCTACCCTCTCCTTTCATATCATATCCTCCTTGAACTGGAATTGTTTACGTATTCGGTTCCCCATTATTGTATCAGTAGCCAATATTTTCCTATTAGTCAGTAATGTTTAGGATTTGTGCCTCCACGTTTGTGTTTCATCCCTGATCCTCTGTGGGCACAATTATTCTTTTCCTAGATTTTCAGTTTCATTACATTTAATTTCTTCTCTCTCTTCATCCCCTTTCTCTGTCAAAGTTCATCCACTAAACTTGCTTGAAGAGTTTCATAATCTTCGTCATCCTCTTCAGTGTCCAAAACAGAGTAACATAGGTCGAATGCCTTCAGAAGTTCCAAAATTTCTTCCGCTGACAAACATGCATATCAGGAAATCTGAATTATTCAGTTTTCTGCATTTTTACATTTCATTATTAAACAATCAACAGTTTAATTGTAATTAGCAACGTATTTTATGTGTAATCTATGTTCAACTGCAGTACATTACACGAAAAAACATTTCCACATTTACATTTTCAGTAATTTTACTCTAGGGCAATTTCTAATGCTAACTGCTGGATGTAGCACATACTCGACATGTAAAACAACTGAAGAAAATTATAGTAAAAACTAATAATAAAGCTACAGTTTCTGGTTTGCATAATATATTACTATTCAGTGTTTTATAAATGCACAAACTATATCCAAAACACACAATTCATACCTTGTCTTTTGTGACTCTTGCGCCATTGTTGAAAACGCACAACTTTTGACTGTTCCTGCCACCTGTTAGTGCAACAGAAAAGCTTGACAAACAAGCATCGTGTTGCGCCGACCTCGGAGAACAGTATACAGTCTGCATTCGCTACCTGCAACTGTTATTTCACGAGAAAAAAAAATCGGGAATGAATGTAGCATGTATGCTACACCAGGACTGAAGAGGTTATGTAGAAAAATAGAAAATGACAGAAGGGATGTAAATGAAAACATTTGCATTTGAAACAGGTTTGATTTTGGACTTTTTTGTTTTAACTGGACTTTACTTTGGAATATCCCTCATAATAGAAATGACACGGGCATAACAGACTTTTAAGATACCTTCACCTTTCATGGTTAAAATTATTTATTTATAAAAATCACCCATCGAAATTTCATCCTTCATCCATTTCAAAGTTTGATGTAACTGGGAAATCCTACTTAAGTAAAATGAATTACAGAATGGCTTTCTGCTAGAGTGAGGTAACAATCTGAAGCCTTCTTAAGATGATAATTATATACTGTTGACTATTAAAACTAAAAAATGAAAGAATTAAGAGCTTGTTTGCCTTAAATTACCAATGACATTTCATTGTAAATGAAGGCTTCCACAGCCGTTGTCATTGTTGATAAAACTCTTCTAGGTATTGGACTGCATCGTCAGTATATCAAATGTTTCACCAACATTTCGGCCACTATTGGAAGCGGCCATCTTCTGGGTGTTATGCAACACCCAGAAGATGACCGCTTGCAATAGTGACCGAAACGTTCGTGAAACATTTGATACATTGACGATTTGGTCCAATACCCAGAAGAGTTTTATCAACGACGACTTTTCATGTCTCTGCTCTCTTGAAAATCCAAATGATAATAAGTTGAAAGCCTCGGCATAGTTGGATCAAGGGTCGCAAGACTAGTAAATTCTGAATGTAAAAAGGCAAAACATCTGAAAAAATACAAATCATTCTTCTCTTATTTCAGTGTACTTTACTAAAAAATAAATCATAAAAATTAATAATTAAAGTATCATTTTTGACAAGCAAATACCTGTAATATTAGTTGACAAGTGTCTTGTAAAACTGCTTATCTTAGAAAGGGTGTTGCTCTTACAAGAAGTTTGGAAATCTCTGGTTACCATAATGAAATTTCTTTCTCTGTCATAAGTGTTTTTCAGTCAGTTATTATGATTTTAAATATGTACACAGTGTTGTGAAAGAACCCTGTTGACCAGTGAAACATGGTTTAAAGAAGCCCTTGGAACAATTTCTTCAGTGCAGTGTGCTTGACACTGATGCTCCATTACCCATTTTGGCAACAGACATACAGTTAATAATTATTATTACATACAGTGTCCAGTTAACTAGTAGATGTAAGTCAGCGGTAACTCTGTGCTAGATGTAAGTTATTTAAATTTTTTCCAGGGAATGTCGCAACCTGGGTTTAGCCTGTCACAACCAGGGCTTTCACAGCCAGAGTTGTCACAGGACAGTTACATGGTGGGAGAATTCCAGTCACAAATGGATGGACTCCTGTCACAGGATTCAACCTACCAAGGAGACCGCTCAGCCTTCTTCACTGGCGGCGCTTCACAAGGAGGACAGTTCTCACAGGTAGGTATGTGAATCCCTACCCTGTGCACTCCCTTCCTTTTCTCCTTTGTGACCAGACTACCTCGTTGATGATTTAGCTCATGACATTGTGATCTATTCTGTAATTTAAGTTATGACTGAACATCTTTGAACAATTTCGGTGGATTAAAAAGGCAAAATTTGGACATTGGCATAAAGGAATATACAGCTTGTAGCTGTTGCAGACTAACCAATTGATAATTGCTTGGAAGCTGGTATTACTAAATTTTGCCGAGTAGAGTGATGATGAAATTTGCAAGTAAATTAATCTTCTGTCTAGAATAGTCCATTGTGAAATAAGATTGTTAAATTAACAAACAACAGTTAAATATGTTTTCAGCACATTACAGTAAATTAAATGTGCAAAATGATTTCTTATAACTTTTTTATATTCATGGTAGAATGTTTATTGAATGCCGTTCATTGTTAAATTTTACAGCCATATTGAGCACGCGGGCGGTGGCTGGTTCGCGGAGCGTCGCGGGAGCGGCACGAAGTGACACAAACCCAATTGAGGGGCGGACGGAGACGGTAGTAGAGTGGAACATCCAAACATGCAAGTGCAAGAGAGACAGCTGGGAGCTGTCAGCCGATGTGTGGGAGAGGCAAAGAAGCTGCTGCTGCTACTGCTGCTGTTGGAGCAATCGCTACCCACCGGAACCGGAAACCGACCCCCGGAAATACAACCTGAATACTGATCCAGATCTGGCAAGGTATACTGCCTGGTAAGTGCAGTGCCACAGTCTGTCAGGGATCACAAGAATGGGAAATTGAATGGTTACCAATGCCAGCTTCTGTTTTGAAGTATTGCCAACAAGGGTACAGCAAATCATAATTTATGTAAGTCGCGACACATGAAACAGAATTTTTGTAGAAGTGCCAAGATGGCTTGTTTCTTTTATGAGTTAACTCTTATAATTCACACATTGTAAGAATGGGTGTGTAGGAAGCAACTTACACATTCTTAAACATTTCATTTTGTTTGGAAATCTTATTGTGGGGAAAAGTTTTTGCACTCTTTACATTTTAATTTTCTGTTGTTCGTGTTGAGATGTATGTGAGCAAATACATTTTAGAAATTGCACTGGGAATAGCATGCTGCTACATGCTTTCAGCTGCATCAGTCCTCCATGTCTGTAGGGATTCCATTTATGCATTATTTTTTTTTTTTTTTTGTCCCTAATTTGTGGGATGGTAAGGCAAGTGTTGCCCTTACAGATGTGTTACTGTAGCAGAAGGCTAAGTAAAATTGTGACGTTTCAAATTCAGTTGTGAATTAGAATTGCACATTTAAAGAAATCATAAGTAATGTGAGCATAACAGAATCCTCATTCATTAAAATTTTTTGCCATTGTAACAGTTTTTGAGTTTGAACTGGAAAATTGATGATGATATGTACTGTGAGCGTTGTAACAAATTTCTCTAATTTGAATACTTCGTCTCTGCCTGTGCAGCTCATTTTTATTGTTAGGTTTTTATAATTTATATAGTTCAATATACTGACGGAAGTTACATTCAATTGTTTTTGTGAAATGTCATTTAGAAACATGGGCAAATAAATCAAATAACCAGAATGGGATAAAAAGCTTTCATTGTTGTTTCTGTTAGTCATTTAGATCATACTGCCATCACCAAGTGCAAACTAATGTTAAGTTACTGGGAAGTGTAGTCAAATAAGTGAATCAAATTTTTCTGAACAGTGGTATATTTTTGATAAACGTTGTATTTCTACCCTTGGTATGGTACATACATGAAGTGATACTTCTGTTTAATGTAGAATTTTATAATGATTTTATTTGTTGTAATTACGTGAAAATGTTGGTTCTTGTGTTAGGATCGACTGCTGGTTGATGAACGAAAAAGCTGTGCTAAATATTTAATTTTAAGAGTTGTTCAGACACACACACACACACACACACACACACACACACACACACACACACACACACACACACACTTGTGTAAAATGTTTAGTTTTTATTTCACTGTGTAAATGTGCTCAAAGTTGATCATAACCCACCTGTACACAGAATGAAAAAAAATTGATCGCAGCCATGGAATGTAGTTATGACTGAATGCCCATAATGCTAAAATGTGAAATAAATTCCTGGTGGACTGCTACGAAGTCTGCAGAGTGCCTTTGTCAAATTCTCACATCATACACACAAATAACTGGTTTCATATGTATACACAGTGTATGACTGACATGTTCCGTTCTTGTAAGGTAATATAACAATCTACCATTGAATGTTACTTATTAACATGTTGTCAGCAGTCATACATTGTGTGTTCATGTATCCTGACTGTATATCCAAGCAAATAGGTTTCTCAACATTTGGGATTTATAATGGTTAGTGACTGAAAATAATGCTCTTACCTTTTTGTTGATTTTCCATTGAAATAGTTGTTACAGATTAGCACACATACAGGCCATTGTCCTCAGTTTTGTGTGTTGATATAGTGTGTAGGATTACTTTAGGAATACCTTTCTCCCCCCGCCCCCTTTCTTTGTAATACTGTGGAACACTTGATGGTAGAAAATGAAATGTTACAGGACCATAAATTTTATGTTTCCTGGAATTTGGGTAAAATTTCAAAGTTTTATTAAACTGAAAATATCTATGATGATAAGTTTCAGGGAGCACTTGAAATTCATATTTAATCCCTTAAATATAACTATTGTACCATTATGGAAAACCTAAGAAACTATATTATACTTCTTTTTGCCCTTATTATAGTATGTAAAACTTAAGACTTGACTGCATTTTGTGTGATGTCTCGTAACACTTTGATTCGTTAACTTCTATAGTTTTTGCTTCATGGGGAAGTCGTGGATCATCGAAAGATGTTTATCCGTCCAGTGTATTCGGCTTCCTTTTTAGATATGGCTTTAAGTGTATGGGAATTACTGGTATTGTCTAAATTTCATTGAATGTGAATGTTATTGTATAGTATCAACAACATATTTTTCAAAAAAAAAAAAAAAAAAAATAGTGTGGAATTGAAAATATGACCATATTCCACATGGTCTTCCCAAGTTCACTGAGATAATACTGTAGTACCTGAAAGTGGCCTTTTGAGATGTAGCAGTCTTTGAGAGTTCCTTGTAATAGAGCATCATTTATTCCAGACATAAAATTTGTATGGAAAAGGGAATTTTACGTGCACACTCTACTGTGTGATATATCTTACAGTAAATTCCTTATTCCTGTTTTTGGAAATTAATTCTTCATGGAACAAGTTCGGTAATGAAATTAATATTGTTTCCGATACTTGAGCAAGTTTTTGTAATTGGCCTTTTTTGTGGATATACTAGGAATTCAGTTGCAAAAAAGTTATCAGTTGGTAAGCTATGTATTACTACAAAAATGATTTGGTGTTAAGAGTATATGTTTTGGATGCAGTTTTCATTTAGTTTATTTCTAAGCAGACATTCAAAGTTACGTAAATAATGTATTGCTAGACAACCTACACCTACATTCTTCCACAAAATTTAGTTTTAAGATTTCTTTCGTACAGTTGTTTAGTAATGGCATACAAATTGCATTGCAACAAATTTTTTATCGGTTTTCTATAGTTTCATGTTACAAAGGGACAATATTTTTTACAGTATGTGTTAGAAAAATATGAAACATTAAGATATATTTAGTAGCATACCAATTTTAGCAATTCATACCAAGGGAAGAAACAGCTGAGGTTCACTGTTCTTTAATACATTGTCAGATTATCTGTATTACGAATAAAGTTTGTTTGGTTTTATGTAAGTTTCTATTTTTCCTAAACTGTTTTTAACTTTGAAAGGTATGGCAAGGAGTAAAAAGTGCTACATATTGCTTTAATCTTATTGCAGGCACAATGTTTATTTTTCTTTCAATTTTAATATTACTTCATCACTCTTATTTATATAATTGACATTGTAAATGCAGGATTCAGTATTTACCATTAATTTGAAAAGATTTTGGACATAACTTATCTGCTGTGTACTGCTATGATGAAGGTATTTTAAGTATTTCTTAGTTTGAGTGACCTTACCGAATGTTTAATCTTGAATATTGTAAAATATGGTAATTTACTTCTGTACACCAGCTTCAGCCAGCTACATAGCAGTGCACATTTTATAATCTCACTCTTATTATTGTAAGAAAAGAAAAAAAAAGAAATATAATGGCTAGCAGATGTGCACCAATTACAACATTTTTGTAAAAACAATGTGGAGTCTTCAGTATTCAGAGTTTGCAGTACTGACAAACGTAGAGTTTCTCTCTACTGCGCATTACTTCTCACAGTATTTGTGAAATGTTACCCTCCGTTTTATTTCTTTACTCTACAGCTAGATGTGATTGTCAAATAAATTTGTTGATTGCTCTTTTTATTCAGGGTAGGAGGCACTTCTTTTGATAAGTGACTCCACTTAAGTTAGCTGACAGTATCATTATTTAAATTCAGTCCTTGTTCTTAGAATTTCAGTCCTGTGGCATGACATTCTTTACAAATAATAATGACGAGTATTATAATTTATTAACAAAATGTTTTATTTTAATGGAAATGCCATAAGTAAATCCCTCAAATTACCTTGGTAGTTAACTGTGTTACATAACCTTGATACAATTCCTTCAGTTAGAAATAAAGAACTGGTATTCTAAAATATTTTGACTTGATTATTTTATTGCATAAAGGGATAGCAATTTGAGCATTGTTATTTTTTAGAGTGGTTGTAATCCTTTGAAATTATTACACACCTCATAATTTCTTCACTCATTGCTTTCTACACCACCCTTGTCCTTCCGTAATTAATTTTCTCCTCTCATCCTCTATCCTTTAATTACTGTTTCATTGCTTATGTGTGCAAGTTGGTATTTACACACATGTACTGCAAGTACGGTGTTAGTTTTTTGTAAGTTTACAGGTATTTTATGTGCATATTGACTTTTGCAGGTGACAAACCATTTTCATCACGGGTTTCACTATTTCTGTAATATCTATATTGTATTCATTGTAGTTTTATGCTTTTTTGGTGTAAATGTTTTTGTGTGCGACTCGAATGATAGCAGCACTGGCATTAACTTTACTGCGTGTTTTGGATACAAATCCTGTTTCAATCATTTCTACTTTCGCAACTAAAGCCGTGCATCCTGCTTTCTGGGTAGGTGCCTCCTCGAGGCCACCTAATCCTGCTACCTGCATTAAAGAGTGGCCGCACTGACTGCTGCCTGTGCTGAGCCTACTGCTCTGCTGCCCTCACCCTGTGATGAATTTTCCTGGAGCCAGCAGTCACGTCTTACTAGACAGTCTTCGTGCATTTAAACTGCTTACTGGTATGGTCCAGTCCATGTTAAATTGCCTAATTTTGGGTTTTCACCACTCGAACATCATGGATTTTGAAGAAAATGTTAAGTGAACAATCGTACACGTCCTGTATGAACATTGGTGACATTTAACTGTTGTTGAAATAATACTGGGTGACATGTAAACACTTGAGACTTCATTCACACACACTCACAGTAAGTATGAAATTTATATTGAAATTGAGCTGTTATATCTGGGGGCAAGCTTTTGTTAGAATAAATGAAATCTGGCCACCTTTTTCTCTTAGGAATAATGAAGAAAAGAATTTTAAGAGGCATAGTCAACCGGAAAATGTTCAGCAAAAGTCGCTAGAAAAAAATGGGCGCCAGAAAAAATCTGTTTGGTCTCTTATATCTGAGGAACTGGAAGTATGACGAACGTGGAACTCGCCTTGTAGTAACCTAACAACACAAGGTTCTCAAATACAAAATTTCATTTATGTACCTCTTCCCTATACTGAGTAAATTTAGTTCAAATTTGCCTACAGTCATACCGAGTGTATATAGTGGAGGTCCCATAGGTCGCTGTGCCCCCTCCCCCTTTTTTTCCCCAAAAGTACCTAAAAGGTACCTATTTTTTCAGTTTGGACCCTAAAGTACCTTTTTTCCACATTGAAACATACATTTTGTCGTATTTTAATAATGCCAATAAAGCTTACTTGAGGCACATTTCATGTTACAGCTGGCTTTAATCTTTCTCAGCATTTTTGTCCCTCCTCAGCTCCTGCACATAACAAAAGCGACCTGTCAATGGGAGTGCAGGGAGTGATTACGAAATGTATGTGGAGACAGTGTTGTGCAGTGCCAGAAACTTTTGTGTGACTTCCTCTTCATGTTTTATGGTAGAAATGATGTATGGAAGTAGTTCGCATATGTTAGCAGTAGCTCCAATGTGGACGACTTGCAACACTTACCGACAAATTAATGTCAATCTGAGGCAGGATGTGCTGAGAAATTTGCTACAGATTTCAGCTGTGATCAGAAACTTTGAGATACTATCTGTGGTGGTTCTACTTTATTCTCGGCCATTGTGTGTATCAGTCGCAAAAGAAATCTGTAGAATTTCACAATATGCCTGAGAGTCAGTCGGTGAGTCTGCATTTACAATTTTCATGTGTACTGTACAGTCTTACTAAGATTTATTGACCTGTGTCCCACTAATTCCGTTCGGGATAATTCTGTAGGCAGCATGTAAAAAACTGAATTGTTTGATAAATGTAATTTAATTTCGTATTAATTATTACAAATAATTCCCAGATTAGAAGGCGAGTGTTGTTATAATGCCCTTTCACAAAACCGTGCCTCATCCAGGTGGGATTTCTAGCAAAGCATATAAACGTTACAAAATTTACATTGTTAGCTCTGCTGACATGACTGGCAGTATCATGTTTACTGTTTGCCAGCACTATTATTCAGACACTATATTTTGAAAGTTGGCCACTAGCATAGACAAATGAGAACTATCTTATGTAATGTTCCACAGTAAATAGACAAAATATACATCCCCTTTTTTGCTAGCCATTGACAGCAAGCACGTTAGTTTTTTAAATTCTAAAACCAAACTATATCGTGTCAATCAGCCACGAGAGTATGATTGTTTACATTCATGGCTGACTGCCATGATATAGTGTCCAAAAAATACTTCATGAGGTATGGATGATTACTTCAGTCAGACATACTTTGTCATAGAGAAAAACGTGCTAGTCATCTCAATATTATACTGAAACTGAGCCAAAAAATCAGTTATGATTCTTTTGAGATAATTAGCAGTCAACAAGGACTGATTTTCCCAAAATATTTGTTGAATTATACAAGTAATGGTGGATGATTTAAAATACATGGTTACCTGATTGCATTTTTTTGACATTTTGTGTATGGTAGTTTACAGTTTTCTGCTGGCCCCCTGAAAATCGTTGAAATTATATTTTGCTGTATATAATTATTTTTAATTAATAATGCATTGCATAGGCTATTTAACTACATTTTACTGCATTGGTAATTGTGCTGTAAACCATTGTTTATGCTTAAATTCAGGACATGGGCAAGTGCAAGGTGATAGAAACTTGGTTCAAATGTTTTAATAAAAATGGGTATTGGTTCATGGGCTGAGAAAAGTTCAGAAACATCTCTGTTCTGCATAGTATATCGAACTAATTTTAGTGTTGACCATGGTTTCTCAAGAATTGACAAACATATTGAAACAAAAGCTCATAAGAACATTGGTAAGATAAAACTACTCTCTGTTCAATGGACATAGGAAAAAGTGGATTCTGCATGTCATGTAAATGAAATCGGTTCAAGTGGTCAGAATCGGACAGTTTTCTCTACTGAGGTTTCTTCTGGACGACAACAAAAACTATACCACATGGCCAGATGAAACTTGCATTTTCATAAAAGAGAGAGAGAGAGAGAGAGAGAGAGAAAGAAAAAGGCAGTGAAAATAGAATTGATGTGGACTGTAAAATCAGTGTTCTGTAATTACTCTCTTTGAATAGCTGCAGTGATATTGCAGAGGTTTGCAGAGAGATGTTTGGGAATTCTGTGCCTGATGATCTTACCTTGTCTCCAACGAATATGATGTATTTAACCCAGATAGCGCAGAATTATTTTTGGTTCAATTTTTTTCTCGGAGGCTATCAGTTACCTTCATATGACTGCATAAGGCCGGTAAATTATTATTATTATTTTTTTTCCCCCCCTTCAGTCATGCCACTAGTTTTTCAATAATACCCTTCTTTCTGGAATGACGTAAATAAGAATATTTTAGAATTTTAATTTGATGAATCATTATTATTAAAACAACATTTAAGATGAAGTATATACATATAAATGTCTGAAGAAAGTTCAAGAAATATAAACTCAGGAACGAGGAAGTCTTCAATATCTTCTGTATGAACGTCAACTTTGCATCTGTAACCAACCACTTTGCAGTCAACAATAAAAGCCAAAATTGATTTGCAATGCGAGCAGGGTATTCAAAGAAATAAAATGACCCTATGCATTAATTCTTACAGACAAGAATAAAAAGTAAGCTGCCATTCTTGTCCTTCTGGAAGAACGTCAGCACTATCTGGGTTAATAACCAAGGCTCTAGGATCCTACTTTTGGGAGCAAATGGCAGATGATGAGAGAAGCTCATTGTGTACACTCTAATCTGATGAGACCATAAATGATGCCAACAGGAAAGAAACGCAAATTGAAATATGCTACAGGTTAGCAACTAAAGAAGAGGTCGTTGAAAATCATCTTCAGGTGTATTTCATGTGCCATGGTAAGGCACAAGATCTGCATTAAACCTTGTAGGGCAGAAAGCAAATCTTCCTTTTAAGGAATTTGCTGATCAGTTGTGATGGCCCGAATGTGATTAAGGCAGTACTAAAATTAGTGAACGAAGTGTCCTAGCTGTACGAAGCAAATCTTTGATATTGGAACATTCAGTTTGCATAAACATTTTGGATCTGATGTTTTGAATCTTATTATTGCATTATTTTACTACTTTTGATGCTGGCCTGCCAGATGGGAGGAATTTCAGCTATCCCAGGAGAGAGGTTTGATCGCCTAAGCACCTTTCCTAAAACGTGTGACATCACGTTGGCTAACTGTAAGCCCAGCAGCCCAAAGGATTTTGGACCTGTGGTGTGCTATCCTCACAGTTTTACTTGCCAAATCTAATTTAGTTTCAGAGGAGTAAAAAGAAATTGTCAAGTTTATAAAGAAACCTGACATTAAAGCCCAAATTATGTTTGCTGCTGAAGTGCCAACATCTTTTCATCCTGCTTGCAATTCTTTCAAATAGAAGGACCTTTAATCCACTTTCTGTATGGACATAAAAGAGAACTTCTAATGAAGTTGAGGAGTAAGGTTCACAAGTCTGACATTGTATGTAATTTCTCTGTTGTGGAAGAAATCTTTTTGCCTTTGAATAATATGTCTTGCAATGAAGTCCTCGTCAAGGATCTGAATAACATGGAAAGAGAAAAATGTTGCCTCTTTTCATACAAGCATGAAATGTCATTTTGTTGAAAGTGCCATGTACTTATTAGCAAGTCTCAAATTGAATGAAGCTTCTCACTGCAACAATGTGTTGTTTAATGAAAGTTGCTTTAAGGCTAGAGACAAAACCATTTCTTCTGAGGCCAAAATTGTAGCTTTTAGTTAATGCCTTACCTTTTGATATGGATGTAGGTATACTGTTATCGAGAGGAAACTCCTGAAATTTTAATTAGAAATTCCTAAAGTTGCCCAAACAATTGATATACTAGGGTTGTGTCAGAGTGGATCGGCCAAATCCATTGTTTGTCGAATCTAGCACACTGGCTTCGGATTAGAGATTCAATGCATAATGGCCGAAAACTACCGAATCCAAAGTGTTATATGGAAACCTTCAGTTACGAATGTTGTACTTCACTGTGCATAACAGTGTGCTTTTGTCTGTGTTATATACTTCATTTTCCATAGAGCCACTGAAAGATGTGAAGTCATAAAATGAAACGATCACACTTTGAATTTGGTAAAGTGAGACCACTACGAAATTTACGTAGTTGTGTGGGTATTGTGATGATAATATAGCATATTAACCAGAATCTAATTGGCACTTTTTTCTGGTTTTTTGGTTAAAAAAACCGCATGTGGTTTAAATAGAGTACAAAGCAAACAGTTCTGAAAAACAGCACTAGAAGCCGCCACAAGTAACTTTTCCTGTCTAATATAAGCAGTGCTACACAGGCTTGCATTGCAGGTGCAAATAAAAATTGTAGCAGCCTTTGAAATATGAGTAGCAACAAAAATAAATTTCTTTACGTAAATGCCAACAATACATAAGGCTTTACGATTCCTCCACGAGTTGCTTAATTCTGATATCACATGCTGTTCCGTCGAATTGTGTATAGTATTGTATTCTATTGTATTATATATTATATTTATTGGTCCTGTGAAATCATACATTGTACAGAGATACATGGTGATACAGAACAAGTCATAGAAGGTATATAGTAGAGTTTGAATAAAATATGGGGTATGTGAACTGTAGTGAAGTTTCTTCTTGAAATCCTAGTGCTTATTTATTAAGTCAGAAAAAAGTTCTAATTGTGCGCCAACAAGGTGGGATGACGTAAATTTAGCAACCACTTGACGTCTGTTTCAATAAAACATCTCAGGTCAAGCTTAAATGCATGTACACTAACATCCTTTCGAAAAGTGACTAACACCAACGGATCATGTAAACTGCGTAAGTGTGCCAATGGAATGATGCTACATTGATGTGGGTTCCAAATCAGATTGTGAAGCAGTCATTTAAAAATGTTTGATATTGAATGCACTACATTGTACAAGGTATGATCCTCTGTTCTACGAGGAACTGAATAACTAGGAATCAAGTGGTAAGTGATTCAGAATTATCATACCTGTATCTAATTGCTATTATAAACATTTAGTAAAATTTGTATTATAAGTGTAATAAAATTGTTATATATTTCCGCATTTAATTTGCCGTATATTCTAAGTCTCATCTAAAAGCTACTATGTGAAGCCGACTGGCAAGCGTTTGTTGCATCAATATGCCTGACGCTACAACCACTACCTTCGTGCTACAACTTAAGTGTTATTCTCTTAGGGGGGCAAGGGACTGTTCCTATGAATCCTAATTTGTAAATTCCACACTATCTTTGCCATAAGAATAATTCAAATGTAAACATTATACCATGTAATCTTCCATGTTGACTGTTACCACATTTAAATTCCATCCGCCTAACAAACTCGAAAGACAATGGCGAAAGCAGAAGAATATACATATCACATTAATGCTTACATTGTTATTACTCTCATGCTAGATTCGGAATAGCTAGAAAGGAAGCACAGCAACTGACTTCTAGTACTGATTTTTAAATCTTCTAGGAATATAAATTCCGTGCAAACAAGTAATGTGATCTTAAATTTTTGAAAGAATAAAGCCGCAAAATACCCTTGTCTAACCTACAGAACCGTGGCAGTAACAAGGACACAAATGTCGAATAAATGCGAATTTCTCTGTGTTTTAATGTCATATCTGTCATTTATGGAATGCCCGATATGTCACTATAAAGTTCTTATCATTTACACGTCCTATTTTTTAAGAATCTATTTTTCCAACTTCCAAAATATCTACTCATCTTTTCAGGTTTTATTTTTGATTCTTTACCTTTGAAAGAAGAAGAAGAGGGGGGGGGGGGGGAGATACATAATCCTTTCCTTTCTAGGACTTCATAATGCAATTATTTTTAATTTCATCACAATGAAGCAGTTTGTAATAGAGGGAAGAAAGTTTATTATCTTTTAGAGCATCTAAACAACACATATCTCAATGCTTCATAAGCTACAAATTTCTTTTAAGTGGAGGGATGAGTATTAAAAAATTCTCAAGATTTAAAATCAAAATCTAAATGAAATAAAATTTTAAATCGTACTGTAATGTTATCATTTCGAATCCATTCCAGAAGGCTTCATCTTTATCACTGGCTGTGATAGAGTAGTAAATCTTTTTAAAAACATGTACTTGATTTGACCGATCATTTGGGTTCCAGATTCAGAAGATTGGATTTGGGTTCGGAAATCGTCACATGTTTTATTTAAGATTCGGTATTCGGATTCAGTTCTGTAAAATTGGGGTTTGACACATCCTTAACTCTTTCAGACCTTGTGTCCATTGTAATGGACGCCGACTTTGTATTAATTTTAGAACACTACACGGATGTGCTTTACTTTGAGACCACCATTAGCCTGTATAGTGGACGTCTGTCGCTTTTAGTTTCGTGCTTCTTGCTGTCATCTGTCACCAGAATGGTTTTACAATGAAAAACAATGAACATGGCGGACCTGTTGCAGAATGGGGCACTTATATTATTCCTTGAAATTATTGCGTGTATTAAGTTCTGAATTTTGCGCAAATACCACTTTGCAATATAAGTTGCATAATAAACATCGAGAGACACATATAACTGTTGACGTGTTATTTCATATCCTTAACTGCTTTCCAGACCTAGTGATAAATTTGTCATTTTTTTAATTTTTGGAACCAAGTATGAAATTTTTTAATACAATAATACAATATACAATAGATTGTCTCTTACGGACATGAAAAAGTGCAAGAATGTGTTTTTATTCCATTTTTAAAATAATTCAGGACTGAAAGGGCTAATAAATACTGATCCTATGTTTTTAAGTTAAGGTCAGCTTCAAACTTCTAAAATATCCTGTTGTAATGAAAGTTGTGAATGAAATATTTTGTCTCATTGTAGTTTTTCTGTAGAAAGATTTTCTGTTTCTGGACACCTTTTAATGTGTGATAAGGTAAACGTGAGTGAACATGGTTCAAATTCAAGGTTGAATATTTTATCTGGCATGAAATTGTACAACTGCCAGGCACACTTGCTTCATATTACAAACTTATACTGTTAGCTAGTAATGCATACCTAAGCTACAAAAGCTACTTAGAAGATAGAGTTAAGCATGAAAAGATGTTGAAGAAAGATGAACATAAAAAATTGAAGTGGAGAAGCTAAAAAATCAGATCAAGTGGCTACAATTCTAGAAGACATTAAACAAAAACAAGTCAAATATCATGCTACTTTAAGGAAAAGTAAATGGTCTTTGTAACTGCCAAAATCTGGTATTTAAATACTGTGTTGATGCTAAGACGAATTTGTATGTATAATTTGAGGTTTTCTTTGATTTATAATACCAATATTATTATTATTGTTGTTGTCGTTGTCGTCTTCAGTCCGCAGACTGGTTTGATGCAGCTCTCCAGGCTACCCTGTCTTGTGCAAGTCACTTCTTCTGAGAATAAGTTGGGCAACCTACATCCTTTTGAATCTGCTTACTTTATTCGTCCCTTGGTCTCCCTCTAAGATTTTTATCCCACACACTTCCTTCTAATGCTAAGTTGACAATTCCTTGATGTCTCGGAATTTGTCCAACCAATCTATCTCTTATCTTAGTCAGGATATGCCAGAAATTCATTTTCTCCTCATTTCGGTTAAGCACCTCTTCATTAGTTACATGATCTACCCACCTAATCTTCATAATTCATCTGTAGCACCACATTTCAGAAACTTCTATCATCTTTTTATCTGAACTCTTATCGTCCATGTTTCACTCCCAAATGCTTTCAGAAAGGACTTGTTAACATTCAAATTAATGAAACTTTCACTCTGCAGTGGAGTATGAGCTGTTTTGAAACTTCTGCTGCAGAGTGAAAGTTTCATTCTGGAAACATCCCACAAATCCAGAAAGTGGAGAGAGGAAGAAGGAAGAGAGAGAGAGAGAAAAAAAAAAAAAAAAAAAAATCATCATCTTGTGCCGTTTCATTGTTACGGACTGATCCCACGAAGCTCAGTAACATGTCACAATGGTCAACAGAACACATACCCGAATTGTAATCTACAATACATTGTGGTTTCCTTAGTTTTTCGTGAGTATTTCTGTCTCCGAAAACTGTCTTGAGCAGTTAAATTGGGAAGCCATGTGCAATGGAAATATTTTGGACCTTATAGCTACGAACAGGCTTGATCTTATTAATGACGTCTGTGTATAGACAAGATGTAGTGATCATAGTAGTGTCGATAGTGACTGAAGTTCATAAACCAATCAGGAAGGCTACAAGCTTGTTTTTGTTAGGAAAAGCCGATAAGCAATTATTAGGATCGCATGTACAAAATAGTTTGTACATTGTAATTGTGTATTAAATTTAAATGAATTGTGCATACAGGGTTAGAGAAATATGTGCCTGTAAAGTCGATTAAGGGTGGAAAAAAGATTCACTGTGGTATAATAATACTGTTAGAAATCTACTAAGAAAGTAAAGACTGTTGCGGTCTCGGTTCAAAAAAGAACATGCAAATGATGACAGGCTAAAGTTAGTAGAGATTAATGCGCCTATAAAAAGATTGATGTACAAAGCACACAATAATTATCACAGCCATACTTTAACAAAATATCTTCCCGAGAACCTAAAAAAATTCTGGTCCTTGTAGTGGGAAATTTTTATTTATTTATTATTTTTTTTTCTTTTTACAACTCGCTACATGATATCCCAAGGTTGCTACAACTTATTGCGACAGATAAATACTTTATACTTCATTGCTTATTAGGAAAAGGCGATTTATTTGGCATTTGTATATATATATATATATATATATATATATATATATATATAATTTTTTTTGTGTAAAATGTTGTTCAACTGAATTGGAACTGCCGTTCAGCTGATCGACCATTGCATTCTAAGAGGGGCTCGCGAGTATGCTGCCGTCGGCGCCCAGTATCCTGTTCTGTTGCATCAAGAGCTGGCTACTAAAAACTCGCAGCCACAAGCAAAGAATAATTTTTCAATGTTAGGGGGAAAAAGATGTTATTCCTCGTTCACAATTACGTATCATTATTATCGATTTTCATTCCGTCTGATGGTAGCCTCTTTCAGTGTAAATGAAATATTAACTTACCGATCTAAAGAAAAATTTGCTGCCGTAAGGGAATGATTACCAGTATAATTGTAAAGATCGGCCCATGAAATATAGGACGTCGATCCAGCTAAAGGTAATTCCTGGATGTTTAAGGAAAAATGTTGGTTATGGATCTTAGTGAAGGGTTCATTAACTTCTGTCGGTAGTGATTAGAAGTTGCAATAAGTGTGATTAAACATTCCCAGGGATTCATTTAGTTCAGACAGCAAAAGGGCTCCATAACGATGGTGCAATGAAGCGATATTTTTTTTTTCTTTGTTATTAAAAGAAGATACAGATGTGGTATAAGCTGTTCATTTTGCTTAGAAGGTAGTATACTCTATCAAGTATCTGCTGAGATACCAAATTAGTTCATGACCAGTGGGAAAAGGAAATGTAATTATGAGTAGTCTTAATGGGAGCTGTCTTATTTGTGATGGTTTAGTTGGTCGAATCATTTAATGATCCTGAGGGAGTCATATAAACAGCAACGAAATGTTCGTGTGCTAAAAGTTAGGATCGGTAACTATTTATCACAACTATTTTACTTTCCTACCGTAGAACATAATTGTAAAAAAAAAAAAAGAGAGAGCAGTAATTGATTCAAAGATTTGGAGGTCATTAAAATCTGATGGCGCCATTGAATACTTACTGGAGTGTGACTATACAGTAACTAAAGTCAATTTTAATTATGTGATGTTAACAAGGAATACATAGAGTATCCGACGTCTCAGTTTTCGAGTGACAAAAAGGGTAATACTATTTGTAGTAAATTAGTTTCAATAAGTCAACCATGCCTGAAGGGGCAGAGCTTTGAATCATTTATCACAATTTATGGTTAAGAATCGAAGTGGCAGTGGTGCCTTAGGGTTTATTTTATTTTATTTTGATTAATAATTCAAAAGATAGCTAGTGGATGTTAAGACTAGGTTCATAAGTCACTCGAAGACTTAAATACACTAATATCCAAGAAGAGAATATTTTACTACGGTGTAAAATTATGGAAATAATTCCCCCCCCCCCCCCCCCCCCAAATAAATGGTCAAGCAATACTTGGCGAAAGCGAAAGAAATATTCACCTCTGTTCTTAATTCAGTTTCTTAATAAAACAAAATATCATTTTTGTGATGATAAAAGCAGTTTGCCAGTAGTAGATGTGTAACAATATTATTTATTATTTTCAAAAGTTGGTATCAGGACAAAGGTGATACACGAAAAATCTCACCACCATCTCAGGATAGTTCACAAACATTATTTTTTGTTTGTTTGTACAAAATAACAGCTGAGACTGGAGAAACTGTGTAGAAGAACAAAAGATTGGAAACATGAAATACAGTAAATATGTGGGTAAGTAACACTAAAATATTAGCCATTTTAGTTATTTTAAAATTATAACAGTGAAATTATTATGAACTCGTTTAATATTGTGAACCCATTCTTTGCCTTAACTCTGTACTGATCCTCACCTAATGACTGCAAACGATAAAAGGCGTACCTAGAGAAATCTTCTGTGATATATTAGTTCAGATGTGACATTTTCTGTAGAGGTCATTAGGAAAAATTTTCTTGTTAGCATCTTGTTGCTATGTATAGGTGACCAGGGCCCAAATTATTTACTAACAAAATTTTGTGATCTATGATCAGAATCATTTTATTAAGATCTTCCACATATTAATACTTACTTGGAGGAAAATAGAATTATGTTGACAAGTGAGATTCTGATTTTTATATTTCCCAACAGGGGGTGCACAACATCCTATGTAAAATCTATGTGGGTCATAGCTGACTATCCAGTCACTCGTTGATCATTCTGGGACAGCAATAGAAGAAAGCAAACGGAAAGCTGAAGTTGTAAATTTAACCTTTAAGAAATCTTTCACGCAGGAGGACCGCACAAATGTACCATCATTTGATAAACGTACTAATTCCGAAATGGAGGACATAGCACTGTTTACACTGAAGCGAACACAGGCGAATGCGCATTTGCCAGGAATTCGCCTGTGTTCGCACGCATTGGCTTGTACTTACGTATAAGCATTTACACCGGAGCATACGGAAGAGAAAACAGCATACTGCCACAAGGCGAGCATATGCAGTTGGTCGCATAAGCTAGCACTGAAGTGGAGAGGATGCCAACTTTCTTTGATGGTTCGCCCTGAAACCGACACCTAGCGGATCACAAGCGAACACTGTGCGCATTGCGTTTACACCAGAGCGAATTCTCGTTCGCTTGTGTTCACTTTGGTGGAAACTGGGCTTAATAAGTATTTTCAGTGTGGAGGAGGAGCTGAGAGAGCTAATTATGAAAAAGTCTCCTGGTCCCGATGGAATACTAGTTCAGTTTTACAAAGAGTATTCTGCAGTATTGGCCCCCTTACTTAGCTTGTATTTATCATGAAACTTTAATTCAGTGCAAAGTTCCTAATGATTAGAAAAAAGCGCAGGTGACTCGCATTTATAAGAAAGGAAAGAGAACTGGCCCACTTAATTACAGGCCAATATTGTTGACATCAGGTTCCTGTAGAATTTTGAAGTATGTTCTCAGTTCAAATATAGTAAATTTCCTTGAAACGGAAAAGCTTCTTTCCATGAATCAGCATGGGTTTAGAAAACATCGTTCATATGAAACTCAGCATGCCCTTTTCTCACATGACATCTTGCGAGCCATGGATGAAGGGCAACAGGCGGATTGTGTTTTACTCAACTTCAAAAGGGTATTTGATGCGGTGCCACACTGCAGACTGTTAACGAAGATATGAGCCTATGGAATAGGTTCACAGATCTGTGACTGGCTGGAAGACTTCCTAAGTAATAGAACACAGTACATTGTTCTCGACGGTGAGTGTTCATCAAAGACGAGTGTATCGTAAGGCGTGCCCCAGGGGAATGTGATAGGACTACTATTACTTTCTATCTATGTAAATAATATGATGGACAGAGTAACTTTTAATTTGCAGCTGTTTGCTAATGATGCTGTGCTGTATGGGAGGGTGTCGTCTTTAACTGACTGTAACAGCGTACAGGATGACTTTGATAAAATTTCTAGTTGTGCGAAGAATGGAAGCTAGCTCTCTATATAGAAAAATGTAAGGTTATGCACATGAGTAGGAGGAAAAAATTCCAATCCAATGATGTTTGAATACAGCATTAGTAGTGAGCTTCTTGATGCAGTCACATTGTTCAAATATCTAGGGTTAACATTGCAGAGCAATATGAAATGGAACGAATATGTAAGGGCAGTTGTGAGTAAGGTGGACAACCTACTTAAGTTTATTGGAAGAATTTTGGGAACATGTACTTCATCTGTAAAAGAGACCGCATATAAAACGGTTGTACGTCTACAATCTAATTTGTAAATTCGAATGCAATGTAGTTTTCTTATGATCTGTTACTTCAAAAATTGGCAAGTCAGCAAATAAGCACGCGTCACCCCAGTAGCTAGAATGAAAATAAAGCGCAGAAAAGTGACGTGATACGGCGATGACTAATATGTTGTCCCTTATTCCGTAATCAGAAACGAAAGAACTGACACCTGGAAATTACAACAGATGTCGAGTGTCAGTTCTTTGAAATGAACAACCGCAGTGCAGTGAGTTAATATATTTCGACTAGCATTAGTAACCGTCGATGCCCAGGTGTGTGTTTATTGCATTATATGTTACTCATCTCCTTATTCTTCCTCTCTCCATTGTCTTCCACCCCACTCTTTTACCGTTTCACCTGCGTCTGTAGTGAAATTCGGTCTGAAATGCAATTTCACGTGGCTCAAATCTAATGACTTCAACTCCTGTAGTGTATCCTACAGTAATATAAGAGTTCACACACATTTGAACATTTTTGTAAATTCACAAGGCTTATTAAAATTAGCTAGATTTCTTCAATCAGGTATCAATTTGTATACAAATCTGAAGAGAATGTCACCAATCAGTCATAAGTTTTGTTTCTATTTTCCAGATCTTCATAGGTTTCGGGCACAGTGTGGCTCTTCTCAATGCTTTGAGTTATGTTCACATATATACCGTCATGCTGAACGTAATTGTAAAATGTTCAAATCTTTGTGGAGCTTATGGGACTTAAGTACGCGATCGTCAGTCCCTAAACTTACAAACTACATATGAACTAACTTATACTAAAGACGGCACAAACATCCAGCGCAGCGGCCGTGCAGACCGTGACTAACACGCCGCAGACCGCCCGATCCCGACCGCGTGGAGGACCTCCTCACGCCCTTCTCGGCGGGAGGAGGTCTCGTGGCTCGGTTGCGGATTGGTAACTGCCGTTTCAGCCACCGTCATTTGCTAACCGCCGACCCTGTACCGCTGTGCTCCTGTGGTGAACTGCTGACGGTGCGACATGTTTTACTGTCTTGTGTTAATTTTAATCATCTCCGTGTAGCCCTTCACTTTCAGTCTACTCTGGAGGAAATTTTAGCTGATGACACACAAGCAGCTGCTCGAGTTTTGCTTTTTATCAACTTGGCCAATTTATCAAAGGATATTTAACCCTTTTAATTGTTTTTTTATCTTTCGTCTTTAGCCTTCTCTTGATATTCTAACTGGCAGTTACCAATTTTTTTTGAGATCTAGCGAATCTCTCTTCTTGTCTGGACGCTAATGACCTTAGCAGTTGTGCGCCCTAAAACCACACAAAAAAGTGCCGCAGACCGCTCGGCCACCGCGGCCGGCTAACGTAACTGTAAACATGACGGTTAGATGGAAGCACATATTAAAAACTTTGAGATTGGCCACTCATTGGCAGAAACCTAGGTAGATCGGAAAAGTAAAAACAAAAATACGATTGACTGCTGGTATTCTCTACTGATTTGTTTAAATAATATATTCGACAATCGGTTTGTAAAAAAAAAAGAAAGAAAGAAAAGAGAGAGGGGTGGAGGGGGCGGCAATTTAGCAGCTCGCACGGGGCGGCATTTTGGCTTCCGCCGGCCCTGGTGCTACGCTCTGATGAGATGTATGGCTGTTGCGGTGGAACAGTTATTAACGAGCAACTCTTGGGGATACTGCCGAACCTCAGATGTATAAGGCTTACCCAGGCATGAGTTCTGTCTAGGCGGTCATTTACTTTCATAGCTGCTCGTGGGACCGAAATGACAAATTTTAATTTGTTCCTGTGGGATGGGTGTACTACTGGGTGGTACTAACACCCAACCATCAAAAAGGCTCGGATATTCAGCTCTCTGGACCAAGGAGTGTCAAACTTTTTCAGTCAAAGTAACAGAACACATGCTGAAAATCAGAATGTGTTTTTAGTCAGGAAACAAAAAGATCGTTTCGAGAAAGTGTTGCCGTTCTACATTGAAAAGGGTTTGAAAGGCATTGCTGGCTCACTGAAACCTGTTAAGTGTTTGCACAATGGGACTCTGCTAATAGAAATATCTAGCTCTCAATAAGCTGCAAACCTTCAAAAAGTGACTTGTCTTTGGGAATATTCCATTGAGACAAAACACAATCTGAACCACAGCAAAGGAGTTGTCATGTGTAGGGACGTCGTGGACATTCCCAGTGGCTGAGTGGGCACAAGAAGGCATCATTGATGTGCAACACATAATTAAAAGGCTGGATGGAGAGCCACAGAAATCGGACTCCTTTATTCTTACATTTAATAGTCTAAAGCTCCCAGAGCATGTTAAGGCAGGATTTTTGTGACTAAAAGTAAGACCTTATGTGGCAAATCCCATGCACTGTTATAAATGCCGGTGCTTTGGGCACATAATGCAGGGATGTAAAGAACCAACTCCTTTGCTGCTGTCCTTCAAAAGCTGGTTCTGAAAGTTGTTTCGACACAAATGGAGGTTATTAGTGTTGCCACTAATACCTGTGTTAGTCAATGCACTTGCAAAGTATCAGTTGATGCAGTGCCTGTACCTCCTTCAAACACAGTGAAGAAAGCTCCAGTTACCAACATTGCTGAGCCCGTGGCCACTTCAGTGGTAGAGACTGGCGAAAAATCCACCATGGCCACTACCATGTCTACTGTAGCCGCTACAAAGCAAGTGAAGTTAAAAAAAAAAAGCATCCAATAAGTCAAGTAATAAACCTTCCGACTACATCAAAGTTATTATTATTCAGCCTCCACTCCAGAGCTTATGGAGCTGGATGAAAATCTGGTGCACAACTATTGCTCCAAAACTGAACCCCAACCTAGTTCAGTATCTCCATCTCGGCGGATAGAAAAAGTGAAAGTGCTACCTCCATAACCGATGGCTCCCATGTTACAGTGGAACCTGAATGGGTTCAGAACCCACATGGCGGATCTCAAACTGGTACCACAGACACGTCCCCTATGCATGTGTTTACAAGAAACCCAATTCATAGCTTCGGACACCCCTAGGGGCTATACCATCTACCGTAAGGATGACCTTACTGGTGAGAGGGCCAAAGGAGTTGCTGTGATCGTCAGTGTTACACATCACTCCCCGGCCATTCCCTTGGCTTCTGAGCTCCAGGCCATCGCAGAAGTTCATACAGGTTTGAAGATCACGGTTTGTTCCTTATATTTACATCCTCAAGAACTCATTATTAAGGAGAGCAAGAAAAGATTATTGCAAGCATTCTGGAGCTCTGCCAACTTGTTTCACAAAAATATGGGAAGACATCAGGAGGATTTCTGGTAAAAGCAGTCGTTTACCTATCATAGCTGTGTTGAAACATAGGTGTCTACAAACATCTGGAGACATCGTCCAAACAGTGGCAGAGCATTTTGCAAATACTACCCTGCAGCTAGCCAGGGTCTAGCATTCCAGTGACACCGTGCAACCAAGGAGAGAGGCATATTGGACTTAAGGTCCAACAAAGTTGAGTCCTACAACTGCCCTTTCTCCATGTGGGAGCTGGAATCTGATCAGTTTGTCTCTAATGATACTGCCCCTGGCTATGACATTATACAGTACAGTATGCTTCGGCACCTATTAGGAGAATCAAAGACAATCCTCCTCAAATGTTTTAATTCGATATGGCAGGCTGAAGATTTCCTCAGCTTGTGGAAGGAAGCGATTTTAATTCCACTTCTTAAACAAACGAAGGACCGAACCCTTCTTAGTAGTTACCAGAGCGTCGCCCTAATGAGCCGTGTTGGAAAGACCCTGGAAGAAATGGTGAATCGCCACCTGGTCTCTATGTTAAAGACCAGGCAGTTGCTTAGCAGCTTTCAGTGTGGTTTCAGCAGACGCCACTCTACTGTTGACAACCTGACACTGTTAGTCTGATATCCAGCAGGCTTTCCAACGTAAACAGCACTGTATTAGGATCTTCTTTATTCTAGAGGTGTTCCATCAGTGGGGCTTCCGGGGTCACCTCCCCATTTTCTGAAGTTCTTCATATGTGACTTTTTTTAGGTACGGATCTGATGGCATGTTCTCAGATTTTGATTAGGAGAATGGTTTCAGGGGAGTGTTTTAAGTGTTACCCTCTTTGCTACAGCCATTAATAGTATCACATCCACTGTACGGAGTCAGTGCTCCTTATTCGTGGACAATTTTGCTGTTTTCTTTTCTTCCTCCAGTACTGCTGCTGTGACTCGTCAGTTGCATATGCGTCAGAGGCTGGGGGAGTGGGCTGATTCTCGTAGTATTTGTAATCTACCTGACCTGCAACTGGGCGGCACCATTCTCCCTTTTAAAGAATAAGTGAGGTTTCTGGGCCTCATTTATGACTCGAAACTTTAGTGGCTCCCATAGTTAAGGGATCTAAAAACCAGGTTGCAAAAGGCACTGAACTTTAAAATGCGTTAGACAGAGGTCGTGGGGATCAGTTAAGGCATGTCTGCTCTATAGGGCTTTTGTATGGTCCCAGCTAGATTATGGGTGCATAGTCTATGGATTAGCAAGACCTTGATATCTGAAAACTATTGACGCTGTTCACCATGAGGGGATTAAGCTGGCCACTGGGGCTTACAGGACCAGCCTCATCCCCATCCCCAATCACTGTGCTGAGGCTGGCGAACGCCACTCACCATCTGGTGGTAACTCTTCATGGTGCGTCAGGCTGGTAAGATTCTTGCTAATCCACATTTTCCACCTTATCAAACTGTTGCTCACCCTGATATGATGTGCCTGTTCTCCAGTCGCCCACAAGCAACCAGGCCATTTGGGATCTGTGTGCAGCAAGTGATGGAATCACTTAGCTCAAGTACAGCCCCAAACCGAGAGTTTTAACCACCTGCCACCCTGGCTACTGCAGAGGCTCAGAGTAATTTTAGATTTAGTGCAGTACGGTAGAAGCTGCACTCCAGCCAGTGTTTTTATCTTGTTATTCTATAAAAATTTAACTAAGCACTGCGGCTATGTAGCTGTATTCACGGATGTGTCTAAACAAGTAGACACTGTTGGTTGCTCTGTTGTTTTTCCCGATTGAGTCAGCAAGATCCAACTTCTGCCAGAGTTTACTGTATTTGATGCGGAATGTCATGCCGTTGTTTGGGCAGTGCAGCAGATGAGATGTGTCAAAAGTTTTAAATTCTTTTTCTTTTTTTTTTTTTTCTTTTTTTTTTTTTTTTTTTTTTTTTTTTTTTTTTTTTTTTTTTTTTTTTCTCTCTCTCTCTCTCTCCTCTGACTCACTGAGTGCCCTTCAGTCCCTTCAAACCCTCGAACATCCAGGATGCCCTTTTTCACCCACAAAGTCTGGTGAAGGTGGTGTCTTTCTGTTGGGTCCAGGTCCTATGGGTATTCAGGGAACGAAAGGGCAAATGTAGCTGTGAAAGAGGTGTGTTGTGTGAGTACATGGGAAATAAAGAACAAGAAGTTCTGAGTCGTGAAGTCCACCTCACAGCTGTTGCGCACATCCTTCGAACCACACAGATGGGATGAAGTCGTCCTCACTCGTCTTTATACAGGTCACAGTCCCCTGACTCATGGCTTCTTGCTCCAGCAGGAAAATCCTCCTTGGTGTGCTGCTTTTGAAGTAGCGTTAACTGTACATCACATTTTAGTTGAATGTTTTTTACATTCTGATCAAAGGTGGGCAGCTCTTTGCACAGGAGATCTGCCCTCTATTTTAAGCGATGATCAAATGATTGTGATTTCTTTTGAAATTTTGTGACTCCTCAGGCTTACTCCGAAAATTTTTAGGGTAATATTTTAAAGTTGACTAGCTCTACCATCCTTTTGTTATTGGTCAGCTAGTCTTTTCCACCTTCTGTTTATGTTCGTAAGTTTACTGATCAGTTTTAGATTGGGCTCCATGTCCGTACCACTTCATGACTTAAATGTGATTACAATCCAATTATTAAGGTGATTTATTAGTGGGTCAAATGTGTCCCATGTACCTGAAAGGGTTAAGTGTGGTTTTACTGGTAGACCTGGAAGTAAAAAGAGATGCTTTTTAGACGTCTCCCGAGTTTCCTCCGGTGCCATTTCTCGTTTGTTTTTAATTATATTTGTACATGATAGTCATGTGTGGGCGCTGATAACCTCAATGTTGAGAGCCTCTTAAACACACGAACTACTGCTGCTTCTACTGCTGCTGTAGCTGCTGCTGCTTTCCAATTCTTCAGATTCTGAGATACTACCGACTGTACATCTTGCTCTCCCCTCTGGTGTAGAGGGCTGAGGGGTACAGCTTTGAGATTCTGTTGAAAACTCTTCACTGCTAAATAATTCACACTCACTGTCACTCTTAGTGAACATGTCCAGGATCTCTTTATCCGTGCAACCCTGACAATGTCACTTGTGTTGCAGAAAATGACGAAAATGTGGGTACTAAAGTCTAATTCTCCAAAGACGAATCGTGGCAACAAACATATATGCACTCCCGGACTGTAGAACCAGAACACTGAACAGCTACTGGAAGTAAAGAGCGGAAAGACAGCCCTGTGTGGTAGGTAGCCTGTCAGCGCGCCTGAACACGTCCGCAGCAGTGAGGAGGCCAGTGGCACTCAAAGTGTCAACACATTAGCAATGCAGCGAAACCCAAAGGGCTCGCATAAACGCATCTGCAGCACCAGGGGAAAGGCGAGGCAGGACGAGTAAACACATCCGCAGCAGTCAAAGGGTTACGTACCTGCTGTTGCTGCTTCTGTAAGTAAATATCTTAAGTCCCAACAGTTTATGCTGCGTTGCCATTGTGATAAATAAGTGTTGAAAGGCAAAAATATAACTTGCGTTAATGTTACTATGAATTCTCTCTTCTGTTCTATTCCTCAGTCTGACAAGTGTTTAAACATTTGTCACATAACTTTCACTGTTGCATTCTTGTTCTGGAGACATACTACCCCCCCCCCCTCTTAGCTACGCCACTGCATCAGGTCACGTGACTGCAGATGCACGGTACCGAGGCCAACGAGAAAGACAGACCGCGGCCCACCTGTCAAATCACGTAAGCAAGGTAGGCTGAGCCGGCGAGATCGCTAGTTGATTGGCCAGCTGCTGGGGCACAGCCTGAGATGCCGCCTCAGGCCTACCTTGCTTACGTGATTTGACAGGCGGGCCGCGGCCTGTCTTTCTCGTTGGCCTCGCATGGTATGCAAGGCAGAAACTGTGTGTTCAGATTCGTGAGATGCTTTTTCAACTATGGCTATACTGCAATTTGATCTATACACAACCATTTACTGTTAACATGCGGCTTATAAGACACAAAGAAAGAAACCGAAGGAAATCGGAAACTTCTTAATAATAATAATAATAAATTTATTCAACATCAAATGGTACATTGCAGATGGACAAAAAAATTAATGATTACAGTTATTTGTACAATAAACAATGACACATTCTTCTGAAGATGTCATTCATTTACAAACAATATATTACAATAAGATGTTAACTGATTACTATTTCAACAATTAAAGAAAAAAAGAAAGAAAAAACATTTGTTTTCTTCGCGTAAGTATGGTACTCTTTTAATGTGTGGAAAGGGTGTTTTAGTAAATATTTCTTAAGCTGAAGCTTCAGTGTAATTATAGGAAGAGCCATAAGTGCATTGGGCAATGCATTTGCTAATTTCATTTCTGCATACTGTGCCCCCGCCCCTTTCTCACGGAATGCTATTCTGTAGCTGCTGATGTAAAATTTTTCTTTATTTCTAGTATTGTATTTGTGGAAATCCACAAGTGTTTGGGTGCAGTCTTTTCACTAGCAACATCGCTTTAAGAATGTACATATTTACAACAGTTAACACCCCTGTTTCTGCAAACAAGTTGCGACTTGATATCCTATATTTTGCTCCACAGATTATTCTCACAGCCCCTTATTTGAAGATAAAGCAGCTTTTCTAGATTACCTATGGTTGTTTATCCCATATTTCAATACCATAGTTAAAGTGAGATGAAAAAAGAGCATGGCAGGCAGACATTAGGACTGTAGTGTCCTTACGGAATTTACTAATAGTACTGAGCGAAAATAAATTTTTAGACAATTTAGTTGATAGGAAGTCAACATGTGCGTCCCACTTCTGGTTGTTTTTGGTTGTCAAACCAAGGAATTTTACACTAGACTCCTTTTTCACCATTTCGTTGTCAATGTACAATTTAATTTCATTATTCAAACTGCCTTTGTTAAACTCCATAAAACATGTTTTACTGGTGCTTACAGTTAGGTGGCTTTCATTAAAGAACTGAAAAATTTCTTTCGTCACATTGTTACACTCGGCCTCAAGTTTGTGAGATTCCTTTTTACACACGATGGATGTATTATCGGCGTACAGAACTATTTTGAAATTCATAGTATAGTATTGAATATCATTTACGTAAATCAAAAACAGAAGGGTGCCCAACACTGAGCCCTAGGGCACGCTATATTTTGCTTTCACATGTTATGAATTTCGTAAAAAACAGGATTTTAATTTGAAGAAAGTTTCATCTTTAGTCCTTAAAAGTAGGTTTAAAGTGGGATTCGTTAAAAGCGGGGAAAATTACATTGTTCTTATGGGAGTTACGCCGGGACTCACGGAAATATTCATTAAAAGCTGATGTTTGTTAAAAGGGGGTTCTTTAATTGGGTGGTTTTACTGTAGCTTTTGTGAATTAATGGTGATAGAAGATAAATTTATGAGCATACAGTTGTTAATTGCCTCAATTCAACAAATTACAATTTTGTAATGTGTATCACTGAACTACTTTGACGATGTTTGTGCACAATCTAGGTGCAAAGGCCACCACAATTAACACAAATGTCAGCAATTTCTGCTGTGCCTGATGAACATCATTTCTTTTGGTCTAGGTAACTATACAATTAAGTTTCAGGACCTCCTAAGAGATTTGGCAAGTAGGCACTAAATATGTTTAGTGAAGTGCTACAGAAGTTATTGGAGGAAGTGGGACACTTAAACACTCTAAACATGCATTTTTGTAGCTGCCCTAGCCTTTGTGTAGAGTACAAATAAACTTCTCTAATTTTCGAGATAAACTGTCATCAAAAATGCAATTTCCTCAAAGAAGCATCCAAATTGTATAACTTGCAGCATTTGTTTCCAGAAATAAGGAATACACAGGATTAACATTTCATTGCAGGCGCAGATCTTGAGCACTAGTAATGCCACCACTATATAAAGCGCGCAAAAGATGGCCCCCACGGATGTTCTGAAATTGTTCTTCGGTGCTGTCATGCATAAGCAGCTTCAGTATGCCTACTAGAAGCAGCGAGTGTTTTCAGAGTTAGGCTAAGGAAGAAATGTTGCCTGCAGGGATTGCAGATTACCCTTCAGAGGAATGTGATGGTGTCGAATGTAACCAAGCGACTATATTGCAAATCTAAGATTGCTGGAGGTAGGAGAGAACGGCGGACTGACGGAACTGATTTACCCACCTCTTTAAGCCAGTGCCTATGATGATAGGCATTTCGTGTGCAAGGCAGTGATGGATTGCACTGCCATATCACGATTCGTTGCACTCTTTAGTGGCGTCTCAGTGGATACAGCGTGTAATAAAGTTTAACTGTAAAGCCCCTTTTTAATCAATCTTGGGGAACCAAAGAATTTGTTCCTTGAAATAGGGTTCTCCGTAAATAAGGGCTTCGGTCTGAATTCATTAAAAAGGGTACCAACATCAAATTTCGAAACCTATGTTATGTAACCCATATAAATATATCACAAACTCACCTTGCACTGCAAACAAAAACACCATTTACCATGAAAGTAGTTTACCTTCGACAATAAATTATAAATCACTTAAAGATATTTTGACTGTAATGTTATATGAGAAGTTCGACTAGTATGATTTAAAACAAGTATCCAAAAAAAGTTCTACAAAAAAAGAAATTATGTATTTGCTCTGAATGGATTGGGCAATACAATGGTGAATAAAATTCTGAGTAATGAATAAAACTTTTAATTACTGCCTTTATTTCTGAAACAAAAGGGTCGAAGAGTACAGTGAAACCCTTATTTTACACAAAATTGGGGAAAACGGAAATCTGGTAAAAAAACTTTAAAATCATCAAAATACGAGCAGAAAAAATGTAATTGGCATAAGTACATGATTAAAATGGTAATTCTCTCCAATACGCTTAGACTGTGTATTTGTAAGCGAAGGAAATTAAATGAACAATAGCTATGTCTAGCACCAGTTATGTACTTGTGTTTGCGGCGCAAGAATGTCGAAGCTTGCCGTGAGCAATGAGGGGAACTAAGCAGTGCGGATCAGCTGTTTGTTCTATGCACTTAAGGAGACTACAGGCACAGATTACTTGATATGAAGAAAAGTGTGAAGAAATAAAGAGATTTTGACTGCGCACAAGAAAAGCAATCTCCACTTCAAACGATCTACGTTTCAGATAACTAGGTATGTGGATAGGAGAATGTAACTGGAACAGTTTGTACTGTAAAAAGTAATAATTACACTAAATTGAATTAATTTAAATGAACGTACCATTATAGGTACATGCAACTACGACGCGCAACCACAAATATGCACTTCTAAACACACACACAACCATCTCATGCCTCGTTGGGTATGTGAAAGTAACATACTGTTTGGCCACGATAACTTGACGATTCGCGCGGTGGCTACTGGGAGCTGCAGAAAACGAGTCTTGCACGAACGGAAGGCAGCATTGGCTGCTTGCTGCAGTGCTGGAACCGTAACACTAGCAATGTGTACAGTAATTTTTCACGCCAAGGATTATTGTAACGTTGGCAGCGCATGTAAATACAGGGCCGGCGCGAGCCCTATTGCCGCCCCGTGCGAGCTGCTAAACTGCCGCCCCCCCCCCCCCCGGCCGTTTTTTTCCCCTTCTTTACAAAACGTTTGTGAAATTTTATTTAAACAAATCTGTTGGAAAAGTCAGCAATCAATCGCAATTCTTGTTTTTACTTTTCAGATCTACCTAGGTTTCGGCCACTTAGTGACCAGTTTCAAAACTTTTAATATGTGCTTACATCTAAACTGTCATGTTGACAGTTACGTTCAGCACGACGGTATAGATGTAAACATAACTCAAAGCATAGAGAATAGCCACTCTGTGCCAAAAATCTATGAAGATATGGAAAATAAAAACTGTTGAATCGGCCAAAGAGTGGGGCGGAAGACAATGGAGAGAGGAAGTAGGAGTAACATAATATGCAATAAATACATACTCGGGAATCGACGGGTACTGATGCTAGTCAAAATATATTAACTTACTGCACTGCGGTTATTCATTTCAAAGAACTGACACTCGCCCTCTGCCGTAATTTGCATGTGTCTGTTCTGTCATGTCTGATAATGGAATAAGGGGTAACAAAATCAGTCATCGCCGTATCACGTCACGTTTCTGCGCTTTATTTTCATTCTAGCTATTGGGGTGACGCGTGCTTACTTGCCGAGTTGCCAATTTTTTAAGTAACAGATCATAAGAAAAATAAATTTTCCTATTCTGCATTCTTGGCGGAGAAAAATTCTAACTTATGAGTAACGTGCATGCGCAATATTAATTGTAGGTTATGTGGAAAGCACGTACCTATTAAATCCCATGTTGCAAGAAATTCGGACGCACCAATTCCTCTGTTGTTGTGAAACGCAACGAAAGTGCTTCTGACCAATCTTGACTCTCTCGGCCAACAATCGAAACGATTTCTGTAGTTTTCGTTGTGGAGAACGCAACAATACCTATTTCCTGGAAAGGCGAACTGGTGACGCGGCAGTGCCAGGAACTGCGTCACGTGACGAGGTACAGCGAGGCTACGGTTAAACTAGCGACCAAGAAGAAGAAGCAAGAAGCTCACAATAAGTATGTGACCGATGATATGGATAAATGTATTATCAGGCAGTAATCTTTACAGCATTACGAACAATAGAAAGAAATACGAACTTTGCGAAAACTGCACAACTTTTGTCAAACAGAAATAAGCTTCAAAGTTAGCAAGAAAACCCTTAGAAGCAATGTTCTGTCTATGGATTTTAGTTTTACAAGATGTCAAAATTAACGTTTTGTTTCGCTTGGACGAGAAGGCATTGTTGCTAAAAAAAAACCATACTCTCAGACTTTCATCAGAATCAAAGCGACCAGTAGTTTAATTAGACGAAACATGGATTCACACACATTATACAGTAAATAAATGTTGGCAAAGTGATAGTGTGTGAGTAGTATTGTCACACAAAAGTGCTGGTCAGAGTTTGTGTTCATGCAGGCGGAGACAGGTGTTTCAGAGCTCAAAAACCAAAACGTCCGACTATCACTCTGAAACGGATAGCAAACATTTTCAAAAATACGTCGGAACCAAACTTATGCCATGCTTATTATCAATATCTTTATCCCTTGTAATTACAGCGTATTTACCCATTCGGAATACTTATAGCCATTGTAGGTGTTGAACATGTTTGGCTGTAGTAATGTTCAACCATTTTTTTTCTCCATAGCGCGCGAATAATAAAACACTCAACTGTCGTTGAAGGGCTCAGCAAAATTGCTTCAGGCTTAAAATGTAACCGCAGTATCGAACATTGCATTCGAATTTCCAAATTAGATTTCGTCAAAACAAATGTTCAAATGTCTGTAAATCTATCGGACCAAACTGCGTGGTCATCAGTCCGTAGCTTACAAACTACTTAAACCTAGGTAAACTAACCTATGGACACACACACACACACACACACACACACACACACACACACACACGCCCCAGGGAGGACTCGAATCTCCACGGCGAGCACCCGCGCGCTCCGCAGCGAGGTGCTTTAGACCGCTCGGCTACTCCACCGCGGCTAGATTTCGTCTCCTGCAAAATTAGTTGTGAGTAAACGCATGGCGCATAACACGTTGGCAGCGCTCCGCTCATAAGAATACTGGTCTGTGCACCAGACTGCTTCCCTTCCGGCGTAAACACGACGACGCTGCCACAGTGGCAAGGAAGAAATTAGCCCTCCTCCCTCCCCTTGTTCAACAGGGGTGGCCGGCATGTAGTTGAGACGCCATGCCACAGTTCCCGAAGCCGCTCCCTCCGAGATCTGGTTTCGAATCCCCTCTTGGAAATGAATGTTGGGTTTGTACTACAGAAAAAAAGGGGGGCGTCAGATTTGCCCCCCCCCCCCCCTCGGAAAGTGCCGCCACGTGCGGCCGCACGTTTCGCACGTGCCTTGCGCCGGCCCTGTGTAAATATATGAATATATTTCAACTGGTGCGAATTTTCTCCGCTTGTGGCAGCACCAACAAAATTAAGTTATCGTGGCCAAATAGAATTGTTAGGTATTGCCAACCTATGAGCAATTGGAAACTGCTGCTGAGGCTGCTATTGGCCCTGCGAGACTTTAGCATACATCACGATGTTCATATAATAATTGGTAACGAATTTGTCATATGGTATTAGATATAAAAAGTTTGCGACAGCAAGTAAAAATGCAATTGGTGTCGGTTTACAAGGTAATCGAGCTATTTTCCGACATGTTACAACTACAAAATATACGTGAAAACACGCATTTCTATATATATTGCCGCGAGAGACCACTTACACTGACTGCCGGCGTGGCGCATTGGATAGCGTCACCGACTGCGGAGCTGAAGGTCGCCGGTTCAATCCCGGCCATTCCAGGCGGAACTTAAGACGACTTTTGGAGACCGCTAGTGACAAATCCGCTCGGTGGAAGAACAACTGAAGAACCGGGCTCAACGACATGGTGAGCCGACAGTCATACATACAAAATGTTTTGGCCTTGTGTAACAGTCAATCCGTATATGACTGAGGCCAACAAAATCACACACCTGATGAAAGGTATTGCAGAAGACATGTACCAAGTTGTTCTGATCAAAGAAGTTGCTACGACGGAAGTGTTCATCGAATGGTGCCAGCGTATTGAAGAGATGCAACAAGGGAGGGTTGGACGAAAGTATGACAGACTCCCCAATGTAGTCCCTATGGCCGTTGCGGAATATCGGCATGACTTGGCTTCTCTCATACGACAAACTGTGAGAGAAGAATTACAACAATTTATGGCAGCCGGGAATATTACACAGAGCAAGCATCAGATGGCCATGGATGTAAGCCCTGTAAGTGACGAGGGAGCCGACGCCGCTGAGGAAGAGGTATATCAGGCAATAGCTCCTGTCTGCCCTGCCAATCGCACCCGACGTAAAGAATGGCGTCGCCTGCTATGACTTAAGCTGCAGCCGCCAAACGGCAGCCCATGAACCGGCCGACGCGGCCACAACCAACTTCCCCGGTAACTGTGACGCCCCGCAGAAGAACAAACGTCTGGAGGACAGAAGAAAACACACCACTGTGTTTCCACTGTGGGCGCCCTGGACATGTCGTACGCTACTGCAGACAGAAGGCGAGTATTCGACGATTACTTTGCCACAAGACGTCAGCCATCAGAGCAGTTCTATGCCAGGCAGTCACCTGTTGAGTTCAGTCGACCTATGGGAAGAAGCCCATCGCCGTACCCTAGACGAGGTCGTTCCCCGACGTGCCGCAGCCGTTCACCGTCGCCGTACAGAGGTACCAGCCGCTCCTCTAGCCGCTGCGCTCAGGAAAAATAAACGAGGCGACCATCTACAGAGGTGAGGCCGCCGCAGATGAAAATCCTACATGACCGACAGTCGCTAAGATGTCGGGAAATTTCATCGACGTCATAATCGATGGCCAACCTGTCCGGGCACTCGTTGATTCAGGAGCTTCCTTCTCTGTATTGTCGGATAATTACCGCCGCACACTAAAGAAGACAATGTTCCCTGTTCCGGGGCAACTGTGCTTAAAAGTCGCGAATGAAAAGTACGTCTAGCCAGCAGGAACTTGTGTCGCAAGAGTAACCATCAACAACAGGACCCAGCAATTTGAAATTGTCGTTTTAACAGAATGCAGTCACAATGTCATCCTCGGATGGGACTTGCTTCAAGCATCCCAAGCTATCATTGACTGTGGAAGATCTGAGCTGCAAATTGAGGAAGTCGTCCCGACGGATACACATAATACATAATTTTCTGGGAAGTTATTTGCCGTTGATAATGAGAAGAGTTGCAGTCACAAACACAGATGACTGGTTAAACTGTGAATTTCTTGTTGATAGTAAAAAGTTTATCAGGCTTACAAAAGAAATTTACATACCAGAGGCTATCATAAACATTACCGGTGGTCAAGGTGATTCTGGATCACAAATTGTCACGAGCAGTCACAACTTATCCCCAAGGGAATGTGTATCGAGACAGGTAAACTAATCCAGGACGGTGAGCTCAATGTCATCAGGGAAGACCGATGATCTGTTGTTAGTAAAGACAACACGCTGGAGGAAACAACCGTGGAACTGCCAATAGGGCCCGGACTGATCAAGGAACAACGGCAACGGGTGTTAGCTATACTACGCCAATTTTTGGATGCATTCACACCTCAGCAGGGGAAAATTCAGACGAAACGACCCACAATAAGGCACCGTATCAGTACCGGGGATCATCCACCAATTAGCCAGCGTTCGTTTAGAGTGTCATAATTTGGGAGGAAGTGGAGAAGATCTTGCACGATGACATTATTCAACCTCCGTAGAGTCCTTGGTCGTCTCCAGTGGTCCTTGTAAAGAAGAAGGATGGCACGTGGCGATTCTATTGCAACTATCGGCGGTTGAACAAAATCACAAAGAAATATGTCTACCCACTGCCGCGTATTGACGACACCTTAGACTGCTTGAAAGGAGCTACATATATCTGAACAATGGACATGCAGACAAGTTACTGGCAAATCGAGGTTGCCAAAGCTGACAGGGAGAAGACGTCTTTTATTACACCTGACGGCCTCTATGAATTTAAAGTAATGCCATTTGGATTATGTAATGCTCCAGCCACATTCGAACGCATGATGGACAACTTGCTTCGACACCTTAAGTGGACGACGTGTCTTTGCTATTTAGATGACATTGTCATTTTCTCGAAAACATTTGAAGAACAGCTGAGTCGCCTGTTAACTGTGTTGAAGTATGTTCAGGCTTCAGGACTCCGCCTCAATCCAAAGAAGTGCCTCTTCGTCGCCAAAGAGATAGAAATCCTGGGGCACCTAGTCAAAAGAGATGGTGTCCGTCCTGATCCAGATAAAGTAAGGGCAGTCACAGAATTTCAAACTCTTCAGCACATTCGTGATGTGAGAGGTTTTCTCGGGCTCTGCTCATACTACCGACGTTTCATAGAAGGATTTTGTAACAAGGCACATCCATTGCAAAAACTACTTCAGGGAGATGCCTAGTTTCATCTACATCTACATACATACTCCGCAATTCACCGTAAGGTGCGTGGCAGAGGGTACACTGTACCACTACTAGGCATTTCCTTTCCTATTCCACTCCCAAATTGAACGAGGAAAAAAAGAATGCCTATATGCCTCCGTACGAGCCCTAATTTCTCTTATCTTGTCTTTGTGATCTTTACGCGAAATGTAAGTAGGCGGCAGCAAGATCGTACTACACTCAGCTTCAAATTCCGGCCCTCTAAATTTACTTAACAGAAATTCACGAAAAGAACGTCGTCTTTCTTCCAGCGATCCCCAATTGAGTTGCCGGAGCATTTCCGTGACACTCGCGCATTGGTCGAACCTACCGGTAACAAATCTAGCTGCTCGCCTCTGAACCGCCTCTATGTCTTCTTTCAAACCGACCTGCTGCGGGTCCCAAATACTTGAACAATACCCAAGACGTGGTCGTACAAGCCTTTTTATACGCGGTCACCTTTAGAGGTGAAGAACATCTTCCCAAAATTCTCCCAATAAACCGAAGTCGGCTGTCTGCCTTACTCACAACTGTCCTTACATGCTCGTTCCATTTCATATCGCTCTGCAATGTTACGCCTAGATATTTGAACGACGCGACCGCATCAAGAAGCTCACTACTAATGCTGTATTCGAAAATTATAGGATTGTTTTTTCTACTCATGCGCATCACCTTACATTTTTCTACATTGAGAGCTAGCTGCCATTCTTCGCACCAACTAGAAATTTTGTCTAAGTCAACCTGTATGCTATTACAGTCAGTTACAGACGACACCCTCCCATACACCACAGCATCATCAGCAAACAGCCGCAAATTACAACTTACTCTGTCCATCAGATCATTTATATAGATAGAAAATAATAGCGGTCCTATCACACTCCCCTGGGGCACGCCTGACGATACACTCGTCTCTGATGAACACTCGCCGTCGAGAACAACGTACTGCGTTCTATTACTTAGGAAGTCTTCCAGCCAGTCACAAATCTGAGAACCTATTCCATAAGCTCGCATTTTCGTTAGCAGTCTGCAGTGTGGCACCGTGTCGAACGCCTTTTTGAAGTCGAGAAAAACACAATCCGCCTGTTGCCCTTCGTCCATGGCTCGCAAGATGTCATGTGAGAAAAGGGCAAGCTGAGTTTCACATGAACGATGTTTCCTAAACCCGTGCTGATTCATGGACAGAAGCTTTTCCGTTTCAAGGAAATTTACTATATTCGAACTGAGAATATGCTCCAAAATTCTACATGAAACCGATGTCAACGATATTGGCCTGTAATTGTATGGGTCAGTTCTCTTTCCTTTCTTATACACGGGAGTCACCTGCGCTTTTTTCCAATCACTAGGAACTTTGCGCTGAATTAAAGATTCGCTGTAAATGCAAGCTAAGTAGGGGGCCAATGCCGCAGAATAGTCTTTGTAAAACCGAACTGGTATTCCATCCGGACCAGCAGACTTTTTCGTATTTAGCTCTCTCAGCTGCTTCTCTACACCGGAAATACCTATTGCTATGTCTCCCATTTCGGAATTAGTACGTTGATCAAATGATGGTATATTTGTGCGGTCCTCCTGCGTGAAAGATTTCTTAAAGGTTAAATTTAGAACTTCAGCTTTCCGTTTGCTTTCTTCTATTACTGCCCCGGAATGATCAACTAGTGACTGGACAGTGGGCTTTGACCCGCTTATCGATTTTACATAGGACCAGAATTTTTTCGGGTTCTCGGAAAGATCTTTTGCTAAGGTATGGCTGTGATAATTATTGTATGCTTCACGCATCGATCTTTTTATAGACGCACGAATCTCTACTAACTTTTGCCTGTCACCATTTGCGTGTTCTTTTTTGAATCGAGAGTGCAACAGCTTTTGCTTTCTCAGCAGCTTTCTAACATTATTATTATACCACGGTGGATCTTTTCCATCCTTAATGTTCTTTACTGGCACATATTTCTCTAACCCTTCATTAACAATGCATTTAAATTTAGTCCACAATTCCTCTACATCCATAGTCCCAGAATTAAACGATGCCCATTCATTTTCTAAGTGCGATCGTAACATTTGCTTGTCGGCTTTTCCCAACAAAAACACGCTCCTAGCCTTCTTGACTGGTTTATGAACTTTGGTCAGTTTTACTGGGATTAGACGAAAGGAAGAGCTTTCCGGGCACTTAAGGAGGCTAGCCTTGTACGACGAGAATGCGGAAACGGAACTTCACACAGACGCCATTGGTTATGGGATTGGTGCAGTGCTTGTACAAGTTCAGGAAGGTGCTGAAAAAGTGATAGCCTATGCATCGAGTACTCTCATAGTCGGAGATAGATTACTGTACAACTGAGAAAGAATGTCTCGCATTCTGGCTGTATTTATTCGGCAAACCATTCACCGTCGTGACAGACCACCATTCTTTGTGTTGGCTGACTAGCTTGCAGGATCCACCAGGTCGACTAGCAAGATGGGCACTAAGACTCCAAGAGTAAGATGTCACAGTGGTATTCAAGAACGGGAGCAAACACAAGGATGCCGACTGCCTTTCGAGGAATCCATTAGTGGAACACAACAGCATTAATGAAATTTTAGCTCTCACTGAATTAGATGACGTTACAGCTTAACAGAGGGAAGATCCAGCACTATTAAAAACGATGGAGGCCTTGGAGAAAGAACAGAACAATGGAGAGTTCCAGCTTATAAACGGAACATTGTATAAGAGCAACTACGATCCACTGGGCCCCAAAAGGCTACTTGTTGTTCCAGCTCAACTCATCTCCAGCCAGCTATTCTCAAATATTTCCACGATGCTCCAATATCCGGTCATCTGGGATTCCTGAAAACCATAGGCAGAATCAGGTATTACTGGAAAGATCTCTACCGATCTGTCAAGCACCATGTGAGTCATTGTAAAGAGTGCCAGCAACAGAAGCAAGTGCCGCAGTTATCTCCAGGGCACCTCGTACCGATTCTGCCGATAGCAGCTCCATTCCACCGAGTTGGGATCGATTTTTTCGGGAGGTTCCCGAAGTCAACAACCGGTAACAGATGGATAATAATAGTCTGCACTGACTACCTCACACGCTATGCTGTCACCAAACCTGTGCCGACTGCAGAAGCTCCAGAGATCGCAAAATTCCTTGTAGAAGACATTATTTTGAAGCATGGAGTACCACGTGTCATGATATCGTGGAAAAGAATTCCAGTTAAAACTAGTATCAGAGGTAATGTCATGGTGCGACATTGTCCACAGAATGACAACTGCATACCATCCTCAGACAAATGGTATTACTGAACGTTTTAACAAGACGTTAGCAGATATACTGTCGATGTACGTCGATGTTGAGCAGAAGGATTAGGATAAAATTTTGCCAGTCATGACACATGCTTACAATACCGCAAGGCAATAACCACAGGTTTCACGCCGTTTTTCCTGCTCCATGGCCGTGAAGCTGAGACGACAATGAATACGCTGTTCCTGTTCCAACCGGATGACTATGTTAAAAAGCTCATCACCAGGGTAGATGAAGCAAGACAGCTGGCTCGCATACGGGCACTGGACGCCCAGGAGATGGACCGTCAGCGGTATAATGACAAGCACCGACCTGTTGTGTACAGCCCAGGAGATCTGGTATGTACTGAAGGCTGGACTGTCAGAAAAGTTATTGAAGCGATACTTTGGTCCGTATCGTGTCATATGCCGCCTATCAGACATCACATATGAAGTTAAGGATTATTAGCCGACGTCGAAACGACGGAAACGAAGGGACATTGTTCACGTCCTGCGCATGAAGCCTTACTACAATCCTGAATAGCAGGTAGGCGACAATGGCTTCTTGTTCAAGGACTCCAAGGACGGCACTGTTACTGATGAAGCCACGACAGGAACGTCTGTCGTCGATAATCGTGAAGAAGGGAAGGATTCTCTTGAACTGCCATACGGAGGACCCATGACAAGGTCAGGATCCAGAACATTGCAGCTGGCTCCACAGAGAACATAACAGCAGGTCGCTGTTTTTCCAGGAGAGGGAGCAGTGCCGCGAGAGACCTCGTACACCGACTGCCGGCTCTTCTTCTAATTTCTGGTACATTCTGTCTTGAGTATAAATAGCAGAGCACTCTGCCCGAGAGGCAGTTAGTGCTGCGTGTATGTTGAGTTCGTAATAAACTTGCTTTCAGTAAAAGTGCTGTGTTCAGTTGCCTTTGAAGTCAAGCCTGCTTCCATTTCAACGCGACAATGTTTTTAAGAGAACTTATACATTGAATGCTCTGAAATTACTTCTGTCTGGGCAGTAATATGGAGGTCCCTTTATGTCAAGATAGTGCTGTTAATGGCGAGATTTGCCGCGTGGTCTAACTGGAACCAAGCTCCAGGAATTGAATCAAGTGATGACTTCATCAGTTTCCTTTTGTAGAAGGTAAATTGCAAACGGTAAACGTTCTTCACAGTGTCTTCACGTTCCTTCACAACAGTATTTAAAAACGTCACTGTAATTCCAAGAGATGCAGGTAACTGCACCAGTCTCCTGTATTATCAACAACTTGTTTTAGTAGGCTATGTGCATCTATTCTTCTAGCAAAAGCATTTGGAATTTTGGTTATATTATTGTTTCTGAAACAAGATTTTTAACTGGAACAAGGCACGAACTCGCGTAACGACTGTATATACAATAAACATTCAATAATCTGTATTCTGCTTTTCACCATCTATAGTTTGTTCGGCTCAGAATAATCTTTTTATGATTTTAGAATAAAAAAAAAGTCTTCTGTGAAAAAATGAATTAAATAACTGCACATTGTAGTTATCTATTGGGAGGGGGGAGGGAGGGAGGCAAGTGAGACGTCAAGTAAGAACGTACAACTGGGGAATTTTTAGCTTTGATCTTATGGGTTTCCCACAGTGCCTAAGAATTTATGGTGTAAAAATGGGAAACGTAAAATCGAAATTTCACTGTAGTTTGTTTCTTCCTTCCAGCATAGCGTATTCTTATTCTTATGTCGTCATCACCACCACTGCCACCATCAGGAGCAGCACTAATTTCAGTTTTTCACTCCAGTCCCCACCTCTAAGCCGGGGAAGGAGAAGCCTTCTCCGGCCCCTCTCGCTCGGAAGGGGTCCTTAGAGACAACCCCTTCTGCTGCTTCCCAGAGTGCTCTGGAGGATCCTGGCCGCAGTCTTCAGGATCTCCAACCTGCCGGTCGAAGAGCTTCCTGCTCTTCCTCCGTACCGGATGCCACTTCTGGGAAGCCCCCTCGGCCCTGCAAACCAAAGGGCCAGCGAGAGGACAAGAAGAAGAGAAATAAGAAGAAAGAATGTTCAGTGGCTTCAAAGCCACAACCACCCACATCCTCTTCTTCAGAGGATGAAGTCGAGATCCTTGCATCTCCTGAGGATCTCGCAATTACTGATTACCCAGAAAATAAGATCTCTGGTTCCGTGGATTCCGAGCACATGGTAGCAGACGATCCGATGGAGTGATCTGCTGTTTTATTCGTCATGGTGGTACAGCCAGAAGGAAATTTCATCCTCCAGTGGAATTGTAGCGGCTTTTTCCACCACCTGCCTGAGCTACAACAACTTCTCAGCCAAACACCTGCCTATTGTATCGCTCTTCAAAAGACCTGGTTCCCAGCGACGTGGTCCCCTGCGCTTCGAGGCTACCAGGGCTATTTTAAAAATCTATGACAGAGTTTCTGGTGGAGTCTGCATCTATGTCCTAGCCACTGTCCTGAGCGCTGCCGTGCCCCTTCAAACGCCCCTAGAGGCGGTTGCTGTTCGGCTCCGGGCAGTGAAAGATGTTACAATCTGTTCAATCTATCTCCCACCAGATGAGGCTGTCTCTCCTGTGGACCTCGCTGCCTTGGTCGCCCAACTTCCCCCACCCTTCCTTCTTTTGGGGCATTTCAATGTCCACCACACTTTGTGGGGTGGCACGCAGACCTCGGCACGGGGTAGGGATGTTGAGACACTACTGAACCAGCTGACCATCTGCCTCCTGAACACCGGTGCTGCTACGCACTGTAGCGTGGTGCACGGTACATTCTCCCCACCATAGATCTGTCTGTCTGTAGCCCAAGCCTACTTCTGCACTTCACTTGGAGGGTCCACGATGACCTGTGTGGCAGCGACCATTTCCCTATCTTCCTGTCGCTCCCACAGTGTCCATCTGCTGACCGTCTGCCTCGCTGGTCCCTCCATAGGGCCGACTGGCCAGCATATTCCATAGCCGCTGTGCTTCCCTCTCCTCTTCTGGCTGATATAGATACCGCTGTTCAGCAGGTCACTCATTCGATCATTTCTGCTGCTGAGAAAACCGTACCCGTCTCACTTGGATCACTCCACTGTAAGTCAGTGCCTTGGTGGACGCCGGAGATAGATGAGGCCATCCGTGAAAGTCGGCGAGCACTACAGCGCCACCGTCGCCACCCTTCCATCGATAACCTTACTGCGTTTAAGCGTCTCCGTGCACGGGCACGCCGATTGATCCAGCAAAGCAAGAGGGCCTCCTGGGAGCGTTATGTCGCCTCCATTGGATCCCGAGCATCACCTTCACGGGTATGGTCGCAAGTTTGACGCCTCTTTGGCCACCACCCACCAGTGGGAATTCCGTGCCATTAAGGGTACAATTTGCACTGACCCTCTCACAATAGCTGAGCATTTGGCACACCACTATGCTCGCACCTCAGCGACCGCTGCATATGATGCGGATTTCCGCGCCCTTAAAGAGCGCACCAAGCGAAAACAGATATCCTTTCAAACGTGACGCCAGGAAATCTATAACATCCCTTTCAGCGAATGGGAGTTCGAAAGCGCCCTTGCCGCATGCCCAGCCACATCCCCTGGACCCAACTGTATTCATAGTCAGTTCCTCCGACATCTGTCAGCAGACTCTAAATGCCAACTTCTCTCCTTGCTGAATCGTCTCTGGGTTGAGGGTGTCTTCCCGTCTCAATGGCGGGATAGCATCATCATCCCAGTGATGAAGCCCGGGGCTGATCCACAGGTGGCTGATAGTTACCGCCCAATCAGCCTCACCAACGTTCCGTGTAAACTCCTCGAACTGATGGTGAGTCGGAGGCTCATGTGGATCCTCGAGGACCGAGGACTCTTGGCGCCTCAACAGGGTGGGTTCCGTCAAGGCCGCTCCGCTATCGACAACCTCGTGTCGCTGGAGTCGGCCATTCGTACAGCATTTTCTCGCCGTGAACACCTGATTGCTATCTTTTTTGACCTGCGGAAAGCGTATGACACCCACCTGGCGCTATCATATTCTGTCTACGCTGTACGATTGGGGCTTATGGGGTCCACTTCCTACGTTCATTAAGAACTTCCTGGCGTTGCGTTCTTTTCGTGTTCGTGTTGGTTCTTGTTTCAGCTCACCTCATTGTCAATCGAACGGAGTCCCACAAGGTTCCGTTCTTAGTGTTCCTTTATTCTTAATCGCCATAAACGGTCTTGCTGCGGCTGCGGGGTCATCGGTTTCTACTTCCTTGTATGCCGATGACTTCTGTATGTATTACAGCTCTTCCAGCATCGGCGTAGCTGAACGGCGGTTGCAGATCCCAATTCAGAAGGCACAGTCGTGGGCGTTTGCCCACGGTTTTCAATTTTCTGCATCCAAAACCCGTGTGATGCATTTCTGTCGACGTCGGGCAGTACACCCGGAACCCGAGCTTTACTTAGCTGGCGACCTGCTACAAGTCGAAGAGACACACAGATTCTTAGGTATCGTGTTTGACGACCGTCTAACCTGGGTGCCGCACCTACGCCAGTTAAAACAAAAGTGCTGGCGACACCTCAACATCCTGCGCTGTCTCAGCCACACTGTTTGGGGAGCCTCACGCCTAACGCTCTTAAAACTTTACAAGGCCCTCATTCAGTCGAGCCTAGACTATGGCTGCATAGTCTACGATTCGGCTGCGCCATCAGCGCTGCAGGCAATAGACCCAATTTTACACTGTGGTGTTCGTTTGGCGACAGGGGCATTTCGCACAAGCCCTGTGACAAGCATCCTAGTCGAAGCTGGAGTCCTCCCGCTGCGGTTCCGCAGGCAACACCTGCTGGCTTCTTATGTAGCCCATGTTCAGGCCTCGCCCCTCCATCCGAACCGCCGACTCATTTTTCGAGACGCTGCAGTCCCTATTCCTCCACGACGGCCTAGGTCGGGTTACCCGATCTCAGTCCGTGCTCGTTCCCTTCTTTCGTCCCTCGCATCCTCTCCACTCCCTACCATGTTCCACTATTCCTTTCGAAACCCTCCTTGGTCTATTCCTCGATTGCAGCTCCGTCTGGATCTGTCCTGTACGTCAAAGGACTCGGTTTCCGCTAGACATCTCCGCCACGAGTTTCTACAACTCCTAGACTCGTTCCATGCCGCAAAACCCGTCTACACAGATGGTTCCGTAGTAGATGGCCATGCTGGGTATGCATTTCTTCATGACGACCATGTGGAGCAGCATTCTCTGCCAGGTGAGAGTTCCATTTTCTCTGCCGAACTGGTCGCCATTCTAAGAGCTCTGCAACAATTCAAAGCCTGCCACAGGGGGTCATTTGTCATCTGTTCTGACTCCCTGAGTGGCTTACAAGCGATCGACCAGTGTTTTTCTCGCCAGCCATTGGTAAGGTCGATCCAAGATACTGTCCACTCTCTAAGCCGATCTGGCCGTTCTGTGGTCTTTGTATGGACCCCGGGCCACGTCGGCATCCCAGGGAATGAACAAGTAGATCGCTTAGCCAAGCAGGCCACTATGGAGCCACCGCTAAGTATTGACGTCATGGAACTTGATATGAAATTGGTGTTGCACCGGAAGGTGCGCGAGGCTTGGAACGCCGAGTGGGCTATGGCGAATGTGCCAAACAAGCTTCGGGCAGTGAAGCCGTCCACAGCCTTGTGGAAGTCTTCACTGCGTCCGATCCGTCGAGAGGCGGTTGTCCTCTGCCGCCTCCGTATTGGGCACACGTGGTTGACCCATGGGTATCTCCTAAGCCGTGAGTCCCCGCCCGTGTGTCGATGTGGTGTCGTAATGACAGTGGCCCATCTTTTGGTGGACTGTCCGATTTTAGCCAACCTGCGGCACTCTTTTAATCTTCCAGATGCACTACCCTTAGTTTTAGGTGACAACGCCTCTATGGCTAACAAAGATTTAAGTTTTATCCGCGCTGCTGGTTTTTATGACTCGATATAACGATAGGTGCTGTGGCGTGACATCTTAGGCCACCACCAACCACTTTAGGAGTTCTTAGTGTGTGCAGTGTGGCTGGCTCATTCCGTTTTTTCTTTGTGATCAGCCAGCCAAGGTACTCTGCTATCCAGTTTTATTCGTGACTTTCTTTTACTAATTGTGTGTGTCTTCGTTTTGAATTGTCAGTGGCTTGTCTATTGTTAACCTGCCCTTTTGTGCGGTGTCATTTTCAGGGCATTGTTTTATCTTTATTGACAGTTGACTCTCAGCTAGGAACAGGGGACTGATAACCTAGCTGTATAGTCCCCTTAAAACAACCAACAACAACATCACTGAAAACACTCGAAAAGAGCGGTTTCGATGTCTTTGAAACACAAATCACGAACCTTCCTCCCGTGTTATCAAGATTCTCTATTTGCTGGCCATGTTACACATACAAAAACACTATTATATCTAGACAGCACAAACATGCGATACTTCTGTGCGTGATATCGTCAGATTAATTACATCTACAGATACATGTCATAGTGTAAAATTGTTATACTATATGTTCCAATTAAGCACAAGACATAACATTTTATTTATTTGTGGGTGTAGAAATACAGGAAACAATTACTGTTCCTAGAAATCTGTTTATACAGGTTCTGCACACTTCACAAGTACAAGATCTAGAGACTATATTTACTCTCATGAGTATGAAATGATGAGAAGCAAGGAGATCTTGGAAAAGAATACTTGAAGTTGAATGTTCATTTTTTTTTTTTTTTTTTTTTTTTTTTTTTAATAAGTCATGTCATGTTCACTCTATGTATGAACGTTGAAGAGTGAAGTTGGACTCTGTATTTTAAGAGAAATACATCACTTATCACTTTGATATATAAATGAAGCCTGTATTCCTATTTATTTAGTAGCTCTTGCTATTACTATATAAAGGGAAACATGCAGCCACCCTCCAACAAGCAGCAAGAACTTTAAAAGTCCGCTTTAAAAAGAAGACAAATTAATTACTCCTACTGGGCATTGCTTAGCAGGATCCATTAAAAGGAGTCGTAATCATACAATATTGTACAGTACCTGCAAAAAGAATTCAAGATACATTAAAAAAATATAATAAAATAAAAAATTATGTGGTGTATAGCAAAGGTTAAAATACACGGTCACACCACAATGTATACTCCATTAATGTATGTCTGTGACAACAACATAAAATTTTTGGCAGAACTTAATTCTGTAATTGTATTCTTGCTTGATCTTTGGCAACCACACTTTTGACATGACGAGTATACACATTGTTTGTTGTATGCGACCATGTGCTATCGATATGAGACAAAGATCCGAATGCTAATGAGGTTTTTGGAATTCAAATGATTCTGGTATCAGCCCTAATGGTATGATTTAATGACTGAAAACAAAAAGTGGAGCTACAAATTGGATTTGATTTGCGAGTGCGACATACCTGTTTCTTAAAATCGGATTTTAAAAGAAAATATGTTTCTATTCATTTCATTGGTAGCAACTTAAACTGTTCTCTCGGATCCCTGCCTAAACAGATACTCTAAAGTAGTGTCACATTCGCATACAAACACCTAAGTACATGTGCTGGCATAGAATGTGAGGGCATACCTTTGTGTCTTTATGTGCATAACCCTCAGTTACTATCTTGGGGTTATTTCTGACCCCATTATGAACATTATCTAATTTATCTCTGGAATGGCGCCGCTCTTGCTCAAAACGTTTTATGTATTCTTTTAGAAGTCAATTGTCTTCGTGGAATCGTGTTAGTGTATGACATTTTTCTTACTGTTTACTGAAATGGTGTGTGATGTAACAATGGGTTGTAAATCTATTGGAATCGACACACATGGTATGACAGCAGAAGTGTTTATGGACTATTTTGGTAATACTGTATAGAAAATAGATCTGCAAAAGAATGAAGCAAGGGAGACGATCCGATATAAGTGACTGTGATAGTGAACACAGTATTCGCAATACAGGCACGTCACTACCTGATATGCATGTTCAGAAGACGGAAACTCTGAAAATAATTTGCAAAATGTTGACGTTAAAATAAAAATATTTAGAAATACCAGTCCGGGGGGTGGGGGTGGGGAGGGGGAGGCGCTGCAGCAGGAAGGCAAACGCCCCCCCCCCTCCTCCCGCCCTATGGCTAAGCCAATGAGCATACCCCAAGATTTTCAAACGTCGGCGTCTATTCTCTACAAATAACATTAAAGTGCCTGTCTTAGGGTCATCAAACCGATTTTGCAGTATTTCTCTACCGTCCCATTTTATAACAGCGCTGCGGGGAAAAAAGAACATTTTTAGATCAGATTTCTCTTATCATAATCATAATTTTGGCCCACTTTAGATGGCGGTAGTAACAATAAAAGTGGGCCTTTGCGATCGTTTGTTGACAGCGCGAAATAAAAATAAAAATAACGGCTTAATCGTTCATCTGACATGAAGACAGAATGCCAAAGTTTATAGAGGAGGATTTTCTCTACAACTTTGCAGCCTTTTTTAAATTTTTAAATTTTTTAATTAATTAATTAATTATTTTAATCATATATCTCTTCGTTTCAGATATATTATCAAAAATATCAGCGATTTTACGATGTCTTGTCTGTCTGGCTGTCCGTAACGTGTTCCAACTTTTTAAGTTGAACTGATCTGCGCCAAACTTTTCAGACATAATTGTTGCCGCCGGAGTCAGAACCCCCTTTTTTCAAAATGTTTGAACAAAAATTACGTTAGTAACTCTAAAAAAAGCCATTTGTAATGTAATTGCAAACAAATCGTTCATATGACACGAAAACAGAATAACCGAATTTGTAGAGGAGAAAATACTTTACAACGTTCCTCTCTTATGTTTATTTCGTAACTCGCACTGTTACATAGATATTTAGAAAAATGAGGGCTATTTGACACCGTCCCTTGAGTTTACGTATACCAGGCATTAGGAAATGTCACGTGACATTCGTCGCCCAGAACTTTCTTTAGCGTACGCCATCTTGCGCCCTGTATTTTATGATTTTCTTATTATAACTTATGCGTTGTCATATCAAAGCACTGGCGCGCTAAGAATTAACAAAGGCACGTCGTTCATAGTACGATAAATTATTATCTAGTGTGTAAAATGCCATTTTAGCTGTTAGCAACTGCCAGCAACAACACTACATTTAATGGACAGTGTTGAAGTTGTTCGCCGTGGTGTAGTGGGTACTGTATTACGTTGTGATGGATGCGGTCGGTAGTTCGAAATCTGCCAAAACCTCTTTTTCCCCTTGGTTCCTAAAAACGTTCCAGCACTCTTATTAATTAAATTGCTCTATCTTCTGCAATGTTTAGAGTTGTGCAGATTTAAGAGAGCTCCCTTTTAAATGTGCTTCTGTTCTATTTCGTGGATATGCCATGAAATACGTAACAATGGTTTGAAGACTGATCTTCTGAAGCATTTGCACAACTGGGAGGATAATGTGGTAATAATACTAGTAGTTTCATGTATAAATGTAGTCCTAGATTTCTGTGGCAACTGTCATTTCTTAATGAAACGGAAGGGACATGTATACATTGCAAAATATTGCATGTGTTTTTTTCCTAAGCAATTATTCAATATTACTGGAATATGTTGAAAGTCATTAATAACAATCAACGTTTCTACAAAAATGTTTGTCCTTGGCATGTTTGCTATGGACCCTTTTAACATTAAACTGTATTACATTTTCTGTAGTTCAGATATGGCTTTGTTCATGTTACTTTGTTCTGTGCTAAAATAAAGAGCAAATATTCTGTTTCAAACCGTGTCTACGTTTTCTTTTACAGCTGAAATAACAAACGGAAGAAGTATGGTGATACCGAATTCCACGAATCTCTAATACTTAATCTATACACAAACTTACTGTTATCATTACGTCATTTACAACAGTCATAGTAAAAGTATCTCCCCAGATTGTGATAAAGAAGTCTGAGTATAAAATTCGTTGTTAAATATTTCGTGATATGTACACACAATAGAGCAAATGCACTCTTCTGAGAAAGTGCTGTTACCTTCGAACAACTCAGAATCTTGCAGGATATAGTCGTGTTCAGTTAACAAGAGTGTGCGAAACCAAATAGGAAACAAGATGAAAAAATTCTAGTGGTGGTTTTTTTATTATAATTTATTTATAATATTTTTTGTTCTTCAGGTAGATCGATGCTTTTCGGTCGTTTGTTCATGTTCGTTAAGAATGTTGCTCAGTTTTTCATAATAGTTTGCGTCGAGCACTCTTTCTTTTTCTCTCTTTTCACTAGTTCTTCGGTTTGATCAGTCCTTTGTGGACGTTGGTTTATTTAATTCAATCTTGATCGTTTTATCGTTCAGTAAGTTATTCGTTAAAGAAGGGCGTCCAGCACTCTGACCGAGTGCTCTTAGCCACCGCGCCCGGCAAGATGCGAATCACCCTCAAAGATGTTCGTGCATCACAAACTAATTCGCTGCCCATTACGCTACGCCGAATAGCTGCAAGAGTAATCCGTAATTCTCGTACAATCTACGGCAGGTGCTATCTGCTAACATGGCATTTTTAGACATTAGATTGTAATTCATTTTCTGACAACGACATGTTTTTGATAATTTTCAGTGCCCCATTGCTTTCGCGAGACATCGATTAAGTTTTAATAAGAAAATCATCAAATACAGAAAACAAGATGGCGTATACAACAGAGAGTTTCGGGCAAGATTTCGGGCGAGAGATGTCAGGTGACTGATTTCCGAATGCCAAATGTTGAGCATCTCCATAAAACCAAGCAGACATTTGCACTATGCTGGTTATTATTTTATGTATATTTTGCTGTTTCAATTCTGACCAGCTATCCATTTTAAGTTTGACAATCCACCAGCAAAAGATTTTTTTTAAATAACTATCATCCTTTACATCTACCAGATTTTATGTGGAGCACTATAATAAGCAGTTCAATGATGACACCATAGAGTGTCGAAACCGGTCATCTTGAATAAATAAAACAAATATTCCGATCTTGGCATCTATCCTATTTATACAATAAGATCGTTGCCTAATTTGTATAAAGTGATAATGAAAATGTGGAAGAGATATAAAAACAATAGTTTAAAGAGGTATAAGTTCAAAAAACACTATATTCGTCAAAGCTAAACTCAAATATCAAATAATTTTGGCCGTTTGTTAAAATACGCTCAGAAAAATGTGTTGGATGCATAGATATTATCACAATAGTAGAGTCGTTAATTGTATTGACATTTCTATTATTTTTGTCTGAAATGTTTGCAAAAAATCATAAAACCTACAAGCAAATCTACAGTGGGTCGTAGAAGGATATAGTTGATGAAAGGAAAATTGCAAATATATCTGGTTGTGATGAATAACTACTTTCTTTTAATGGTTTACACCTCAACTCTTGCGTCATTACCTTGAAATGCGAACTCCAATGTATTGCATAGTATGAAACGAGTTGTTCTTTTCTGAACTTTTTCTGTGCTTTTTGTCAGTTCCACCTGATGATCCCACACTGTAAAACAGTACTCTAAAATAGGACGGGCTAGTGTAGCGGAAGCAGTTTATTTAATACAATTGCTGCATCGTCTAAGAGTTCTGCCAATGCAACACAACCTTCGGTTCGCCTTCCCCCACAATATTTTGTGTTCTTTCCATTTACACTGCTATTGCAATTCACAGGTATTTAGTTGAATTCAAGGCATTTAGATTTGACTGACTTATCGTGTTCATGGATTTCTTTTAGAGCTTATGTGGATGCTGAAACATTTATATGCTGTATATGGTATTACACTTCGTTCTACTACTTTTCAACATAATACTCATCTTTTTAACATTGCGATGTATGGGGATTCTGCTTGCTGCAACATTATTCTCCTGGGGCGTCGTTCAAAATGTTCAAATGTTTGTTAAGCTTATGGGACTTAACTACCGGGTCATCAGTCCCTAAATTTACAAACTACTTATGAACTACTTACGAACTAGGACGGCACACATATCCATGCCCGAGGGGGGATTCGAACCCCCGACCGTAGTGGCCGTGCAGACCGTGACTGGAGCGCCTCAGTCCTCTCGGCCACCGCGGCCGGCAGGGGGCGTCGTGGTAGAAATAAATACTCGTAGATACAATTATTCACTCCTTCTTTAATTTGAATCAAAACTACTTCTCCACCACAACATTACATGATTACAACTTTAAAAACATAAACAAAGCATCAGAGCTTCGCTGACAGTAATTCCATTTAAAACGCAGACTGACATAGATTCCAAAGCACTTCAGAACTGCCGAAACTCGAACTCCCTCAAGGCGGTGAGGCAAATATATAACATCAGCAATAATGACGTTACATTATCCATTGTTCATAACAATTGAATATAGTAATTTACAATTAACGAACACAACAGTAAAACATTTCATGTATACAAAAATAATCACAATATAAAATGAAAACTATACATACAATAATTTTAAATGGTGCATGTATTTTTAAGACGAAATCCCCGATCTTTCTGTTGACAACAAAGTGCGATCTTAAATGTCAATTAATTTGTTAACGACTACATCACACATGTTCCTAACATATATTGAGCTATCAACTATCTTGGCAACTCTCAAAATAAGTTCAAAAGCTCATGTCAGTCAATATATACAGAGAATTATAAAATTCAAATCTCGACTATTAAATTAATTAATATTATTAGCTGGTCTACACAACTTGTTTATGAGCCTAACATAAATATAATGCTATTAATTTTCATTTCTGTTTGTTTTTACAAAAGATTTCACAGTTCGTCTGTTTAAGTCTTGAAATAACATACAATGACGCAACTATTATTTATAGAACTCTCTGGAAAGAAAATATATGAATCTCTTAATTAATGAATTATATCACTTGTTTTAATCGCAGTATCACTGAGACACTGTCCTACACTGATTGCTAGGCTGGCTGTTTCGTTTTTAACTTCGCACGCAACTTTTATCACTATTGAACCACACGATTCCGGGTCCGACGCAGACGGTATCGAAAGATGATATTGAGATGAGAGGACCAGGCAGACTGTATCGTACTATAACATTGAGATGAGGGGGTCAGCAGTATCGTCACAATGTCCACAATTTCTTTATTTAGGGTCAATTGCCAATTTTCACATCATGTAGATGTCATCTTAGTATAAAATACGGTATTTTCACACACAGGGGTGGTTTTCAAAATGAGCAAGTACAGGGTGATCAATCATCAGCGCAACCGCCTTTGCGGCGTGCGACTTGCCGGCAATGGCAGCTGCGGTGCCCGCTTAGCAGGCCGCCCAACGTCCGCACTAAATTTAATACGGGTTCGCGTGCACGTTATATCTGATATACATATCAAAAACACTTAGAAAGAAAAGTTAATTAGTTATCTGTATTACGGAAGGAGATGCTGGAATTGCCTCCCTTCGTTGTTCAAGCATTTATGACCCCTGCTGAGGAAGTTGCTCATTACACTCGGAAGCTCCCTTTCAGGAATTGCAGTGATTTCATGACGAATGTTTGTTTTTAGTTCAGCTAATGTGTGCGGATCTGATTTGTACACTTTCTCTTTTAATGCTTCCCACAGATAAAAATCGTACGGTGTTAAATCAGGAGTTCACGAGCAACCCTTGCATGATCAAAGAACAGGTGTGTGGTGCGCTGTTTGCGGCGAGAGAATAATAGGCTCAGTATTTTTTTAGGAAACAATTAATAGTGCCAGGTATGTTGAAAACATATTGCGGCCTTTTTTGCTCAATCAACTCAGAAAGAACATGTTTTCGTGGCATTGCAGCAAGTTTCTGCGACGGCACATACAGGCAACTTATCATTACGGGAAATTGGTAATGTGTTCGGTAAAAGAATTATCACTAAGAATATTCCCCCCCCCCCCCCCTCGTTCTCCCTGTTTTACACCATGCGATTTTTATCTGTGGGAAACATTAATAGAGAAAGTGTACAGATCAGATCCTCATACTTTAGATGAACTAAAAAAACATTCGTCATGAAATCACTGCAATATCTGAGAAGGAACTTCAGTGTGTAATAATAATATAATAATAATAATTTCGTGTGACAATTGGACGCCACTTCGGCGAGTTGCGTGTCCCTAGCCTACCACAGTTATCCAACCGGGGAAAGGGGACCTACAGCTTAACGTGGAATCCGAACCACATGTCGTTTCTGGCGACTCCTCACATCGTTGAGAGGTGAAGGATGAGTTAAAGTGCAGACTGAAAAAATCCGAGGTCCGACTGGGTTTTAAACCGCGACTCTTCGGTTTCCAGTCGAGCACTTTACCCCAAGACCACCGGGCCCGATTCAGTGTGTAATGAGCAGCTTCCTTAGCAGGTGTCAGAAATGCTCAAACAACGAAGGGATGTAGTTTCAGCACCTCTATGCTTAATACAGGTGAGTAATAAACTTTTCTCTTTAAGTGTTTGTGTTATGTATGTCAGAAATAACTTGCGTGTCAACCCATATTAACCCTATGTTACTAACATCCGGGTTTAATGCTCGCTACTAACACCCGTCTTTCACGGGATTTTGAACTTTTTTTAGTTACCCCCGTCAATTCGGTGAGTGTGATTCCAAACCAACACTCTACCCGTGTACACTTGTTCATTAATTGTTCCTCAAAACTTCACAGCTCACTGATAATTTGAATATAGCCGTAATTTTGACTGATGTTACTAAGCTAGGGTTAAATTTAGTACGGACGTCGGGCTGTTTAAGTGCTAATTTTGTTGTCACTGGAATCACTGATTTCATCCAATTTTCACACTAACGTTTTTGCATGACTTAACTATAGTTAACTTCAGAAAATGCATCTAATACCGTTCATAGTTTGTAAAATATTTTTAAACCTCTGCTTTCGTAAATAAGTTTTTATAGTACCTCGCTGAACTGCTGACTGGCACGAAAATACATAATCATATTCACACAACTTAAGTAGGCGGGAATTTGATTGCAGCAATAAATACAGTGAAGGGAAAGGGGCGGGTTAGGATAAAAGGGAGGTGAAGAGGAGTGTGGGGGGGGGGGATTTGAAATAAGAACAATAAGGAAAAAATTAAGTTAGGAAAAATTAAGTTACTTAGGGAAAAAGGAAAAAAAAGGAATTTAGTTAGGAAAAAATTAAAAGTAAGTAATTGTACGGGAATATTGTAAGTGGTGACGCACAGTTGGAAGGAAGACATGAGGTACAGGATAATGAGTGGGGAAGGAAGAGGGAGGATGTTAGGCATAGGGTGCAGGGATAGTAAGTTATCTTAGGTTGAGGCCAGGATGTTTGCTGGACTGTAGAATGTTTTGAAGAGTCAACTACCATCTGTGCAGTTCAGAAGAGCTGCATGCTGTGCCACAGCGTCGTTCGTTCATCTTGCTTTTTGCCACAGTTTGGCAGTGGCCATTCATTGTGACGGACAGCTGGTTCGTTGTCATACCGATATAAAACGCTGTGCAATGATTTCAGCAGAGTTGGTAAATCACATGGCTGCTTTCACAGGTGGCCCGACCTCTGATGGTATAGGATAAGTCTGTGATGGAACTGGAATAGGAAGTGCTGGTGGGTGGATTGGGCAGATTTTGCATCAGGGACTTCCACAGGGATATGATCTCTGTAGTTATGGGTGGGGGTTGGGAGTGGCATTGGAATGGACTAGGATGTTGTGGAGATTGGCTAGGCGGCGAAAACCACTTTAGGAGGGGTCTGAAGGATCTTGGGTAGGAGACACCCGAGTCGTCTGGATCCTCCTCTCCACCACCAGCTCTTCTGAACTGTGCAGATGGCAGTTGTCCCTTCAACACATTCTACATCCCACAACCATCCTGGCTTCTACCTAAAATAACTTCCCATCCCTGCACCCTATGCCTAACGTCTCCCTCCCTTTTTCCTTCCCCACTCATTATGCTGTATCTTCTCATTATGTGTGTCTTCCTTGCAACTTTGTGTCACCACTTACAATACCCCATCCATTAATTAATTTTTATTTGTACTTATTTTTTATTTTGTCCTTTTTTCCCTAACTTTATTTTTTCCTTTTTCCTATGTTTATTTTGCCTTATTATTCTTATCATTTTAAATCCCCTCATTCACTCCCCACACTCATATACACCTCTTGCCGCAATTCAAATTCCCGCCTACCAGAATCATTAAAATCCATCATGCAAGGGAACTTTCCATTCCCACCTTTACCCAGCATCCTTCCCCTTCCACTCCCCACCTCACTCTCAGTCTATATGCTTGTGTCGGTGGAGTGGCCAGAATTGAGGGTTGTGTGTGTGTGAGCGATTGCGTGAATGTATGTATTTCTTTTTCTGGCGAAGGTCATGGCCGAAAATTTAAGTTGTGTGAATGTGATTATCTATTTTTGTGCCTATCAGCAGCTCAGCGAGCCTCTTTACAGTGAGTTGTTACCTATCCACCATTATTGACAGTCTTAATGGGTTTTTATTGAAATTTTTATAGTAGACTTCCTCTACAAATTTTCTTCATAGCAGCAGGATGCTCTGACCTATTCACTGAATTAAGGCTGTTAAGAGGGTAAATGTTTCACAAATATCATCCTATCAGCTGGTTTCATAACAATGTCATTCAGATCCGATGGTCCAATTTTTTTATCCACGGGCTGCGACAGTAGGAGGGCTGTGGCTAGCAAGGACATGAACAAGGTCTGCAACTAAAAGAAGTGATTATTCCACATATACTTTTATTACAGATAAATAGAATACTCAACTTTTGGGTGCTTGTGATAGTACAATTCTGATGATACAGTTATGTTATGCCTCACTTCTATATCAGTCACTAGTATTGTTCTGCCTTTTCCTAACGTGCTGTGGATGGATCTCCTAGAACTGTAGCACTCCTATCTCTGCTTCGCACTGATTGGTACTGAATTCTACTGACTGTTGTGGCTGTGGTGCGCTGGCATATGTTGGCCAGTCTCTGTTTTCCGATTGGCTGGTGCGTGAAGCAAAGCAAAGAGTTAACGAGATTTGAGGCACCCTCGGCAGTCGGAGTGCTGTGGAGGCAGTTACCGCTTATTGTGGAAGTGGTGCAGCGATGCGTGTAGACCGCTGGCATTTTAGCGAATTTCACTGTCGTCTAGCAGTGAGTGTAACGATAGCGAGGGGAAGATGTGAGTGTGGGTGCTGTTAAAGGCCCGGGGGTTCGAATCTGGCCTAGTGCTGAACCACTCGCCTTGACCCGTCATCCGGCCTGCGCTTGGCACGAAACGCTGGGTGGAAAATGCACCAAAGGTAGCGCTCCCATGGACATGGGTGCAGAAGATGCAGGTGTAGGAGCAATGATCTCGATATCCAGTGCGGTGGCAGCCCCTTTGTAGATCACGGCATTGGTAGGAACCTCGACCACAGACATATACAGACGGGAAACCTCCGTAAGGGCACGGTCACACGCTCAGGGGTGCGGGGAGGAAAGGTTCCGTAAGATGTCCCATGATGGAGCTGCAGTCAAAAGCAGCCCTTTAACCTAGCCAGAGCAGGTGGCAGGTAGCGGCTGCACCCACCACCACTTCCCCTCAAACGCCGGCACACCGAACACAGCCGTGGCCTTGTGGCAGGCGGCAGGAGCTCTCTCCTGAGCCTCCCCTCCATGCTACCCTCAGAAGCGCCTCTAGTGTCGTCTACCGGTACTAAGCCGCGGAAACGTCTGACACCTGCTAGCATCTTACAGAACTACGAGGGGAGCGTAGGGCAGTGGTTTAGGGGGGGCTTCTCCTCTGTATGTGTTACTCTGTGCCTCAACACATGACGATGAACCTGCGATGGTGGGCGTCGGTTGACCCACGACGTCTGATGGAGGCTGGGTCTTCAGATATGGAGATGCAGGAGACTCAGGGCTGAGAAGGAAAGTCGTCTGAACCCACTACGTCGGATGAGGCGTGGGTGGCACTATTATCCAAGTGGACAGAGAATCTATCGACAAAAACTCAGTGGCAACATCCTCTAGTACACAATGCTGAATTTTATTTCTATGGTGATGCTGCACGCCATTTGCACTCTGCAATAAAAACACGTTAGCGCCATCCGTCGAATGATGGTACTGTGCTTCCAACTCCTACATTCGCCATAGGATCTGAAAAAGACAGATGCGTTTGATCGATACAGTGCCTGATTCTGCGGAGTGGGCGGCATCTGTGGTGGGTGCATGAGATGCAGGAGAGTGCAGTACCGCCATCCATGCAGCAGCTTTGCAGGTGACGGTACGTTGGTGTGGCTGGGAGCAGTAGGAGGCGAGGAATTGCAGAAGAGCTTGTTTGTGCATGTGGTGGTACTTGAGCTTGGCCATCTGTGACTTGAGTGTTCTCTCAAAACGTTCAGCTTCACCATTTGATTGAGGGTGGAACGGAGCACTGGTCAGATGGCGAATACTGTTGGTTTGGAAAAATTGTTCAAATTACTTCGACATAAACTGTGAACTATTGTCTTTCACTATCAGTTCTGGTAGACCCTCGATACAAAAGAACAGACTGAAGGGCTCGAAGGGTGATCCGAGTAGTCATAGAATTCATTTACTGTAGGTACCCACAAAAATGAGCCATCTTGTATTCCAGAATCTATCCGTACAATCTAAATGCACACGTTCCCATGACACGGTCGGGGCGGACGATTCTGAAAAACAGTTGAGGAGGGGCGGGTTGGTTTTCCGCACAAGCTTGGCAACTAGCTGTCATTCTCTCTAGCAGCGCGTTCATACTGATCCATGTGCAATGTCTCTGTGCCATTTGTTTGGTGCGGACCACACCACAATGACCTTGGTACAGTAACTGTAGCTCCTGACGTTTTAATGACTGAGGGATGACCAGATACTACTGGTCCTGTTCTGTACGAAGCAAAATGACATCCTGTAATACTGATTAGTTATGTCGGCGCGAAAAATAGCGTCAAACGACTGGGCTATCTGCGTCACTGCGTGAGGCCAATCTGTGCGGACGTAGCGCAACATGATTTGAAGAACTGGATCCGACACTGTTGGTTGAGCAACCTTCCGGTGAGCGATAGGAAACTGATCAAGGACCACTATCAACTATGTGGTAACAGGAAGCTTCTAAGGCATTAAAATCAACATCCGGGCCCACAGGAAGTCTTCGGCATTAGCGTTTTTCGACGTCAGCTGGTAGATAATTTCATTTTTGTAAGAAGACAATTTGAGCGCCCAAAGTTGCAGCTTATGTGTCGTAGATTGACGCATCTGTGGCTAACAACAGTTTTTTCAGGATCAGAAGGTACAATACAACGATCACTCAGTAAAGCGTCCTTTAACTTTTGGTAAGCAATGTCACACTCCTTTCACCAGACAAACTTCACATTCTTCCATTGTAGGCGATGCAGCAGTGCCGGTAGTTGCGCTGCAATAAGAAGAAATTTTATACAGTAAGAGATTTTGCCCAGGAAAGATTGCAATTCTGTAATGTTTGTGGGAGCCTTGAGCTCGAGAATAGCTTGCAAATGAGACTGCAATGGATGAACTCCCTGAAAATTGACAATATGTCCTAAATAAAGAAAATACTTTTGTCCTTGTTACATTTGAGACCAGCTTCCGATAGGACTCTGAAAAGTGCTCGTAAATTGTTGAAATGTTCTACAGCTGTGCGGCCAAAAACAACAATATCGTATAGATAATTTGAGCAAAAAGTCATTGCTTTTGATAGTTGTTCCAGGTATCTTTGAAAAATTGCTGGAGCATAGGCATAACCGAACAGTAACCTGAGAAATTTGAAGAGGCCCATGTATGTAATGACATTAAGAAATTTCTGTGATTGCTCGTCAACTGGAAGTTGCAGCTAAGCATCCCGAAAATCAATCCATAATCTGTCCAAAATCTGTCCATAAGCTCTTGAGGGTGAGGTAATGGAAAAGTATCGATCACTGTCTGAGGATTCACAATGCGTTTAAAGTCCACACAAATTCTGGGTTTGCAAGATGGTTGTTTGACAATCACTAAAGGAGAAGTCCACTGGCTTGTTGAAATGGGCGCAGTCACATCTTGATTTTGCCACTTTGTGAGTGCCGGTGCGACTTGATCGCGTAATGCAAAAGGAACAGGGAATGCCCTACAAAACACAAGGCTGCGCATTATCTTTTAATGTCACATGCGCGGAAAAATTAGTTGCCTGTTCAAGTCCTTCGGAAAAGAGTTCAGGAAATTTGTCACACACGTTAGTTATACGTTCGCTCGGGTCAAATGACATTACTTACAGAACGTTCCCAGGAATGCTCAGATCCACACCAAAAATATTTGCACTGTATAAGATTGAAGAAACAAAAGAGAAACTGTCTTCTGTATATCTCCATACACTCCAGGGAAGCTACAGATACCTAGCACTGGTATCTCTTGTCCTGTATATACCGCAAACAAAGTGTGTACTCCAGAATGAAACTTTCACTCTGCAGCGGAGTGTGCGCTGATATGAAACTTCCTGGCAGATTAAAATTGTGTGCCGAAACCGGGACTCGAACATGGGACCTTTGCCTTTCTCGGGCTAGCGCACTACCGACTGTGCTATCCCGACACGACTCACGATGCGTGTTTGTGCCGGAACCGGGACTCGAACCTGGGACATGTCGGGATAGCACAGTCGGTAGTGCGATTGCCCGCGAAAGGCAAAGGTCCCAGGTTCGAGTCCCGGTTTCGGCACACAATTTTAATCTGCCAGGAAGTTTCAAAGTGTGCACTGTTCGAAATTTCACTAGTTTGCAAATGTGCATATAGTTTATTTGCGTGGCGTTGCAAAGAAGTGTCAGAATCTTTAGTTACTGGAACACTCGAAGTCCATCTTCGTGGCAGCAGGGTTTGAATGAATAGCAAAAACAGAGTCTGCACGTCGTGTGTGTGAATTTTACAACTGCTTCGCCGCGTTGCAGTCGTAAGTGACATACACACACTTTGAACATGACCTTGTTTGCCACACGAAAAATAAATTGCATTACGAGAAGAGATTAGATTAGATTAGATTAGATTAGTTATTCGTTCCGTAGATCCATGTTGAGGGGATCCTCGTGGATGTGGAACATGTCAAGAAACAAAATTTACAAGTTGAATAACAGATAATACTAATAATATAAATACAAATACATACACTTATAATATAAATACATATACATAAATTTTAAAAGTTTTTTTTTGCTGATAATGTAATAATACTAATATAGTATGAGTGCATGCATCATTTGGTACAATTTAGAAATTCACTAATGGAGTAGAAGAAGTTGGCCACTAGAAAGTCTTTTAGGTTCCTCTTAAACTGATCTTTATTTGTAGCTAAATTTTTTATACTTGATGGTAAATTATTGAAAATGTGTGTTCCTGAGTAGTGGACCCCTTTTTGAACTAAAGTAAGTGCTTTTAAGTCCTTGTGTAGATCATCCTAGTATTGTATGTATGAACTGCCGGCCGCGGTGGCCGAGGGGACTAAGGTGCTCCAGTCACGGTCTGCACGACCACTACGGTCGGGGGTTCGAATCCCCCCTCGGGCATGGATATTTGTGCCGTCCTTAGTTGTAAGTAGTTTGTAAGTTTAGGGGCTGATGACCCCGTAGTTAAGTCCCTTAAGCTTAACAAACATTTGAACATTTTTTTTTTTGTAAACAAAACGGCACTGATTCCGTATATGTTTAGAAATGCACTGTGTACATGACTTGACATTAGCTTCCTTGCCGCATAGCTGACATTGTGACTGTTTAAGTATGGCGCGATCGTATGTGGTGTACCAGTCAGCAACACCTTGTTTGTGGGCCGAGACGGAACACTTTACTTGTCTTGCACTACAGTACATATATGGGCATCTTGAAAACTACATGCTGCAAAGTCACAGTTGTCCTGATAGTCTATAATTTTTAGCTCTTGTTCTACTGAAGGATCTGAATACTTTAAGATTTGTTCACGGGTTCACTAGTCAGACTCATTCCTAGTAATCACATCCCGTCATTAAATCTGAATAGTACTTGCCACAGTCTCAACAAAATTTACGCTTCCTATTTAAGCCTTGTAGTTCAGTTACCCATAGTCTATAACATTGTCCCGTGCTGTCTATGGCAACTATAGAACTGAAATCTAGCTGCTGCAACACTGACTGATTGTTCGTAATGATTAATAATCGCCTGCACTAATTCCTCAAACGGCACTTTATCCAGGCGAGTGGTGGGGAAAAGTTTTACAGAGAGCCGATAAATATTCACTCCTACTTGTGTGAAGAACAGAAGTAGGGAATTTGCCCTACACGTAGGTACGTTTAAGCATTAAAATCAAGTAGGGAATTATCATCCAAAAGTCCCCAACGCGTAGGTACTTTGGTAAAATTTTACAATCGCCGACACATGCCTAGCGGTAATGTTGGCAACAGAACAGTTTCCAGAATGAAACTTTCACTCTGCAGCGGAGTGTGCGCTGACATGAAACTTCCTGGCAGATTAAAATTGTGTGCCGGAACCGGGACTCGAACGTGGGACCTTTGCCTTTCGCGGGCAAGCGCACTACCGACTGTGCTATCCCGACAAAGGTCCCAGGTTCGAGCCCCGGTTCCGGCACACAATTTTTAATCTGCCAGGAAGTTTCAACAGAACAGTTATCAGCACACGTTAATGAAGCCGACCAATTGTGGAAAAGTTTGAAGTAGCCAATGATATTTTAGACGGCATAGTTGTTTTCTGTTCATAGTAAACAATATTAATTTGAAAACTTCGTTTCTGACACATTAAAATTGATGCGAAATATGATTTCAGTGTGTATCAGTGGAATGGAGAGTCGGTTTGGAAATAGTGTTAGAAAATGTCAGCACAAGGAAAATTTATTGTTTCTATGAACGAAAGACGTTTTATTACCTTGACTAGACTGTTATTTATTTACGTCAGAACGATATACTAGTTGGTACTTGTAAATGAGAAGCTGCTGACAAGAAAACGCTAAAACATTTGCGACAGCCAACGTTATAATGAACAGAGCGCTAGATATTCGTTGTCAACATAGCATTACTCTTTGAAAATATGAATCATGCAGACTGACGAACTTCATTTCTTGTGCTGACTGTGAACTAAATAATTACTGCTGTTCCTACTCTATGGTTGATAGTGTCTCGATGTATCCTTATGCGGTCAATAAATCAGTTATTCTCGTGTAACAGTGCACTCGGAATTAGCGGAATATTTGGGGTAAAGTAATTAACGCTGTTCATGTCTATGGTTGACAGGTCTTGATGTACCCTTGTCCAATCGATAAATCAGTAATCCTATTGTAACAGAGCACTTGGAATTCGCGGAATAATCTACACTTTACTCCATCAATCAGTAACGATCAGTCAATGGAAAAACATATCTAGCAAGTGAATCATGATACCAAATATTTATTTTAAAGTTTTTCAAAATAGAAACATGTCACATTAATCAATTGGTTAACCTCTGCTGGCCGGACTCCTGAATTCAGCCCCTCCCAGACGCAAATCCTGGCTACGACTCCAATATAGGGGCATTAATGAGGTGGTAGGGAGAAAGTAGGGAAAACTTAGGTACATATTTGTGAGACATTTAGGTATTTTCTCTCTCTGCCATCTGGCAACACTGGTCAAGAAATAAGTTAGCAACACAGTACCTTGTATTTGATGCGCTGGTACATGGCTCCGAAATTGTGCTAGGTATTCTGCCCAGTCTTCAATTTTCTCGTCATACTGTCGAAACGGTGGCAATATTGCAGGCTGTGTGGCGGGCAACTGCACCGCGGCTGATTGCTGATGTGCGTCGGCGGCTGCTGCAGCTTGTTTTTGACTGTCGATAAAAGTTGTCATGACTTGAGTTAGTTGAGTAATTGACTGCCCAACTGTTCGAATAAACGGAGTACCAGTTATAAGAAGACCCAAAGCTGGGTAATACTGGACGAGCGCTGGAATTTTGCGGCCCATGTGGATGCAGTTGCAGACAGAGCCCTGGTAGCACTTAACAGACTGGTTGAAATTGGGCAGAGAAGGTTCCACTTCCCACCCAATCTCATTAAACTTTACCACAACAGTATTCTGACATCCATCATGGGCTACGGATCCGGCAGTTGGGCCCTCAGACTCACCACGGTGGCGCCTGCAATGGCGGTGAGAAGAGTTCAGAGAAATATCCTCCTTCATTCAATTGGGGCATACAGGACGTCGCCGGGCGGCGCCCTCTTGTTGTTGATGGGGCTTTGTCCCCTAGATATCAAGATTCGGGATGTGGCGGCGGCGTACTGGCTGAAAAAGGGAAACGGGGACAAAATACAGGAGATCATGGAAGCCAGGGTGGAGGGGAAAAGGGAAATCGAAATTCTGGGTCTAGAAATTTGGCAAAACATCTGGGACCAGGACAACAATGGAAGGAGGACACACCAGTTCCTCCCAAACGTGTCAGAAAGACTTAAAATGGGATACTTCCAGCCAAGCAGAGGATTGATTCACTTTCTCTCCGGCCATGGCCCGTACCCGACGTATCTATGTCGGTTCAGGAAGCAGGCGACCCCAGAGTGTGGCTGTAGAGCTCCGGAAGGAACTCCAGAACACGTCACTTTCGAGTGCCATACATACGATCATATTGTCTCTCATCTCAGACTATAACTACCTAACTCAGACACATACCAACTCATCAGACATGAAGCACATTTTCAAAGTCTCAATGAATTAACCGACAAAATCTCAAACCACATCAGACATGAATTTATAAACCGATTATGAGACATTTTTTCCAGGCATGACTGCTGCACCAGGCCGTGCCGCCGGGGTACTCCGCTGTGTCCTGGATTAGGAGGACTGAGTGCAGCCAAATCACCTATTGCGACGCTAGATATAAGTTAGATTAAGTTAGGCTTAAGAGGAAACACGAAAACAACACAAGGACTGCAGTGTAAAAGGCCAGCCCAGTGCCAGGGGCACGCCCTCCAGATTTAGTTCGGGGGGCACAGGCCAACCAGTAGGTTTGTACATTACTGGCACACCTGTGAGCACTGCAGGGGGGGGGGGAGCCACAAAATAAGACACTAAACGTAGCAGTAGCGACTTCCACATGAAACACAACATGCCAACGCACCCTGCATGACACAGCAGATATGGCAGACTCAACAGCAAAAACAAAACATATCATTTAGTTCAGTAGAAACATTAGAAGTAGCATTAAAAGCACAAAAAATGTAGTAGCATAAGAAGATCCATTTATGTATAGGTATTGGGTTATTGTATAATTAAAAGAATAAAAAGAAAAATAAATAAAAATTGACTGCATCTGAAACTGAAGAATTTGTGTGAAATTATTTGGCAATGGAGACAGCAGCTGAGGCGCAAGCAATGTATTAGCTGCAACGGCATGGGCAGTAATAGTGTTAGTCTCAGGGGGTGGCACTGCCATAATTCTAACAGCAGTACTACATACACTAAATCAATTAAGTAATTTCCACAAGCACACGAATAACAAAATTCTCTGGGCCTGAAATGTAAACAATTAGCACACGAACGTTGCAGAATCTAGTGGTCAGTTTTTATCTTCGGGCTGCGGCACTAGAAGGAGGTGAGCTGTGGCTAGCGAGGATATGGACAAGGTCTGAAACTAAAATAAGTATTTAGTCCACGTATACTATTATTACTGATAAAGATAATACTAAACTTTAAGATCCTTGTGGGTGTACAATTCTTATGATACAGTTCTGTTATGCTACACTTCTATATCAGTCAATAGTAGTGTTCCGGCTTGTGTTAATGTAGACTTCTGGCTTGCTGTAGACGGATCTCCTGGAACTGTAGTATACCTAGCTCTACTTTGAACTGACTTCTACTGAATTTCGTGGCTGTGGTGTGCAGGCATTATGTTGTCGAGCCTCTGTCTATAGATTGGCCAGTGTGCGAAGCAAGGCAAAGAGGTAACGACACTTGAGGTGCACTCGGCGGTCGAAGTACTGTGGAGCGAGTTATCGCTTCTTCTGGAAGTGGTTCAGCGACGTGTGTTGACCGCCGACATTGTGGCAAGTAGCAACACCACACCACCAATAACATTGCAGCCTTTTCAGGTAGATCTTCTGTCAGACAGAGCAATTATAGGAACCACACTTGAAATACTGTGCAGTCCATCCAGGTTCTTGTGTGGTGTAAATAATGGACACGTAAATTGTACATCTCTTTTCCTGTGAAACTGTACTTAAGCTTAATTTTATTTGATCTGTACCATTAACACGACACAGTTACGCCTTCAACTCGTATATGTATCATTAATTATTTGTAGGTGAGTGACAATCATCAGTTCTAAAAGGAACTGTAAAAATAACGCATAATAACTGTAACTGTTAGTTACTTTTGATGCATAGTGTCTATAACTGTAAGTTACTTTTCGTGGGAAGGAACTTCAACTTAATCTGACAAATTCTGCAATGAGTTGTCAACAAATTATTCAAAAGGGATAGGATGGCTGGCCGGCCAGTACTTACCTCAGCTCGGTACCACCAGTTGACACATTGAAAAGAAAAGAGAAATAAGCATTGACACAAGCTTTCAGAAATTGAATTTCCTTCGTAAGGGAGAAGCAGGGGAAAAATACTCCAGAAAACATAAAAACTGTATAAACACTACAGTGCAAAATGTTCACTGCTCAAAGTAATATCATACACAATATACACATGGTAATGTATATGAACCAAGACATTGCCGAAATGGGGTGGCTTGCGTGCCTCAAATGTACAAATAGCTGTACGGCAGGTGCAACCACAGCAGAGGGCTATCTGTAGAGAGGCCATACAAATGTGTGGTTCCTGAAGAGGGGCAGCAGCCTGTTCAGTAGTTGCAGGGGCAACAATCTGGCCCTGTCACGTCAGATAATGTGGCTTTGCCATACAGTTACTGCGAATGGCTGAAAGCAAGGGCAAACTACAGCTGTTACTTTTCCTGAGGACATACAGCTGCACTGTAGGAATATATGATGGTGGCATCCTCTTGGGTAAACTATTTCTGAGGTGAAATAGTTCCCCATTCGGATCTCCAGGCGAGGACTACTCAGGAGGATGTCATCAGGAAAAACAACACTGGCATTCTACGAATTGGAGCGTGGAATATTAGATCCCTTAATCGGGTTGGGAGGTTAGAAAATTTAAAAAGGATAATGGATAGGTTGAAGTTAGATGTAGAGGGGATTAGTGAAATTCGATGGAAAGAGGAACAGGATTTCTGGTCAGGCGAGTACAGGATTATAAATACAAAATCAGTTGGAAGTGTTACAGGAGTAGGTCGAACAATGAATAAGAAATTAGGAATGTGGTTAAACTACTATGGGCAGCACAGAGATCACATTATCATAAATACGAAGTCAACAGAGACCACAGTAGTAAACGTTTATATGTCTCCTAGCTCTGCCGATGATGAGAAGATCGAAGAAATGTATGAGGACGTAAAGGAAATTATTCAGACAGTTAAGACAGAGGAAAACTTATTTTTGATGGGGGTCTGGAATTCGGTAGTAGGAAAAGGAATCATAACAAACGCTTGGTTCGAGAATCATGATTGAAAGAAGGTTGTATACGTGGAAGAGATCAGATGACACCAGAAGGTACCAGATAGATCTTACAATGATAACACATAACTAAACTTGAAGGTAGGAATATAAGGAGATGGGACGTGGATAAACAGAAGGAACCTGAAGTACTTGAAAATTTCAGAGGGAGATTTAGGCAGCAATTGACAGAAAGGGGGGGGGGGCAGGAATAAAACAGTAGAAGAGGAATGGATAGCTTTGAGAGATGAAATAGTAAAGGCAGCAGACGATCAAATCGGTGGAAAGGCAAGACGGGCTAGAAGAAGAAAGGCTAGAAGAAAAATGCAAAACTGTAGAATAATGTATAACAAGGAAAAAAAATAGATACCACCACAGGAAAATAAGAGAGACATTTGGAGACAAGAAAAGCAGCTGTATGAACATCTAGAACTCAGATGGAAAACCAGTTCTAAGTAAACAAGGGAAAGCTGAAATATGGAAAGGTATATAGAAGGGCTCTACGAAGGAAATTAGGGACGGGAAGAGGGAGTAGATGAAATGGGAGGTACTATATTGAGGATGAATTTGACAGAGCACTGAAAGACCTAAGTCGAAACAAGACCCCTGGAGTATGACATTCCCTCAGAGCTACTGAAGTCTCTGGGAGAACCAGCCATGACAAAACTGTTTCGCCTGGTCAGTAAGACAGGCTTTAAGAAAAATGTAAAAATCCCCATTCCAATCAGGCACAGGCAGATTTGAAAATTACGGAATCATTAGTGTAATACGTCATAGCTGCAAAATTTTAACACTAGTTATTTACAGAAGGATGGAAAGACTGACAGACGCTGACCTTGGGGAAGATCAGTTAGGGTTCAAGAGAAATGTAGGCACACACGACGCAATACTCCCTTTACGACTTGTCTTAGAAGGTAGATTACGGAAAGGCAAACCTACATTTCTAGCTTTTGTAGCAATTGAATGGCATGGACAGTGTGTTGAAAGGAGCATATAAGATGAACATTAACAAGAGCAAAACGAGGGTAATGGAATGCAGTCTTAGAAAATGCTGATGCTGAAGGAATTAGATAAGGTAACGAAAAAATTAAGGTGGTAGATGAGTTTTGATACTTGGGCAGTGAAATAACATATGATGGTCGTAATACAGAGGATATAAAATGCAGGACATGCAGTGGGAAGAAAAGCAGTTTTGAAAAAGAGAAATTTGTTAACATTTAATATTAATTTAAACATAAGGAAGTCCTGTTTTTGTGTGGAGTGTTGACGATAAAAACGTGGACGATAAACAGTGCGGACAGGAAGAGGATAGAGGCTTTCGAAATGTGGTGTTACAGAAGAATACTGAAGATTAGGTGGGTAGATTTCGTAACCAATGAAGAGGTATTGAACAGAATTGGGAATAAAAGAAGGGATCGATTGGCAAAACACATTCTTAGACATCAAGGAATCGTAAATTTAGCATTGAAGGGAAGTGTGTGGAGGAAAAATCGCAGAGGGAGACCAAGAGACGAATATAGTAAGCAGATTCAAATGGATGTGGGTTGCTGTTGTTATGAAGAGATGAAGAGGCTTGTTCAGGATAGAGTAGGGTGAAGAGTTGCATCAAACAAATCCACGGACTGAAGACCACAACAGTTTTATTCAGATATTGTCTACAATTGTAATTTGTGTGAGACACAGTACAATATTTTTCTGTCTCAACTCTTCACTTAAGGTTTACATGGCGTTTACTTAGAGCGAGGCACCATAGACTTCCATAATAGTGAAAAACTCATTCACATTATCCTCTAATATGGTGTGTGATCACCTAAGATAATCAGTACAGTTGCACACCTACATGCCATGGACAGTATGGGATTATCAGTTAGCTCTTGAGGCCTTTATTCCACGATGGCAATATCCAGCTCTGCAACCGTTGTGGGAGGTGCTGGTCTGGTTGCAATGTGTCTGCCGAGTATACCCAGACATGAGCAATCGGCTCAAGTCCAGTGAACAAACTGGCCACTCCATTCGTTCAGTTCCCTAGCTTCAAGCATGTTGTCCACCTGTGCAGTTCTATGTTATCGTCCACCAGAAGGAACCCATCTCCTATGACAACAACAAAAGGAGGTCGAAGGGTCTAGTCTCTGTATGTCTGAGTAATCAAAGTGCCATTTTGAACGAGTGAAACGACCGTAGTGTTTCGCTTCTCGACTATTTACTGTTTTATTTTATTTCGCTGTGGCGAAAGGCACCATTTCGGTGAACTCGAAAGCTACTGATTGTCGCTACTATTTTCTACTTCGTTCTGTTGTCATGTTTCCTTGTCCTTTGAATTTCCCGCTCCATATGTGAATGATGCATGATGGGTTGAGCAGGCGAGTCGAGTAGCAAAGAACGATAGTACAGGTTGGAGAGTGGTGCCACTTTGAGTCAGGTATTTCGGTTAGGGTGTAGGTCGATACGAGCTGGCCCTTGTGCGATCTGCAGTACAAAGTCTTTGTGCGAAAACGTCAGCCAGTGGTAGCGTTTGGCCCGAGGATTTGGCCGATAGCGCCAAGTGGCCGGTGTGTGTTGGAGGTCGTTGTTCTGAAGAGCTGAGAGGTGGACGTGTAGCAGGTATGCTGATGGTGAGGAAGAATATTTAATCGCAATGTTCACTTTGTAGTGTGATCGTATTCTTGTCTCCTTTAGACCCACCACATAATTTCTGTAGAGTTCTTTAGATGTACTTCCAAGACAGTAGTTCATATATCAGAGGACCAGCTACGCTGTTCCTCCATACTTCGATGTACTCTCTTGATTGTAGTCAGACTTCTTCTCCTTAGTAAAGTTACTATATAAAAAAGAGAGAGAACTGCTTCTTAATCTGTAAGCATTAACTACTAAATAACTGTAGCCTACAAGATAAGGTGTATGAAATACAATGGGATTTATTTCCCCAAATAAATATTTGATCTCTCATCTGTTGGTTATGTGGCATCGATATGTAGTTTAAATGGCTACACTACCTACCCCCTTCCTCGGATGCAAGATGCCAAAACATACTTAATTCTATTTCTTTTCATACTACATGTGTGCTTTTAAAGTTACTATATAAAAAAGAGAGAGAACTGCTTCTTAATCTGTAAGCATTAACTACTAAATAACTGTAGCCTACAAGATAAGGTGTATGAAATACAATGGGATTTATTTCCCCAAATAAATATTTGATCTCTCATCTGTTGGTTATGTGGCATCGATACACGTAGATATGTAGTTTAAATGGCTACACTACCTATCCCATTCCTCGGATGCAAGATGCCAAAACATACTTAATTCTATTTCTTTTCATACTACATGTGTGCTTTTAAATTTAAATCTACATGTCCTTTCTCATGTGTGAGCACTTCGGTTTATTTATGAACTGTTATTACTGTTAATCTCGGTTTCATTTACACTTGTCTTCAAATATTCTTTCTGAAGATACATAATACTTCGATAATCCTTAAAGTATCATTTGGTTTTGACAGTCATTAAGTACATTGTATATGACGGGATGAACAGTTAAATCCATTGGTTCCTTTTTACTTTAATCCATCTCACTACTTAATTAATTCCAAAACTGAAGACACCTAGGCATCTGCTACTCTTAAAATTAGAGTGACTCATTCTTACATTAATGTTAGGGAACTCTATTCATTACCTACATGAACTAGCCAATTGGGAACCAGGAGGAAACATCATTTCAAGAGAGATGATTTAAGTTAAGGTCAATTCCTTCTATACATATCCACTAGTGGATTTAAAAAAGAATTAGGTAACAGCAAGCATCTACTTGCCTGTCTACCTCTTCTCATCACATAAACGTTAGGTCCAGTTTCTGGGCACCTATACCTGATCAGACCCCACTCTAGAGGCGTCTGACTGACACATACGGGTGGTAGTCTTTTCCTAGATCTATCTACCCCCACAACCTTCATCCAACACCAACCTCTAACCCACCAGGGACAATTCTTTCCAGCTACCTTCATCTTTCCATTACCTCTTTCAACTACCTCCTGCCCCAAAGCTTTCACTTAATTATAAAAAAAAAAAATTCAACCCTCTCTTACACAGTTTAAATGCTTTACGAATGTGCACGCATTACTACACTCTTTCACTATTCCTCCTCCTCTTTACCCCCCGACTTGGAAATGAGTGAACCAATGAGTAAAGCATTTGCTTCACTGCTGTTGTTTCTTAATAACTTTCTTACCACTTGTAAAAACTGTGTTCAGTTCTCCTTACTGGCTTCCCATACATATTATCCATGAGCTGGTATTACTTAAACCTAATGCCTCGTGTATGTGTGTGTAGCTCATTTGTACTGTTGGAAATGAAGTGTGATATTGTAAATCTTTTGTATAATCTGTTTGTGTGAAAGTGTGTGTGTAACTGTGTATGTATATGTGTAGTGATCGCAATCTGAATCTCAGGCAAATCCTCTTAGGAGTATACAGTAAGGGTTGTAGTCAACAACAAAATTTGACCCGGAAATAAGAAGGGTCTCAGCGATAGAGACTAATGCAGTGTGGAAAGGGGACTAAAAGACAGATGTTGTGTAAAAGAGTAGAGAAAAGGGGAGAAAAAGACTGGAAATTGGAGCTGAAGAAAGAAAGAAGAAAGCCCGAAATACAGGCAACCCATCCCTCCCCTACCCCTGGAACCCCTAATATATTCAGCATGTCATCTAACACACTAGAGGGTGACACGATGGCACATAAGATGTTCACGACCCCACTACAGAACGGACGTATTAGACCGCCTTCAGAATCCTCTAAGAAAGCTCCAATTACTACTATTGAAACGTAGGATGAGTTTTCAATGTAGCGTGTTTGTGCAATGCGTATATGTGTATCTGTATATGTGTAACAGTGTGTGTTAGTGTATACCTAACCTCAGTTACAGCATACCGGGCTGTAACTGAAAACCTCCCCAATCATCAAAAGTATAACAAACCCACCCTGTTTGTATAATAATGTTCAGGAGAGCCGACAAAGATGTCAAACCATTTTAGTTCAGTCTGCTGATAACAATACTTCAGAACCTAGATACTTCAACTGATCCACTAATTGTTTTGACCAGTGTAGAGGCCGGCCGCGGTGGCCGAGGGAACTAAGGCGCTTCAGTCACGGTCTGCACGGCCACTACGGTCGGGGGTTCGAATCCCCCCTCGGGCATGGATATTTGTGCCGTCCTAGTTCGTAAGTAGTTCATAAGTAGTTTGTAAGTTTAGGGACTGATGACTCCCTAGTTAAGTCCCATAAGATTTACAAACATTTGAACATTTGAACTAGTGTAGATGTATTTTGCTGTTTTACTAGATTGGCACCTTAATACACTCCTGCCCATTAAAATTGCTACACCAAGAAGATGAGGTGCTATATACGCGAAATTTAACCGACAGGAAGAAGATGCTTTGATAAGCAAATGTGAGCTTTTCAGAGCATTCACAGAAGGTTGGCGCCGTCGGCGACACCTACATCGTGCTGACATGAGAAAAGTTTCCAACCGATTTCTCATACACAAACAGCAGATGACAGGCGTTGCCTGGTGAAACGTTGTTGTAATGCCTGGTGTAAGGAGGATAAATGCGTACCATCACGTTTCCGACTTTGATAAAGGTCGGATTGTAGCATATCGCGATTGCGGTTTATCGTATCGCGACATTGCTGCTCGCGTTGGTCGCAATCCAATGACTTAGCAGAATACGGAATCGACGGTTCAGGAGGGCAATACGGAACGCCGTGCTGGATCCCAACGGCCTCGTATCACTAGCAGTCGAGATGACAGGCATCTTATCCGCATGGCTGTAAAGGATCATCCAGCCACATATCGATCCCTGAGTCAGCAGATGGGGACGTTTGCAAGACAACAACCATCGACACGAACAGTTCGACGATGTTTGCAGCAACATAGACTGTCAGCTGAGAGACCATGGCGCAGTTACTCTTGACGGGCCGCGGTGGAGTAGCCGAGCGGTCTATGGCGCCTCGCTGCGGAGCGCGCGGTTGCTCGCCGTGGAGGTTCGAGTCCTCCCTGGGGCATGGGTGAGTGTGTTGTCCTTAGGTTAGGTTTAAGTAGTTTGTAAGCTACGGACTGATAACCACGCAGTTTGGTCCGATAGATTTACAAACATTTGAACATTTTTTACTCTTGACGCTGCATCACAGACAGGAGCGCCTGCGATGGTGTACGCAGCGACGAACCTGGGTGTACGGATGGCAAAACGTCATTGTTTCGGATGAATCGATGTTCTGTTTACGGCATCATGAAGGTCGTATCCGTGTTTGGCGACATCGCGGTGAACGCACATTGGAAGCGTGTATTCGTCATCGCCATACTGGTGCATCACCCAGCGTGATAGTATGGGGTGCCATTGGTTACACATCTCGATCCCTGCGCAACCCTACATTTCAGCAGGATAATGCACTACCGCATGTTACAGGTCCTGTACGGGCCTTTCTGGATATAGAAAATGTTTAACTGTTGCCCTGGCCAGCACATTCTCAAGATCTCTCACCATTTGAAAACCTCTGAACAATGGTGGGCGAGCAACTGGCTCTTCACAATACGTCAGTCACTACTCTTGATGAACTGTGGTATCGTGTTGAAGCTGCATGGGTATCTGTACCTGTACACGCCATGTAAGCTCTGTTTGACTCAGTGTCCAGGGGTATCAAGGCCGTTATTACGGTCAGAGGTGGTTGTTCTGGGTACTGATTTCTCAGGATCCATTCACCAAAATTCCGTGTAAATGTAAATACATGTCAGTTCTAGTATAATATATTTGTCTAATGAATACCCGTTTATCATCTGCATTTCTTCATGGTGTAGCAATTTTAATGGCCAGTAGTGTATCTGCGAATATACGAAGGTTGGAGCAAAAGTCGTGGCAACCGTTTTTCCGTTTGCCCCTTACCACTACACTACAGATGCGGACAGCAAGAAAAGTAAAAAAAATCCCATGTCGGAATCTTGTACATAACTGTAAGAGGTTGATCTTGTCCTCGTACCTCGTGCAGTAGACTACAAATCTCGTACTTGTGCGAGGAACCTCGTACGCATGGGAACCCTGGTCGAAAGGTGTGGAAAATAATCAGAGACTACACGCTGTTTACATGTGATGGGTAGGTAGTTGTTTTATGCTTATTGCTGCGACATAATGAAAAATGTAATGAATGAATGAACGCTATTAAATGCTATAACAGTACTAAATCGTATAATTAATACATTTGTAAACGTACATTGTTGTAAAGGTTTAATTTAGAAACAAAAATTGTTTTTTTTTCTCTTCACTAAAATCTGCAGTTTGAGATTCTTACAAGAAATATGTTACGCTACTTGCGACAAAAAAGTACCGATACTTCCCTTAAAATTGTTAACCGATAAAAGTAACTTGGTCCCAGTTAAAGTTACTTTATGCAAATAGTAACGCCGTTACCGTCCGTTACCTTTGAAAAGTAACAGTAACTGGTAACGGCGTTACAAGTTACAAGTAACGCGTTACTCCCCGACCCTGCGTCGATCCACGATAAAATCGACGATCACTAGTGCCAACTGTAGCATTGTTATTGCAACGGTTTGAGAATATCGTACAAATGTTGCTTTTCTATTGTATCAAGCATTTAAAACGTTATTAAACCAAAAATAAGACATATTACAAGGTATGTCCACAAAGTAAGTTCCGTTTGGTTATATAAAAGAAACGTGTACAGATACAGAATAAATATTTTTTGCACAAAAATATACAACTATTAAATTGTTTTTCTACATAGCTTCCGAAATTTTGTAAGCATTTGTCATAGCATGGCACAAGATTTTGTATGCCTCCTTCGTAGGAGGTTGCCGCCTGTGTATTCAACCATGTCGTAACATGTTCTTTCAGCTCGTCATCATCGTTGAAGTGTTGACGACCATGGGTAGGTTTTAGGTGTAAGAAGAAAGTCGCTAGGAGCGAGACTGTACGGAGGATGATCATACACGTCCCAGTGAAATTTCCGTTAGAGTTGTTTGGTCACATTCGCCTTGTGAGGTCGGGCGGCAACGTGAAGGGAAGAAGAAGACTCCTTTCATCTCTTCTTACACCTAAAATCTGTCCTTGGTGGTCAACATTTCAACGAAGATGAGCTGAAAGAACATGTTTGCCACATGGTTGAACACAGGCGAAAACCTTCTATGAAGGAGGCACACAAAAACTTGTCCCATGCTACGACAAGTGCCTACAAAGTTATGTGGAGAAGTAGTTGAACAGTTGCAGATTTGTATACAATAAATATTTTTTCTGTATCTGTTCACGTTTGGTTTATATAACTAAACGGAACTTACTTTGTGGACATACCTCGTAAATGAGTGTGAATTTAGTAGGCATTTGTTAATTTACAAATTTTGAATTCAACAAATAAAATGGCAATTTTTTCTTAATACAAAATTTGCACCAAGGACGTGCAGTCTCTAACCATCTTAATTTGCACACATTACTCGTCTCGCCAACGACACTCGGTAATATGAGATTTGTTCAAGTAGCTGCCTGTTGCCGGATTACAGCAAACTGCCCATGCGCAAAGTTGTTGCTAAAACTCGATAATAGATTTATGCGTACGCAGCTTGCTGGAAACTGGCAGCTGCTTGAATGAGCGTAAGGTCAGAACACTAGGGGCAATGCGTACGTGCGTATTTATGACGAAGGCAGTGTCTATGGATAAAGTATTTGAGAAAAGAGCGATGGAATAGGACTAATTGTATAATATAATTTTATCACGCTCAACTTTGGAGGGCAATGCAATGCAAAAACCCACCCGGAACCCGGACAAGGAGCTAAAAATCCGGACGTCTGGTCATGCTACAATTGTAATCGGGACTGATGACCCCGTAGTTAAGTCCCATAAGCTTAACAAACAGCCGCGATGGAGTAGCCGAGCGGTCTAAAGCGTCTCGCTGCGGAGCGCGCGGTTGCTTGCCGTGGAGTGTGTGTGTTGTCCTTAGGTTAGTTTACCTAGGTTTAAGTAGTTTGTAAGCTACGGACTGATGACCACGCAGTTTGGTCCGATAGATTTACAGACACTTGAACACTTGAACTTAACAAACATTTGAACAAATGTAATCATTATTTTTATGAAAGTGCACACATTTTTGTTTACGCTTAATTTTCTATTTTTATAAAAAGGTTGTTAATAATGACAGCTTTAATTAAAACAAGAAGTTGAACAAATGCAAACTACATTTTGGGGACAGTACTGTAAAATCAGAAACCCTTTACTTAGACTTTTTTTCTTCATTGTTTTAAATCACGGATGTATCACATATTCGAGGGTGATGAGCATCGTAAAATCATGGAAAACAATTTTCACGGTGATCAGGAAAATCAGAGTACAGTTTTTCATGTTTCTGTTAATGCTATCTCGTGACATCACCCACAATCGAATGTAACCCAAACTATGATCATGCTATCAGTCCTCGGCCAGACAGTTTTTTGTATTTCAATGGTTCTTACTGTACCGACTTCTACACAATTGTTCCACGGTGTAAACGATTGCAGGGAGAGAGAGTAGCCGCGGTGGAGTAGCCGAGCCGGCCGCGGTGGCCGAGGTGACTGAGGCGCTCCAGTCACGGTCAGCACGGCCACTACGGCCGGGGGTTCGAATCCCCCCTCGGGCATGGATATTTGTGCCGTCCTAGTTCGTAAGTAGTTCATAAGTAGTTTGTAAGTTTAGGGACTGATAACCCCGCAGTTAAGTCCCTTAAGCTTAAGAAACATATGGAGTAGCCGAGAGGTCTAAGGCGCCTCGCTGAGGAGCGTGCGGTTGCTCGACGTCGAAGGGTCGAGTACTCCCGGGGGCATGCTTGTGTATGTTTGTCCTTAGGTTAGTTTACCTTAGAATTTAAGTAGTTTGTAAGCTACGGACTGATGACCACGCAGTTTGGTGCGATAGATTTACAAACTATTGAACATTTTTTTGAGTTTGTAAATATCATTTCCTGGTACTATGAGGCCCACAGAAATGCTGAAGAAGCTCGTCACAGGTATGCTACACATTCATTTTTGCCGATTACGGCGCCATTTATCATGAAACGAAAAAATAAAAGTTTCATACGAAAGTTGCATTTTTTCACGAAGAATCCAAATCTGCAATAAAAAGGTGTTCCTATAAAAGATTTCAATGTTGCCTCCCACGGTTTTCAGTAGAGGGTGGGGGTTGGGGGTTGGCGAGTGTAGTGTCATTGGATGTCCACCTCAACGCTTTAACATTTGCCGGTAACCGTTTCTTCATATACTGCTAATTTCTTGAGATATCGATTTTTTTTGTTAAGTTTCTGGGACTTAACTGCGGGGTCATCAGCCCCTAAACTTACAAACTACTTATAAACTACCTTATACTAAAGCCAGCACAAACATCCATGCCCGAGGGAGGATTCGAAGCTCCGACGCGATCTGTAACGTGGCGCTTCGTACCGCTCGGCTACTCCCGCGCGGCCCGATTTTTTTTCCTTAGAAACAGATGAAAAACATACCAACCATTCATTGTACTACTGGGATGAAGAAATAAAAAAAGAAGTGAAATTAAAGAAAGAAAAGTATTTAAAATGGTTAAACACCAGAAATGTTCAAGATAAAATAAAACTTAATGCACAACAAGCCAAAATCCGGAAAAAATGTAGCAGAAGCGAAAAACAAAGCTTGGGAACAATCATGTGAAAAAATAGAATCCTATATTGGTGGCAAAAGGAATACAGAAGCATGGAAAAAATGAAAAATTTAAGAATGAATTCTAAAGAAACAACACATATTAAATATATTACTCATGACTCTTGGGAAAAATATTTTCAAAATCTATTATCAGAAAACAGGGAAGAAATCTTGGGAAAACCTGAATGTAGTGAAATTACAAATCAACTACCAGATAATTACATTCATTTGGAAATAGAGACAGTTAAAAGTGCAATAAAATCTTTAAAGAATGGAAGGGCTACAGGAATTGCAGGTATTCCCGAAGAATTATTAAAATTTGGAACAGGAAAATTAATTGAATTGTTAAGAAATCTTTTCGAAAGGTGTTTAAATGAGGAAGATGTACCAAATGATTTGAAAGTAGGATATATTTCAGTGACACATAAAAAAGGAAGGAAAGATGATTGTAAAAATTATAGGGGAATAACAGCGACTAATACCTTCAGTAGATTATAAGGAAGAATTATTAAGTACTTCTTCTTAGAACAAGCATACAAAGAAAAAGAGGCTGAAGAACAAGCAGGTTTTAGAGCTTGAAGATCAACAATTGATCATATTTTTTGCCTACAACAAATAATTGAAAAAAAAGTTCGGGTACAACCTATGAATTTGGTATTCGTTGATATAGAAAAAGCCTATAATAGTGTGACTTTATCCAATGTATGGGAAGTTTTACTGTCAATAGGAATTAACCCAACAATAATAAAAGCAATTCAAAATTGTAATAATTCAATTATTGAATTCATCGAGCACAAACATCTAAAATGGTATGGACTCGTCAGAAGAATGGGACAAGAAAGGCTTCCAAAATGCATACTCGACTGGACACCGAACGGAAGAAGAAAAAAGGGACGACCACCTACCACACGGATGCAGGAAGTTCAGTCAGCAATGAGGAAGAATAACATTCCTGAGGATTTATGGGAGGACAGAGAAGAGTGGAGAACAATAATTAGTAACTTAATGTAATCTAATATAGGTGCTGGAAAAATGTACTTACATTGTAAAATCAGAATAATAATAAAGCATTTCTTTCTCGGTACAACCTTAGAAAGTGAGATAGTAGTGATAGCCCAAGTTACAAACCCAGCATACGCCACTGACTGTACTGTACTTCTCTGAATAGCACTGAGAAAAGAATGGATCTGTCGTTGATTGGTAGCATGTTTTGTCAAGGGAAAATGTAAATACGACACAACACAGCCACCTTTTGTGCACGTAAAGTAAACAAAATCTTTCTCGTAACTACCTAATAACCTGGCTCGTCCTTCTTGTTTCCTTGCTGGGAATAAAGAATGCACAAGTAAATAAACGGCGCAGTACGTATAAACTTGTTCGTATGTGAGTTGTAAATGAGATGGAAAAAGGTAAAGTGAGGTGAAGCTCTGACAAATGTCCCTGCCCCTGAATCCGGCTTCTCCGATCCCAAGGTCCATACCTGAAATTATTGAGTAGAACATTGTATACGCCCTGTTAAATGTTTGCAAATTCATACGGAAACATCCTGTAGAAATGTTCCATTTCCGTACGGCAGCGTAGAAGCCGGATCGTAATCGACTGCGAAGACTGTGCAGATGAGTCGGCAGCGTCTAGAATATGGGTCGTGCCCTCAGGAGTGGATGTACGCAGTCGGCGAGTGACAGTGACGAGCGGCGGCGTGTTATCTCTGGGGAGAGCCTGTCATTCCGCTGACGGGCACTTCAGGGTCCGACGCGACGGCGGGATCCCATTCTCCCGCCGCTTCTCAAGTCCTCACCACTCACTAGGCCGTCCCAGCAGAGAGAACAAACGGAACTGACTTCATTACCACTGGCGTAATGTGCAGGAAGTAGGAGTCTCTACAGAAAAATTAAATATACACTACTGGCCATTAAAATTGCTACACTGAGAAGAAATATAGATGATAAACGGGTTCTCATTGGACAAATATATCGTACTAGAACTGACACGTGATTAAATTTTCACGCATTTTGGGTGCATAGATCCTGAGAAATCAGTATCCAGAACAACCACCTCTAGCTGTAATAACGGCCTTGATACGCCTGGGCATTGAGTCAAACAGAGCTGAGATGGCGTGTACATGCAATTCAACACTATACCACAGTTCATGAAGAGTGGGGACTGGCGTATTGTGACGAGCCAGTTGCTCGGTCACCATTGACCAGACGTTTTCACACTGAAGATAAAGGTGAAACAATGAATTAAAATTTTTGATGCGGCCGCGAATTGAACCCAGACCACCATGCTTACTAGGCAGACGTCTTAACGTTGTTTTTTTTTTTTTTTTTTTTTTTTTTTTTTTTTTTTTTTTTTTTTTTTTTTGCTCTATGTGTAGTTCTGTTCGTTGCGGACGTTGATCAAGTTTGTTCGTTTTTGTTCGAGTTGTTCTTGGCTCAGCTTTTTTATTACAGAGGCCGTTCAGCCCTCTGACCGGGCGCGCTGAGCCACGGCGCCCGGCGTCCGTTAGACCAGAGCAGCGGAATGGGATCCCGGCAATGGAGACACTTGGCAGTAGTGGCAATTATCTATGGAACAAGATAGCGGAATTAAAGTTAATGACGTGGAGGGAAGTCGTACTTAGACTTCACCGAGGCGCCTTAGTCGTTACTGTTGCGGTGGTCTAAAGGTAAGACGTCTGCCTACTAAGCATGGAGGTCCCGGCTCGATTCCTGACCGCATCACAAATTTTAATTCATTGCTTCACCTTCATCCTTCATCTTCAATGTCATAGACATATTTGAGATGAAAAACCGTCTCAGGGTTTCTTAATTTATATTTAAACAGACGTTTTCAATTGGTGAGAGATATAGAGAATGTGCTGGTCAGGGCAACAGTGAACATTTTCCGTATCCAGAAAGGCCTGTACAGGACCTGCAACATGCGGTCGTGATTTATCCTGCTGAAATGTAGAGTTTCGCAGGGATCGAATGAAGGGTAGAGCCACGGGTTGTAACACATCTGAAATGTAACGGCCACTGTTCAAAGTGGTGACCGAGACGTGTAACCAAACCATCACTCCGGGTGATATGCCAGTATAACGATGACGAATACACGCTTCCAATGTGCGTTCACCGCAATGTCGCTAAACACGGATGTGACCATCATGGTGCCGTAAACATTACCTCGATTCATCCGAAAAGATGACGTTTTTCCATTCGTGCACCCAGGTTCGTCGTTGCGTACACCATCGCAGGCGCTCCTGTCTGTGATGCAGCGTCAAGAGTAACCGCAGCCATAGTCTCTCAGCTGTTAGTCCATGCTGCAGCAAACGTCGTCGAACTGTTCGTGCAAATGGTTGTTGTTTAGCAAAAGTCCCCATCTGTTCACTCAGGGATCGAGACGTGGCTGCACGATCCGTTACAGACATTCGGATAAGATGCCTGTCGTGTCGACTACTAGTGATACAAGGCCGCTGGGATCCAGCACGGCGTTCCGTATTGCTCTCCTGAAACCACAGATTCCATATTCTGCCAACAGTCATTGGATCGCGACCAACGTCACGATACAATAAACTGCAATCACGATAGGCTACAATTCGACCTTTATCAAAGTCGTAAACGTGATAGTATGCATTTCTCCTTTTTCCTTCTCCCCATTTATCAAGGTTTACTTTTATGACTGAATTGCTTTGTAACATTCTTCAGAAACAAATAACATACAGATTTGCACCAATGCTGTCTCAAAATAAACTGATCGACTTTTTAAATTCTATGAAACATAGATCAGATGCAATATAGGAGAAATGTAGGGACACGGGAGGCAATACTCACATTACAACTTATCTTAGAAGATAGGTTAAGGAAAGGCAAACCTAGATTTTTAGCGTTCGTAGATTTGGAGAAAGCTTTTGAAAATGTGACTGGAAAACACTCTCTCTAATTCTGAAGGTAGCAGGAGTAAAATACATGGAGCGAAGAGTTATAATCAACCTATACAAAAACCAGGCAGCAGTTATTAGAGTCGAGGGGCAAGAAATGGACACAGAGGTTGGGAAGGGGGTAAGACAGGGTTGTAGCCTTTCCCCCATGTTGTTCAATCTGTACATTGAGTAAGCGGTGAAGAAATGCAAGGAGGAATTTGGAGAGGGAATTAAAGTTCACGGAGAAGAAATAAAAACGTTGAGGTTTGCCGATGACATAGTAATTTAGTCAGAGATTGCAAAGGGTCTGGAATGGACATTGTCTTGAAAGGAAGAAATAAGATGAACATTAACAAGAGTAAAACGAGGGTAATGGAATGTAGTGTCAGAAAATCAGGCGATGCTGAAGAGATTAGGTGACGAGACAATAAAAGTAGTAGATGAGACTTGTTATTTGGGTAGCTAGATAACGTCTGATGGCCAAACTAAAGAGGGTATAAAAATCAGATTGGCTATGGGAACAAAAGCGTTTCTAAAGAAGCGAAACTTGTTAACATCCAATATTAATTTAAATGTTAGTATGTCCTTTCTGAAAGCATTTATTTGGAGTGTAGCATTGTATGGGAGTGAAACGTGGACGATGAGGAGTTTAAAAAAAAGATGATAGAGGCTTTTGAAATGTGGTGCTACAGTCGAATGATGTAGATGAGTAGATCACGTAACTTAACTGAATTGGGGAGAAAAGGAGTTTCTGGCATATCGCGAATAAGAGAAGGGATATATTGGTAGGACACATTCTGAGATATCAAGGAATAGTCAAGTTAGCATTAGAAGGAAGTGTATGGGTTAAAAATCGTAGAGGGAGACCGAGGGACGAATACAGTGCGCAGATTGAAAAGGATGTAGGTTGCCATACGTATTATCAGATGAAAAGGCTTGCACAGGACAGGATAGCGTGGAGAGCTGCATCAAACCAGTCTGCGGACTGAAGACCACAACAACAACAATGAAACACTTATAATTAGAGCTGCAATAATAATCATAATAATAATTTTGTGGTGTTTATTGGCCTGGTGCAATTGGACGCCACTTCGGCGACATCCGTGTCCCTAGCCTACCCCAGTTATCCAACTGAGGGAAAGGGGACCTACAGTTTAGCGTGGAATCCGAAGCACGTGTCGTTTCTGGCGACTTCTCACATCGTTGAGAGGTGAAGGGTGGGTTAAAACGCAGACCGACTAAAATCCGAGCTCCGACCAGGTTTCGAACTCGCGACCTTTAGGATTCCAGTCGAGCGCTTTACCTTAAGACCACGGGGCCCGACAGAAGATGGTTGATGAATACATTGGTAACATTTGTGACAAAATAGAAAGAGGTGTACTGCGAAGTATTGGATAACATTGTAGCACAATTGGAAACAACGTTTTGAATTGTGATAAATCGCTCTTTTCTTAAATTAGGCGTTATTAATCAGTTCAGTAGTTACTGTCAGAATTTTCATTGTCGATTCATTACTACAAACATATGGTGCATCCTTCGGTCATTTGCATTTGCGTGTAGAAATGTAATCTATAATTTCTTCTTAGCTTAAAGAAACATTTTCTGGAACAATTTAGTGTTTCAGTTGGCAGAAGTTTTTCTGGTCTTTAATGGGTGAATACGTATTTGACGAACAGTACGACCCAGGATCAGTGACCTCTCTTGCCTGTAGGCCTACCTCAATTGAAAAACCAGACCTCCGAATACTTGAAAAGCCGAGGCACATGATACGACGATGACATAGAATTTGGTAAAAAGAATCGTCGAGTTAACTTGTTTCACAGGTAACAGTGTGAAAATATCTAGTTCTACTACTTAATTTGCAAATAAAAGAGAGCTGTTATTATTAACTGCATGTTAGTAGTAGTAGCAGCAGCCACTGCAGTTGAGAGAATTAGAACTGTTATTGGTACTTATAACGGTGCTTTGTTTCTGGACCGAAAAACTGCATCCATGTCACAATCGTTGAAAAGGAAGTCGTACTGATATTGTCGCCTTCACACGGCAATAACAAATGATACATGCAGCATGCACTGCACTTATAAGTGCACTGCTCAACACGGGTTATTTCAATCTCGCACGACACTCACCAATTGACTGATTACGCAGACCTCGCTACCCTACTACCAGCTATTACAGAGGCATCCGTTGTTCTACATATACATTGTGCCAGCAGAACTTACACACGACACATATACGTTTGTGATCCGTTCACATATCTACGAGAAGGAAAACGGTTGCTATCACTTTTGCTCCAACCTTCTTATATTCACAGATACACTACTGGTCATTAAAACTGCTACACCAAGAAGAAATGCAGATGATAAACGGGTATTCATTGGACAAATATATTATACTATAACTGACACGTGATTACATTTTCACGCAATTGGGTGCATAGATCCTGAGAAATCAGTGCCAGGAACAACCACCTCTAGCCGTAATGACGGCCGTGATACGCCTGGGCATTGAGTCAAACAGAGCTTGGATGGCGTGCCCATGCAGCTTCAACACGATACCACAGTTCAAGAGTAGTGATTGGCGTATTGTGACGAGCCAGTTGTTCGGCCACCATTGACCAGACGTTTTCAGTTAGTGAGAGATCTGGAGAATGTGCTGGCCAGGGCAGCAGTCGAAACTTTTCAGGTATCCAGAGAGGCCAGTACAGGACCTGCAACATGCGGTCGTGCATTATCCTGCTAAAATGTAGGGTTTCTCAGAGATCGATTGAAGGGTAGAGCCACGGGTTGTAACACATCTGAAACGTAACGGCCACTGTTCAAAATGCCGTAGATGCGAACAAGAGGTGACCGAGACGTGTAATCAATGGCACCCCTTATCGTCACTCCGAGTGATACGCCATTATGGCGATGACGAATATACACTTGCAATGTGCGTCGCCGCGATGTCGCCAAACACGGATGCGACTATCATGATGCTGTAAAGAGAACCTGGATTAATCCGAAAAAATGACGTTTTGACATTCGTGCACCCAGATCGTTGAGTACACCATCGCAGGAGCTCCTGTCTGTAATGCAGTGTCAATGGTAACTGCAGTAATGGTCTCTCAGACGATAGTCCATGCTGCAGCAAACGTCGTCGGACTGTTCATGCAGATGATTGTTGTCTTTCAAACGTCCCCATCTGTTGACTTAGGAATCGAGACCTGGCTGCACGATCCGTTACAACCATGTGTATAAGATGCCTGTCGTCTCGACTGCTAGTGATACGAGGCCGTTGGGATCCAGCACGACGTTCCGTATTGCTATCCTGAACCCACCGATTCCATATTCTGCTAACAGTCATTGGATCGCGAACAAACCGAGCAGCAATGTCGCGATACTATAAACCGCAGTCACGATAGGCTTCAATCCGACCTTTACCAAAGTCGGAAACGTGACAGAATGTATTTTTCCTCCTTACATGAGGCATCACAACAACGTTTCTGCGCGGGAGTAGCCGAGCGGTCTGGAGCGCCACGTTGCGGATCTCGCGACCTCTCGCGTCGGAGGTTCGATTCCTCTCTCGGGCATGGATGTGTGTGTTGTCCTTACGTTAGTTTAACTTCGTTTAAGTAGTTTGTAAGACTAGGCACTGATTACCAACGTAGTTTGGTCCCACACAATTACAAACATTTGAATATTTGAACAACAACGTTTCACCTGGAAATGCCGATCAATTGCTCTTTGTGTATGAGAAATCGGTTGGAAACTTTCCTGATGTCAGCATGTTGTAGGTGTTGCCACCGGTGCCAGCCTTGTGCGAATGCTCTGAAAAGCTAATCATTTGCGTATCACAGCATCTTATTCCTGTCGGTTAAATTTCGCGTCTGTAGCACATCGTTGAGTAGTAATTTTAATGGCCAGGAGTGTACAAAGTGAAAGAGGCTGGTGCATCGTGGATATTGTCTATCTATTCTGCATCTATACTGGTCGAAACAATTAGGGGATCAATTGAGATATATGTTATGAAGTACTGCCATCGGCAGAATGAACTAAAATGGTTCGATGTCTTTTTGTCTGTACTACGGATTAGAGACAACAACATTACAGCAACCGAGATATTGGTAATATCAGAAAGTTGTTGCTGAGGGGTTCGCTGTTTGCTTGTGTTTACTCTATCAAAGGAATAATACAAGCTGTTGGGTTCAAATAATATAGTGACCAGGTAGGAAAAAAGTAATGGCATGGAGAGCCATAAGAAAGTTGGAAGTGGGACAGATACAGAGGGAGGTGACTGCTGCTATTGGAGTGTCCCAAAATCTAATTTCAAGACGAGCACGCGATTTCAGACAACAGATACAGTTACATGAAGGAAAGGCCAAGGTCGTCCACGGGTAACATCAGTAAGAGATTACCGTTATCTCCAGTTATCAGCCCGTCGGGCCAGGTGCCTGAATGCTACTCAACTACAACACACCTTTCAGGCAGCAACAGAACGCGCAATATCAACACAAACAGTCCGAAATCCTCTTCGGGAATGTGGCTTCTATGCACGGAGGCCTATGATGTGTGTCCCATTGAAACCACGACACCGTTTATCCTGCAGAAACTGGGCGGAGGAAAATCAGAATTGGGGTCATAACGAATGGCGCCGGGTTCTGTTCACAGAGGAGCTAAGATTACGTGTTCAATCGGACAATCGTCGATCCCTCATCTGGAGAGAACGTGGAACTCGGAACAACCCTGCTTATGTGCAGGAAATATCACCTATCACAGTGGTGGACGAATGCTGTGGGCACGAGTCAGTATTGGCAGATGTAGAGACCTCTATGTCGTCCAGAATGTCGCTTTGACTACTCAGAGGTATAGAGACGATATTCTTCGACCTTTTTTGTGCTACACGCTAGTGCCATAGGAAATGAATACCTTCTGGTGGACGATAAAGCTCGTCCTCACAGAGATTCACAGGTGGACAACATGCTTGAAGCTGAGGGAACTGAACGAATGGAATGGACAGATTGTTCGCCGGACTGAAAACCCGTCTGAGTATGTTTGTGATGCACTTGCCAGATGCACTGCAGCCACAACAGCACCTACCACAACGGTTGCTGAGCTGGATATTGCACTATGGAAGAATCGCCAAATATCCTTCAAGAGCTGATTGATAACGTAATGCTATTCACGTCACGGAGGTATGCAACAGTACTGGACGACCGAGGTGACCGCACATCCATATTAGAGGACAACATGAATGACTTTTTCACTATTATGGTAGCCCCATGGTACTTCGATCTGAGTAAACACTATGTAAACCTCGAGTAAAGAGATATCAAAATATCGTACTGTATCACATAGTAATTACAAATATAACCAATAACTGAATAAAATGCGTTACCTTATGTTTATTGTGTATGATATATCACCTAATCCCTAAATTGTTTTGAGAAGTGTACAACAGGAAAAATGTCTACAGAGGATATGTTAAGCCGACCGCGGTGCCCGAGCGGTCTGTGGCGCGTCAGTTACGGTCTGCACGGCCACTACGGTCGGGGGTTCGAATCCCCCCCTCGGGCATGGATATTTGTGCCGTCCTTAGTAAAAGGTAGTTCACAAGTAGTTTGTAAGTTTAGGGACTGATGACCACGTAGTTAAGTCCCATAAGCTCTACAAACATTTGAACGTTTTGGGGTATGTTAAACCGTTCATCATTTTCTTTCCTCCTCCATGTTGCCATGGAAGACGCACAACAGTTTGTGTTTGTACTGCAATTACAGTGCACGCGAGGGTTGTAGCTACTCCCCACTGCACTGTGAGAAGAGTAGAAACTTTTTAAAGTTCACCAACCTGACGTCTTCTATAGATGTCGTCCCCACGCAGAAGGTAGTGCACAGGTCGAAGTTCTTGAAAGAGGCTGAAATTGTTAAAATATTGGCAGGAACTGATCTAATTACGAAATAATACTTAAGTGCTTTTGGGATGCCATCTAGTTTATTTAAAGAATGCAGAAAACTAGCAAACTGCATAATAACATCTACTTGACACACATTGTCTTAACTCAAAATTTAATATAAAGTCATTTCGCATTGTTCTAAACGCATTAATCTATGTCAAGTGACCGCCTACTTTTGCGACATGTAACTCCTCCGAGTGCGTGCTCTGAAGTCTGGCGGCCCGATGCAAGGGTCCCTTCGCTCCACAATTTGGTGCGCAAACATGGTCGCCATGCATCGTCCATATTATATTAATTGTTTTGTTTATGAGTTTAGCGATAGTTAATATGATTTACTTACTCAGGGCATAGCTTAGCTTTGAGGGGGTTTCCTAAATTGAGTTTGATATTGAATAAATAATTAGTTTATTAAATATTTAAAAAAAAATACGATAGCGTTTTGGCGCGTGACCGACAGTACTACAGACAATCGGCGTCCAGTGCCTGCCGCTCGGGGACTTTCCCTAGAATTCGGAGAAACTCGCCAGTGCTCTTTCCCATGAGAACCCGACCTATTGTACCACCTGTCGTGTTTCTCACCAGCTTTTACCATTTATTGCCTACTGGTCCTAACCGGCTACCTGAAGCAATACTCCGATCTTAATACGATGGCTTTAAGCCAGAAATATTACAAGTATACACCCATACTCCGCAAGCCACCTCACGGCGTATGACGGACGGTACTTGTCACTCCCTTCTCCCATTCCAGTCGCGTATTGTTAACGCGAAAAACGATTGGTGGTAAGCCTCCAAGTATGTCCTAATCTCTCTCATTTTATCTTTGTGATCCTTTCGCTGGATATTCGTAGGAGGAACTTTGAGAGAAGCCAATATCGTAATACAGAAAGTCTCTCTTGCATGTTCTGTGACTGCAGTTTCCTAATCATCTCTGTGATACTTTCGCGCTTACTAAATGAGGCTGTAATGAAGACTGCTGCTCTCCGTTGGATCTTCTCTATGCCATCAACCCTACCTGCTAAGGATCTCACAGTGCGCTGGCCGAACAAAAGTTTTGTATCCTATTTTCTTTCTTGAATGACTACACTTCCTATGAATCTCAGTCTGACTTGTGCCACGTTTAATTTTATATGGTTGTTCCATTTCATCTCGTTTCGTACGCCTACTACTAGATATTTTATCGAAGTAGCTGCTTTCAATGTTTGCGTAGTTATGTAATAAAGGATATATCTTTCTGTGTAAACGCAGCACTTTACACTTGTTTATGCTGAGGCTCACTTGCCAGTCACTGCACGAGGATGCATGCATCTCAGCTTCATTGACATGTAGTGTCTGATTACACGACATGAAAAATGCCTTGCTGCATGAAATTAAGCCGTGTGCAATGCTATACGATATGACATTATGAATCGTACTGCTTAACATATGTGAGAATATGTCAAGATATACTGATTTAAATATTTCTGAAACTGACAATATGTCGAGATGCTAAAAACCACTAACGAGAGAAATAGTGACTGCCTGTGACAAACGAGATATTCGGATAATGAGGAAGTAATGCGGCAGTTACTCATTGCGTTACGTCTCTAATGACCACACCTTCGACGGGACGTGAAACCCTAATCCTCCTTCCTTATCCAGTTATAAATGCTGAGTGGTGCGCATGCTGCTCGAAAAGTAAGTTACAAGCGAGCGTGATTAGAGTGGTTTAGATAACTACGTGCCTTCTTGGCACTGACTGATGTGATTTTGCACCAGACTGATTCCAGAGTAAAGAAAACTAGTTCTTGGCAACTGAAGATGGCGGTGCCTTCCACACTGACGAATTAACATATATGCAGACGTACATTCACTTCTGCGGTCAGGGAGCCTGAAGATCCAGCACAGACCTTTACCCTGATCTTGTGCACTTAGGATCAGTTTTTCAAGGACACCCAGCCACTGAAAATCCTTCTGCAGTTCATCTGCCAATCGCTTCTTATTTGGTCTTCCAATTAGAGCAGTTCTCCTGGTTCACCCATAAGCACAACTTTGACCTGGAAAGTGTCTGTTCTTTTGGTAATATGCCATGGAATTGTTTATGCTTTGCGTCTTCATTTTCTGCACGATGTTCATTTGTTACATCAGGTCGTACAGTTCCTCATTCTTTCTATGTCGCCAGATGTTTTCTTCGCAGATTGGTCCACAGATCTTTCTCATGATTTCCCTTTAAAAATAACAGGTTCTCTTCATCTTTTCTGTGCTGCGTAAAATTTCTGTGTCATACAACACCAATCTGTCACTGTTGTCGTTTGGTAAGCTTAAGGGACTAACTGCGGGATCATCAGTCCCTACACTTACAAAATACTTATGAACTACCTGATACTAAAGACGACACAAACATCCATGCTCGAGGGGGGATTCGAACCCCCGACCGTAGCGGCCGTGCAGACTATGACTGGCTCGCCGCAGACCACTCGACTACTGCGGCAGGCCTAATCTGTCACTGTTTTAAATACTGTAATTTTGGCCTTAAATGACATGTTTTGTGACGTCATAATCTGATTCAGACTGAAATAAGTTTTAGATTAATTGCCAATATGTTGATTAATTTATTATTTTAGTTTATTATGCTTGTTGAAACAGGTACCAAAATATTTAATTTTTTCCGCTCTGGCTATGGGGCATTTTTAGCGGCTTCTCTGGATTCTTATATCATTTCATCCTTCTGCACAACAATCCTCAGTTCATTCTTACTGGCGTTCTTTGCTAAGTGCCATATGTAGAGGTCCGCGCGGATGCGGATATCCGCTGTATTCCTTACTTTGTGGATAAAATTGTGAGCGACGCGGATATCAGCGTGTTATGCGGATAAAGAGCGAGGTATCTGCCCAATATGTCTGTCGAAATGTTAGCAACTTTCATGATCAGATACAATGTACAGTAAAAGTGACGTATTTAGGAAGGTACACAATGTTAGATTGGATAGGCTGACCGTAGCTGCAGCCGGCATTGTGTATTTTTGCTGATAGTTACCAATTAGAAGTAGAAGGCAGTTTTAACACTTGAAATGTCATGTTTTGCTTTGTGTCACATAACCTCTTGTGCTTTAATATGGGGAAAATAAAGTGTTCAAACAATAAAAAAAAGTTCAAATGTTTGTAAAGCTTATGGGGTCATCAATCCATAAACTTTCAAACTACTTATGAACTACCTTACGCTAAAAACAGCACAAACATCCATGCCCGAGGGGGGATTCGAACCACCGAAGGGAAACGGCCTCGCGCATCGCAGAATAGCGCCTCAATGTGCTCGGGTGCTCCACCGCGGCAATAAAGTGTCCTTTTTGTAAAACTCCCAAAGAATCATTTCTTTATTTAATGTAAACACAGTAAAATCTCCTCTGTGCCTATCAGTTTTAACAAATGAAATTTAAGAAGATGCTTGTATTAAACAGCTGACATAGTGCTCCGATCACACGGGCTCCGAAGCGCTGCTGTGTGTGCCCGGAGCGCCAATGTTCTCCAGTAGATATAGAACAGTTACCGTGATTCGAGAAGTCAAAAGTAGTTAAGTTGTCGCAGAAATGACACTAACAATAATTATATGATTACAAACCGTGCTTTTAAATACCGCTATCTATTACTATATACCCATTCAAAACTTTAATATCTGCGGATGCGGATAACGAACTTTCGGATGCAGGTAAAGTACCGCGAATGTGGTTAGGGATATGGGCCTTGCGGATCGGGTGCGGATTAACACTTTTCTTATCCGCGCAGATCTCTAGCCGTATGGCTGTTCCTGATATGGCTGCTATGTCATCTGCATACCCCCATAACTCTGTTCTCTCATAAAGCTTCGCACCCCTTTTTTCTTCTTTTCATTTCCCGAATTACTTTCTGCAGGGCCAAATTAAAGAGCAAAATCAAATCAAATGTTTGTAAAGTCTATGGGACTTAACTACGGGGTCATTAGTCCCTAAACTTACAAACTACTTATGAACTAGCTAATCCTAAGGACGGCACAAATATCCATGCCCGAGGGGGGATTCGAACCCCCGACCGTAGTGGCCGTGCAGACCGTGACTGGAGCGCCTCAGTCCCCTCGGCCACCGCGGCCGGCATTAAAGAGCACCTGTGAGATGGATTCACAGTGTCTCAAACCTGTTCCGCCGATAACTTCCTCAGATAGATGTTACTGGTATTTCACATCCGTTTTCTCTTCGCTTTACACACCTATACACTTTTACTAAATTAATTTCCTTGATATGCCAAGCTCGCTTTGGATGTTCTGCATACTTAATAATGAATTAACAACGTCGTTGTTTATGTGCAATCGCATGGACGTCATCTGAACCTACACTAGAGTGTTCTTGCTTTTATTGTTTTGGGGCAAGGCCAGCGGTATGTCAACTACGATACCTGGATGAAAGTTCTTCCGTAATTTAATTATCCGTCGGAGCTCGACAGAACATGATATTATGTAAAAGGAAAAATTCCTGATGTTCTGCAAAATTATTTATTTGGTTAGAAACCGGATTTCGGCTTCTTAGGCCGTCATCAGGAAACAACTGAATGTCGCTAAAATTTCTTCACAGATATGCCACTTACAAACATGTTATGAAATTACAGACGATACACATTCACATTTTCACAGGAAATTGTTACATTTTATGGCGCTGAATTACAGTTATTAATAAATAAAAATATATAAAAATGCTGATGTTATATTTTATGTTGTGGTTCTAAACTTGAATATTATCGTTAAAACCAGGGGGGGGGGGGGGGAGAAGTAGAAGGTGGAGGTTGTTTCATTGCGAAATAGTATTGAAATGGTAACATTTGATATAATATTTAACAAACTGATAAGTGAAACTAATTTTAGTAGAGGGAAAAGGGAAGCAGTTTGGTCCTCTGCCATATGTTTATTGATTTGTAGTATTTCCAATAGTTGAAGTGTTTTATCAATATTTCCAATAGTGTCATCTTTTGTAGAGAATGTAAGATTTCTAGTCTACATTATAAGTGTGGATTTCTGTGAGAAGACGTCCGGCAAAGATATAATCTTTCTTTTTTAATCTCCAGCTTCTTTCATGTTCTGATAATCTAATAGCTACAGCCCAGCCAGATTGACCAATGTACACTTTTCCACAATGTCTGTTCCTTTCTAGCGGCGTTTGATAGCAGAAGCAGTAAATGCTCCCTCATGTTAAAGCTGGCTGTGTTGTGGTGGCACCTTCACAGAGTGAAGCATCAAGTCTTCAGTGGCGTGTCTGCCTCGTGAATCTGAATCGACTTCTGACTCTTTCAAATTAATTATCTGTATGATGTTAAAACTGATTGGTCCCCACCATCAGATGGTTCAACATTGCTGGAAACTGATATCGTTATTTATTTTCCCTAATGAGTTTTTGACCTTGTTAAATATTCGCTTGATCGATTGTGAAATCTGTCACTGAATCCGCAATTTTGTCTGCTGTATGAATCCGTGGTTGAAATAATTAGTCAATTAAATATGCTTCATTTGTAAAGGATTGGAATATACCGCTGCTGTGGGCTTTCGACGCATACATCATGAAAACGTTTGAGGTCACAACAGCACTGTACTGAGTTCGCTCCAAAATTTTCGTTTGTAATGGTACTTAAGATGTACTGGGGCATCTGCACTACACAGAAGACCTTTGCTATTCTTCCATTAAAGAAGAGATCTGTTCTAAAAGAATAAAGCAGAAGAGAAACTAGTGTGCTATTCGCCCTTGGTTATCTAACAAATTTTGTGATCTGTTTCAATGTCGGTACTGTTGATATCGATATAGACACTAAATTTCACCAGTTGAGATGTTGCGAGTGGCCCCGTTAGTTCTTTGTCAGAACTAAAAAAAAGAAAAAAAAAATGTATCTTCAAGCGCCCCTGTCGGAAATATCAGTCCTCCAGCCTGTAGACGAGCCAATTCAATAACGTCGTTTCCAAAGTGCCTCAAAATCATTCCTGGTAAATCCTAGATAAGTTTTGCTTCTCGTAATTTACAACTTCCGGACTTTCACGTCGTAATCCATGTCTATACCACTCAACTTACTGATTATTTAAAATAGGAAATTGATGCACTTATTGTATCAAGAAGATTTATTTTTGCCCAGATCGTTGTGAAATATACACTGATGACTAGTTTCAGCGACTTTCAACTGACTCCTTCGGATGATATACAGTGCTAATTTTTACAACTGCTTGCAGAGGGCAGCACAGCTGCATGCATCAGAAATATGAAAGATATTAGGTATACATTTTTGACATGCATATAATCATTATCACAATTAATGGCGTAAAATGGACTGACCGTTGATTTACACAATTGTGCTGCTTTGTGGCAGCAACTGAAAACAGTGTTGGCTGCCTTGCAGTGCCCTAGCTGTGTCAATCTGTACTCACATGCTGTTCGGTCATTGTGTAGAGTATTTCTATTTTTTATTTCATTACAATTTGATGCATAACAAGTGTACGGCTGGCAAAGCACTGAGTGATTGTAAAACAGATTCAATACATCATCTAAAGAAGGCGATTGAAAGTCGCTTAAGTTAGTCATCACTGAATGTTTCACCTACACCTATGCCTAAATAAATCTCATTGATAAAAGAAGTTCATCAAGCTCATATATTGAGATAACCTCTTATATCAGTCTGATAGCGTGTAGTAATCTTAACTGACAAGGAAAGTACTTGGACTCGAACAAACATATCTGTATGAACGTTTGGTTACAGGACCATTACGTAACCCTCAATGTGCTGGTCGGTGTCGTTTTTCTGCAAACCTCTGCAATCATCCTCTAGACAGCATTGTAGATGTGATACGCATGCAGAAATCTTGACTATAAATGTAAACTGGGAATGTCAATAAAATGCTCCGACCAATATGAATGACTGCAAAACGCGCAGTGAAGAAATGCATGTTGATCGCATGGCAAACATGCGAATGATTCATCTTCTACACCAATACCATCTTCAGGAAGGGTTGTTCGTAACTTCATCCCAAACAATCGCAATACATTAACCCTGCGGCGGGCGCGTGGCGGCATACAGTGCCGCCAATTTTGTTTTCTGTCAACAATTACGTCAGCGCGCCGAACGCACAACAGTGGTTCTAGATATGCTTCAATTGTTTAGTCACGCGGCAAACTGCATTACTGCGCCGCCATTACACCCACCATAAGAGCTGTGACTCACCTGTAAAGTGGACGACTGCACCGAGACGGCACTGCGTACCGCACGCGCCCGGTAATGTAAGTACATGTAGCCGTATCACTGTACAATGTTTTGATGATTAGAAGCTTTGTCCTACAACTCTGTGGGTGAGTGATGATTCACAAAGGAAAGGACTAACACCAGAAGAAATCGAAACCATTATAGACAAGTCTGTTGTAAATTTGGACTACAATGCAACATAGGTGGAGTCGATATTGATATTCCCAGGTAGTGTTTTTAGCAAACAATCCAGACAAAAGATTCAGAAGAAGAACCTACCTCAGAAAGCTGGCCTTGAGATAGAGATCCAAGAGATATTCAAGAATTTCTGTCAACTCATCAATCAATTCCTTTGTGGTGGTAAAAAAAAAAAAAAAAAAAAAAAAAAACCCTATTGTCACTTGCAATAGCTGCAAAATATTCGTTTGCAAGCCAGATTGCCACGATATTGTCCCATGTAATGATTGCAGAGCTTCTCTGGACTGGAGGAAGAAAGTGTGTGATTCTTGATATGTATTTACTGACTGTAATAATAATAAAGAATACTGTAAAGCCAAGTTTTTAAAAATATTACACTTTTTTGTAGAACTTGCTTTAACAATGGTAACTAATCGAATCATATCTGTGGTTAAAAATTATTTAGAATTTTTTATTAAAGTTGGGCTTAGGAAATATCCTGGAAACTTATGTCAGATATTCTGTAACAATTTTAATTTTCCAATGCATTTTGTATATAGTATGTGAGGATACAGGGTTTTAGGTTAGTAACCTCTTTTGGTCGAACGATAGTTAATCGTTGGTGTGCAGCGAGAGCTGCTGGCAACAATGTTTAGGTTGGAATGTTCTTTGTTTGTTGGTGGGTGTGCGGCAGCAGGGTTGCCAGGTGTGGCGATTTTTCGCATTCTTGGCTATCTTTTTCTTATAATAGTAGCCATTCTAGCAGTTTGGCGACTGGCGATTATTTTTGGCTATTAAAGGAATTGGTTGGCGACTTAATGGCTATTTTATTTTACTTCAAATACAACGAATGTAAAGCAATCACTCTTTAGACATTGTGTCAATGATACCGCTAAACTTCGGTAAAATGCTGGGGTAATGTAATCAACCTACACAAGTTAGCACAAATGTTTTCAAGTATCATGGATGTGTGGGAGAGTGTCACAGAGCTGTAAACAAACTCAACTTACAGACTATTGAAGACAGACGTAAACTACCTCATGTACCCCACTTACGATGGTTCAAGAACAGGCTTTAAACGATATCTCGAAGTATACTACAACACCGAATGTATAGCTCCCGCTGAGAACGTGAGGATAAAATTACAGCATGCAAGGAGGCATTTAAACAGTATTTATTTTCCGCGTTCCATACGACAACACAACAGAAAAGCGTAACAACTGCTACTGTGAAGCGAGCCCTTTGCTACGCACTTAAGTCGTTAAAAATGGTTTACAGAGTATAAATGTCGATGGAGAACACGCAGCGATTTCCCAGTCGTTCTCATGGCTGATTTTCCAGTGTGTAATGACGCATTATTACGAATTAAAGTCCATCCCACCTCAAACTATGAAATGCTTAGTGCATTATTATAAATTACCTCACCTCAAAATGTTTTAATGATTTTGTGTGTATTAAAGAAATGTTTGAAAGATTCAACAACTCTATTTAAAATCTGTAAATATTTGTTTTTAAGAAGATGAAAGTGATTGGTAATCGAACCTTTGCATGAGAACATCCCTTGTGTAAGTTTGATAGAATGATTCTTGAACAGTTTTGTGTTGTAATTTTTGTAAGTTATGAAATTCATAAATGTGATAGTTACATGTAACTGAATTTCTGGAGTCTCTCTATTATATTTACAATATGACAATATTTTGACTGCCCCCATTGTCAGTTGGTGGTGTGTCTGGGTTCAGTTCTTGGATGGACTCAGATAAATGTTTCTGTGAAGTATGAGTTTCCTTGGAAAGTTCAGTCTGACGTCCGTGAATGTGAGGGTGGCACAGTTTGTGTTACTTTTTACTCAGTAACCATCTTATTCCCTGAATTTCAGTATTATTATTGTCGAGAAACATGCCAAAATTACCATAGCATAATAATGTTAACAGATGAAAGGTTGCGATATTTGGCTATTTTTACTGATGAAAATATGTTATATTTTGGCATTTTATTGAGGAAAAGATGGCGATATTTTGGCTACTTTTTGTTTAGAATTTGGCGACAGAGCAATGGAAAAACCTGGCAACTCTGTGCGGCAGTCTCCCGCCGACCGCAGAGCGAGGTGGTAGCATGTAAGCAGTGAGTCCGTAACCTGCGTTTAGTGGTGGCTAAAATTTTTGCCATTCCGTCGTATCGGATACGGGTTTGCAGTTGCATATTGAAATGTTTCAGTGTAGACTTGTAGACTTTCATCGTTGTGGCACGCAGTTATTTAATCAGTGTATTTAAAGGGAGGAGTTTTTAACATTTGTCGTTCCATAATAAAGGAAGTTAACAAAGTTTACTGTTATGGATCAACCTAGTAATTGTCCGCACCCCATACCGTCAAGTCATTGGATCAATTATTAAATGATTAAGCATAAAATAGAATGTAACGGCAACTTCGCTCATCGAGGATTAGGTGGACGCAGCGGTGACGTTACAAGTATATAGATTATATTAAAAGTTGTTGTTAAGAATGATGTTATAGAAAATAATTAATTAATTCCACCAAAATATTTTTAAAAAAGACTGCTTTTTATGTATTTAAATGTAGGCGGCACTGAGTGCCGCACGCGCTCGCTGACGCAACAATCTCAAGCGCGCCTGCCGCAGGGTTAACGGGATTGATTACCAATCGCCGACCCATCCGACGCTTCACCACACAAATAACGTCCCAAATCGCAGCTTGAGAGGCACACTGCAGTGTCCCTACTGGTGCCGAGTGGCGTACCGGCTGTCAATGTTCAATGCACAGTCTATCACAGACAGTCGCGAAACTATCTAGGTAAAAAATTTGCAGCCGAAGCGAAACTCGCCCTCCAAGCGGCCAGTAGGGAATAACAGTGAAATGACATGATGCAAACTGAGAAGTTTTTAATGCTGTTACTTTCATACTTCCTGGTCTCTGAACGTTACAGTGGAATTTCTAATACAAATACGAAAATATCACTGAAGTAATATCACGGCTTCTGTTAATGGCAGTCTATAATTTAACAAACTGTCAGTGCAGTGAAATTCATACACTTCACAATACCCTAGTCATATTAATATCGCCCAAAACCTATTGAATTGCAACCTGATGTGCTGAAGTATAGAAAAGGAACTGATTATGACTATGTTCGCGTGCTCATTACGTATTGACAGTTTTATTTTAGCGAATTTCGTACATTGTAATATTTTCAAGAGTACACACGTTTTTACATTCTAGGTGACTAGATTCTACATCGTCGTTTAAACCCTCTTTTCACCTTGTCCTTGCTTCTGTGCCTTTCATGTACCTATCATATTTTTTTAGCTACTTGGCAGGTATCAAACTGAATATCTTCAAGAATGTGACATGCTAACATTAACAGTATATATATGGAAATATTATTTATTTGTAGCTACGTATTCACTTTATTAAACTAGTAGGTAACCGCAAAAGTATGTTAGTACACAGGGTTATTATTTTTGTGAAGGTGAGGTATGAACCTAAGCAGGCATTCAGACTTTACTTTTATTCAGAAATAATATTACGAAATAGTGGTCAAGTATTTGCGATTCTGATTAAGAGCAGAACTTTGGACGAGAATGAATTGTTAAAGATTTACTTCTATGCCTAAAAGTGTAACTAACCACCGTAAAAGAACACTTGTTATTCGTAACATTATTCTGTTACTTTTGAGCATCCTTTGTAAATGAGAATTTTCCGAATTATGTTCTTGATTGTTGCTACAATTTATAGCGCCACAAAAGCTCGTAAATTCGAAGTAATTTTGAAAGTGCTGCTTCAGTTCAAATGCACATTCATTGCTTAATCGCTTCACGGTGTGTTTTTACGACCCAGCCGCTTGGCAGCGCTGCAGCCGCGAAGTTGCAGAGAATCACTGGGAGTTTCGCGACTCTTCATGTTCGACTCTGGTGCAATGCGGCATGGCACATGCAGAGGCCTCTAACGGACGACTGCACAGTTTTGCAGATGCGGTAGTATCACTAATGCAATAAGGGACCTTTGAATTACATCTCTCAACATTTTGGTATATTTGTGTTTGTTCGAGTCTAAGTACTTTCCTTGTGAGTGCCTAGCCAGACAATAGGAGACAACAATATATTTTTAAAACTGGAGAAGAAAATTGCCAAAACGTTTTAGACACAGTTTTCAATAAGAAATGCGACTCAAAATATGATACTGTAAAAAAAAAGTCTACTTGAAATGTCGATTACAGGTCAGACTTGAAATCTTGATGGAGGTGTGCAGCCATAATTATCAATGTAATAAGAAAGAAGTTAAAAAAGCTGATTGGCTGCTGACAATAAAACCATGCGGGTAACGGTAAAATCTTTATTACTTTTGTACTGACGCGTTTCGGGCGTAGCCCATCTTCAGATTACCTGATAAACGTAAAAACTAAGATAATATATGTACAATCAAACAGTTAAAAGTAAACGTGATAAAAAAAAGAGAAATGACACAAGATAGAATTTATATATACCATAACACTACCCATTTAAGTATAGACAAAACGTAATGGCCAGTAGAGGCTGGCCACTCATCAAACACTGGTAACATTATATGTGTGCACAAAACTTAGTACATTCGTCGAAAGCTAAAAGTAAACTGAAATCAAATTTTTCCAGTGCCGTTAGCGCGAATACAAACCACCTGAGGGCAGCACATCACCTAAGAAGTCATAAGGGTATATGAATATAACAGTCCATATATACAAACAAAATAAAATATTTAGTCTTGTAGAGACATTTGCAGAATATTATATGAATATAACAGTCCAGTGGCGTAACTATGGGGGGGGGATGAGGGGGATAGAATCCCCGCAGCCCAGAACCCGAAAAGAAAAAAGAAAAAATAAAAGAAAAGAAAAGAAAGAAAGAAAGGAAAAAAAGAAGAAAGAAATCTTATATCAGCAATCTGGTAAAGGTAAAGATTGGGAACTTCGGGTGTTTTACCATAAGCTTTCATTGGATGGGAGTCAGTTAGTTTCTTCAACGGGAGTGGTAGATGGTAGTCTGTCTGGAAACTGACTAAAATTTTGCTCGTCAAGCAGATCTATCTCCCTCCCCCCCCCCCCCCCCCCCCAAAGCCAAGTACTAGTTACGCCACTGTAACAGTCCATATATACAAACAAAATAAAATATTTAGCCTTGTACAGACATTTGCAGAATATTAACATGGACAAAATTAAGAATTTCCTCGAATCAGGTCTTAACATAAATGTGACAGGCGCAGCGTATGAGAGCCGTTCGCCAGAGGGCAGCTGCTGCTGAGTGGAGGAAAGAAGTTTACAAACATGGTACTGAAACTCGAAAAGGCAATCAGGTACAGGGGTACAGTGAGACAACAGAAAAGGGACGCCAGTCCATCCACACGCCCGACAACTTTATACATTGCCATTCATCAAATATTTATGAAAGAAATCAAAGAACCAATTGCGAGACCCCACCAACTGATCATTAATTAATAGGTCCGAGCAACTCTGGTGGCTAATATAAATCTCAATCTCTTCCAAGATATCCAATGCAACACCCTCATTACTAACGTGCAGAATTGTCAAACCATCGTTAATGTTCCTCAAATGGTGTTGACATTCACGTAAATGGTCACCCAATGCACTTCCATTACTCGCATACCCATGCTCTCGATACCTAATTTTGAAGTCACGTCCGGATTGTCCTATATAAAATTTATTACACGACCCACACAGGATTTTATACACCCCCGCCCTACTAAGTTTATCTGGAACAGGCTCTACGCTGTGTCGTAAAATTTGCCGTAGCTTGTTTTTTGTCCGAAAACCCACCTTAACATCAGCTTTGCGGAAGGCATTGGCTATCTTATCTGAGATACGACCAAAATATGTGAGTGAAATGTATCTGGTGGGTTCCTTCTCCGCTACGGGAGCTTTTCTAACTTTTTTGAAAACAGAAGCCGCGGTGGAGTAGCCGAGCGGTCTAAAGCGTCTCGCTGCGGAGCGCGCGGTTTCTCACCGTGGAGGTTTAAGTCCTCTCTGGGGCATGGGTGTGTGTGTTTGTCCTTAGGTTGGTTTACCTAGGTTTAAGTAGTTTTTAAGCTACGGACTGATGACCACACAGTTTGATCCGATAGATTTACAGACATTTGAACATTTTTTAAAACAGAATCAACAATTTTCCTGATCGCCGACTCATTGAAGCCGTTGGCTAAGCCTATTTGAATAATGAGATTAATTTATTTCTCCATAACGTCTTCGGAAATGACTAATTTAGCCACTCGATAGAACATTGAGTTAAAGAAAGCGCGTTTCTGCGCTGTTGGGTGGCAGGAATCATTGGCAATAATCAAGTCCGTCGCCGTAGGCTTACGGAAGATATCTATATTCAATTTCTGTTCATGTTTTGCAATACGCAAATCCAAAAAGTTAAGAACCCCCTCTATTTCAACTTCATGCGTAAATTTCATGTTTGCATGTAAAGTACTAAACACGGAAACTAATTGTCTAACATCATTTGCATCGCCAGAAATTATTATGAAAATGTCATCAACATATCTACGATATAACTTAATCTCTCCTGATAGACCCCCAGAGGTGGAAAAAGATTTACACTCCGGATTAATGACAAAAATTTCTGAAAGTATCCCTGACAAGCTAGATCCCATAGCCAAACCCTTTTTTTTTTTGATAATTAAAATTCTGAGTGAACGTGAAATAGTTAAATGACAAAAAGAGGCTGACCATCTCCATGAGCTCTGCCGCAAACGCGGGTTCCACTTTACCAATGCGTATGAGATTGTTGTAAACAATTTGTCAGGTCTCGTCAATTGGTACATTCGTATACAAATTTTTTATATCAAGGGAAAGCAGAAGATCATTTTCAGGTAAAATGGAAGAAGAAAAGACTTACTATGATGAACCCTAAAATGCCTATCTTGCGTGCACAGATAAAGTTGCACAAAGAAACCAACCCTAATCGTCCCCTTGTTTCCAGATGTTATAGCCCCAAATATTACCTTAATAGTTTTTGTCAAGCCATAATTTTGGAGTTCCATACTTTTCACAACACGTACAGTGTGAAGAATAGTTCTGAAATGGCAAGTATCTTGCAGGATTTTGTTTTACCTGAAAATGCTCTTTTCCTTTTTCCTTGTTATTAAAAATTTGTATACGAATAGGGTAGCAAATGCCTTCCGCAAAGCTAATGATAAGGTGGGTTTTCGGACAAAAAACAAGCTAGGGCAAATTTTGCGACACAGCGTAGAGCCTGTTCCAGATAAACTTAGTAGGGCAGGGGTGTATAAAATCCTGTGTGGATCGTGTAATAAATTTTATATAGGACAACCGGACGTGACTTCAAAATTAGGTACCGAGAGCATGGGTATGCGAGTAATGGAAGTGCATTAGGTGACCGTTTACGTGAATGTCAACACCATTTGAGGAACATTAACGATGGTTTGACAATTCTGCACGTTAGTAATAAGGGTGTTGCATTGGATATCTTGGAAGAGATTGAGATTTATATTAGCCACCAGAGTTGCTCGGACCTATTAATTAATGGTCAGTTGGTGGGGTCCCGCAATTGGTTCTTTGATTTCTTTCATAAATATTTGATGAATGGCAATGTATAAAGTTGTCGGGCGTGTGGATGGACTGGCGTCCCGTTTCCCTTGTCTCACTGTATCCGTGTACCTGATGACGTTTTCAAGTTTTAATACCATGTTTGTAAACTTCTTTCCTCCACTCAGCAACAGCTGCCATCTGGCGAAAGGCTCTCATACGCTGCGCCTGTCACGTTTATGTTATGACCTGATTCGAGGAAATTCTTAATTTTGTCCATGTTAGTATTCTGCAAATGTCTGTACAAGGCTAAATATTTTATTTTGTTTGTATATATGGACTGTTATATTCATATATCTTTATGACGTCTTCGGTGATGTGCTGCCCTCAGGTGGTTTGTATTCGCGCTAACGGCACTGGAAAAATTTGATTTCTCTTTACTTTTAGCTTTCGACGAATGTACTAAGTTTTGTACACACATATTAATGTTACCAGTGTTTGATGAGTGGCCAGCCTCTACTGGCCATTGCGTTTTGTCTATACTTAAATGGGTAGTGTTATGGTATGTATAAATTCTATCTTGTGTCATTTCTCTTTTTGTATCACGTTTACTTTTAACTGTTTGACTGTACGTGTATTATCTTAGTTTTTACGCTTACCAGGTGTTATGAAGATGGGCTATGCCCGAAACGCATCATTACAAAAGTAATAAAGATTTTACCGTTACCCGCATGGTTTTATTGTCAGCAGCCAATCAGCTTTTTTAACTTCTTTCTTATTACATTAAAATGTTGATAAAACAGTTAAGACTGGAAGGAAAGCATTATGGTGAATAAATAATATCTGCTGCAGCTGTGTTATAAATGTACTAAAAGGACGACCAGTCACGTGACCTGTAGTCACATGATCAATTTTAAAATACGAATAAAAAGAAAGCAGTGTAACAAACCTGGATATGAAACTTCACTACATAGAAAGTGACTACAATCTAGGTATTTCAAACTGAAAATTAACTATGACAATGAGTTGACTGGTACTTATTATTGAAACAATATTGAAAGGGTACCATGATCTTTAAAACACATCCCCTGATTCCTAAAATTTCTTTCGTTTTAACTGTGAATGTTTGGCTTCCACACTTTAGTGGGGAAGATAATCAAATGTTTGTAAATCTATGGGACTTAAAAACTCTGTTCATCAGTCCCTAGGCTTACAAACTTATGCTAAGGAAAAGAAATACGTACAAGTCCGAGAGAGAACTCGAACCTCCGACGGCTATTAGTGGGGAAGCATTATGATTTAAACAGCAACTAAGGGAATTTGAAAAGATGTACACATAATACCAGGTAGGGTTGCACAGATGGAATCGAGATTAAGGAATAAGTTCACAGCTGATCAGTTGCCATACATGAAACAAACTACAGTAAATCTGTCAGCAAATTTCTTACCACAGTTCAGAGGATACATTATAAAAAGATCAGGAATATTTGTAATGTACATAACTGTACACAGAGCCCTAAGACAATTTCCTGAAACAATAGTTAATCAGATAGGGACTTTTCAAGTGAGGAATTAACATGATTAAATAAAGGCTTAGAATATAGTACACATAAATATTTGTTGTAGGGGCAGTCTGGATGATTAACTAATCTGGCCTTGTTACATCAGCTAATACAGCATTGCCCCACGGTTACTGCGAAGGGCTGAAAGCAAGGGGAAACTACAGTCGTTACTTTTCCCGAGGAGATGCACTACTACTATGTGGATATATGATGATGACACCCTCTCGGGTAAAATATTTTGGAGGTAAAATAGGCACCCATGGAATCTCCGAGTGGGGACTACTCAGGCGGATATCGTCATAAGGAAAGACGGCACTGGCGTACTACGGATCGAGGCGTGGAATGTTATATCCGTTAATTGAAAGGTTAGAAAATTTAAAAAAGAGAAATTGATAGGCTGTAGTCAGATATAGTGGGGATCAGTGATCTTCGGTGGAAAGACGAATAGGATTTAGTGCGCGGTTAGGCATACAAAATCAGTTGGGGATAAGAAAACAGAAATGCGTGTAAACTGCTATGACTAGCGCAGTGATCACATTATCGTGGTCAAGATAGGTACGAAGCTAACACCAACCACAATAGTACAAGATTACATGCCAACTGCCGATGATGAGGAGATCGAAGAATTGTGTGAGGAGGTAAAGAATGTTATTCAGACATTTAAGGGAGGGAAAAACTTGTCTGTAATGGAGGACTGGAATTCGGTAGTAGGAAAGGAAGAGAAGGTAAAATAGTAGATGAATATGGACTGGGGAAAAGGAATTAAAGAGAAAGCCAGCTAGTACAATTTTGGACTGAACATAATTTAATTATAGTAAATACTTGGTTTAAGAATCATGAAAGACGATTGTGTACGTGAAAGAGACCAGGAGACACCGGAAGGTACCAAATTGACTTTTTAATGGTAAGACATAGATTTCGGAACCAGGTTTTCAAGTATAAGTCATATACAGGGACAGATATCTACCCCGATCATGTCTCATTCGTCATAAGCTGTAGACTGAAACTGAATAAACTGCAGAAGGGTTGGTAAATAAAGAATAATTTAAAAGATGATAAATTGGATAAATTAAAGGAACATGAGGTTTTTTTATGTTTTTTGAGGGAGCTTTAGGCTAGAATTCTCAGGAACAGGGGAAAATAACACAATAAAAGATGAAGGGGCAACTTTGCGGGATGAAATAGTGAAGGCTGCAGAAGTCCAAAAAGGTAGAAAGACAAGACCTACAAAAATCCTTGGATGTCACAAGAAATTTTGGGGTTAACTGATGAAAAGAGAAGATATAAAAATGCAGTAAATGAAGCAAGTAAAATGGAGTACAGACGACTAAAATGAGATTGCCAGGAAGTGTAAAATTGTTAAACAGGAATGGCTAGAGGACAAATGTAGGTCTTTAGAATGATGTATAACTAGTGGAAAAATAGATATTGCTTAAAGGAAAATAAAAGAGATATTGGAGATATGAGAAGCAGCTGTATGAACATCAGCTGGAAAACTGGTTCCGAGCAAAGAAGGGAAACCTGAAAGGTGGAAAGAATATAAAGAGGGGCTCTACAAAGGAAATGAACTTCCAGACAATATTGTAGGAAACGAAGAGGAAATATATGAAGATGAAATAGGAGATACTATACTGAGAGAAGGTTTTAACAGAGCACTGAAAGACCTAAGTCCAAACAATGTTCCTGGAGTGGACGACTTTCCTTCTGAGCTACTGAAGTCCCTGGAAGAGCCAGCCATGCCAAAAGTTTTTCACCTGATGTATAAGGTGTATGAAACAAGCGAAATACCCTCATATTTAGTAATACATAGTAATCCCAATTGCAAAGAAAGCATGTGCAGATAGGTGTAAGAATTACAGAACCATCGGTTTAATAAGTCATGGCTGCAAAATTTTAACACGTATTACTTGCAAAACGGAAAGTATGGTAGGAGCTGACCACGGGAGAGATCAGTTTGGATTTGGGAGAAATGCAGGACTACATGAGGCAATACTCGCCTCACTGAGAAGATACATTAAGGAAAGGCAACTACATTTCTAGCTTTTGTTGATTTAGAGAACGCTTTTGACAATGTTGACTGGAGACTGCTCTTTCAGATTCCGAAGTCAGAAGGGGTAAAATAGGTAAAATACAGGGAACGGAAGATTATCTACAAGTTTGACAAAAACCAGACAGCAGTTGTAATAGTCGAAGGTCATGAAAGGGAAGAATTAGGTTGGATGGGGGTAAGACAGGGTTGTAGCCTTTCTCCAACGTTATTCAGTTAGTATATTGCGCAATTTGTGAAGAAAAGCAAGGGAAAATTAGGGGAAGAAACTAAAGTTCAGGGTATAAGAAATAAAAACATTGCATTTTGCAGATGAGATAATAATTTTGTCAGACACAGCAAAGGACCCAGAAGAGCAGTTGAAAGGAGCGTATAAGATGAACATTAACAAGAGCAAAACATTGGTAATGGAATGTTGTCTAAGAAAATTAGGCGATGCTGAAGTAATTAAATTCGGTAATGAGACAATATAGGTGTTAGATGAGTTTGTCACTTGAACATTGAAATAACATATAATGGCCGAGGGTATAAGATGCAGAATGGCGGTGGGAAGAAAAGCGTTTATGAGAAAGAGAAACTTGTTAACATCGAATATTAATTTTGCGTACGTTTCCCTGTTTTTGTAATTATTTCATCATTTTCTTGCATTATGTTAGCCATCTCGAATGTTACATCACTTGCTTCCATTTGTTTGTTCTGATCGGTTATTTGGATACGCCTCATTATGGCTATTTAAGGAATTTGTGATTTAATAGAGAGGATTTTCTTCACTGCTTGCATTATAAGGGATTTGGACGATAGAAACCATTTCGAGAAACTCCCAATTCAGAAAAGAATCCACAGTTGGCGTCACCTCCAAATCATGAAAACTGGATTTGTCCCATTCTGGCCCTCAGCCTATCAATTATAACCACTACTAGTTTGTAAAATTCTACGTTCTCCTTAAATTTCTGGAGTATCTTTTCGAATCAAGATGAAAAGCGTGTTATCTTTGCAAACTTCTCCAATCAAAACAATGTATACTAATGGATGTCTCTTTGCCTCTATGCCCACATGCTGCACAAACTATCCTCTATTCAACGTCAACTGGCTACCTCTTCCAGATGCAAAAATTCATGCTGAAATCTCACCATTCCACCCACCCCTCCATTTGACTCCTTATTGATCCTACTCATTTTGCACTCCTATGTCCCTTCCATTTTTTTCCAGAAATCCCTTTACTTCTACAAGCATAATGTGTCTCTACAGAAATGGTGATCCCTTTACTTCTACAACCATAATGCCTCTTTACAACTTCCCACCATTCTAAAGAAACTGCCTTCTGCACTTGCCCTTCCTATATTGGAGCTCTGCTGCACATTGTGCGATACCACCACGAGGGACTGACGGAGGACATAAAAAAGGTTGAGACAATGCTAGCTCGTTTTGTAATGTCGCGATACGGGACAGAGTGGAAATGTCCCAGTTGAAGTGTCCCAGTTCAGAGAAAGACGTTATTCGTTGCGGCGTGATATTTTCATAGCACCTAGCTACATACGGAGATATTTTCATAATAATAACATGTGTTGTTGTTGTTGTGGTCTTCAGTCCGGAGACTGGTTTGATGCAGCTCTCCACAATACCCTATCCTGAGCAAGCCTATTCATATCCACATAAGAACGACAACCTACATCTGTCTGAATCTGCTTACTGTATCCGTCTCTTGGTCTTCCCCTGCGATTTTTTCCCCATACACTTCCCTCCAACGCTAAATTCACAATTCCTTGATGTCTAAGAATGTGTCCTACCAATCTATCCCTTCTTTTAGTCAAGGTATACCAGAAATTCCTTTTCTCCCCAATTCTGTTCAGTACCTCCTAATTAGTTACGCGATCCACCCAACTAATCTTCAGCATTCTTCTGTAGCACCATATTTCAAAAGCCTCAATCCTCTTCCTGTCCGCACTGTTTATCGTCCATGTCTCACTCCCATACAAGGCAACACTCCATACAAATGCCTTCAGAAAGAACTTCCTTAGGTTTAAATCAATGTTCGATGTTAACAAATTTCTCTTTTTCAGGAATGCTTTTCTACCCAGTGCCATTCTGCATTTTATATCCTCTGTACTGCGACCATCATTTGTTATTTTACTGCCCAAGTAACAAAACTCATCTACCTCCTTTATTGCTTCGTTTCCCAATCTAATTCCTTCAGCATCACCTGATTTTATTACACTGCACTCCATTACCCTAGTTTTGCTCTTGTTAATGTTCATCTTATATGCACCTTTCAGCACACTGTCCATTCCGTTCAATTGCTCTTCCAGGTCCTTTGCTGTATCTGACAGAATTACTATGTCATCGGCAAAACGTAATGTTTTTAATTCTTCACCCTGAACTTTAATTCCTTCTCCAAATTTCTCCTTGCTTTCATTTGTAGCTTTCTCAATGTACAAATTGAACAAAAATGGAGAAAGACTACAACCCTGTCTTACTCCCTTTCCAACCACTGCATTCCTTTCATGCCCTTCAACTCTGACAACCGCCGTCTGGTTTTTGTACAAGTTGTAAATAATCTTACGTTCCCTATATTTTACTCCTGCTTGCTTCAGAACTTGAAAGAGTTTATTCCAATCAACATAGTCAACAGCCTTCTCCAAATCTACAAAAGCTAGAAATGTAGGTTTGCCTTTTCTTAATCTATCTTCTAGGATAAGCCGTAAAGTGAGTATTGCCTCCCGTGTTCCTACATTTCTCCTGAACCCAAACTGATCTTCCCCGATGTCGGCTTCTACCAGCTTTTCCATCCTTCTGTATATAATTCGGGTTAATATTTTGCAGCCATGACTTATTAAACTGATGGTCCTGTAGTTTCACACCTGTCTGCACCTGCTTTCTTAGGGACGGGGATTATAACATTTTTCTTAAAGTCTGAGGGTACTCCACCTGTCTCATACATCTTGCACACCAGGTGAAACAATTTTGTCATGGCTGGTTCTCCCAGAGACTTCAGTAACTCTGAGGGAATATCATCTACTCCATAATAACATAACAGTAATCAAATAGAAATGAGTAAATGTATCCGAAGAGAAACATTACAGAAGCGGTTCAGTGAACTCTCTATCAGTCACTCAAATGTGATTTTCAGGGTAAATATATAGATTTCGACGTAGAATCATTTATATACTTATGGCAAGAAAAAGTACTGTTATGCCCTTGCAGTAAATTGAATGAGGAAAATTCGCATGTTTCGTAAAAACGACTAGTGAGATTCTGCGATGTGGTAAATAAGTGAAGCGTCTAAGGCAGGCAAGATATCTGTTCCTGTCGCCATGCTATATTACGCGCCATTCGCGGGAGCGTAATATCGTCGCCCCCATCACCGAAGTGAATGGGCTCCGCGGAGAGCGACAAACTCGTACAAACTGGGTCACGGAGCAACTCCTGAAATGGGCTCTAGAGTACAGCCGCGACGTGCCACGAGGATTCGCGGTTTCTGCAGACACGGACGCCCAAAAGCACCACTTACGTCGGCTAGTAGTCTCATTGCCAAACCTACCGAGGCAGCCACAATCAACGAAGGACATGAGAAGGTTTTAGATTAAATTACCGCTGCCGCCGTGCTCGTTAGAGAAGGAACACAAGTCCGAACTGTGTAAGTACGGGGCGCGAAAAAGGAACCATTCTGGTTTCAATATTCCTACGAATCTCAGTTTCTAAACGTATATGGTTCGCTCTCTCAAAGAAGGATCTGTACCAAAAAATTGGAAAGTTGCACAAGTCACACCTATATTCAAGAAAGGCAGTTGGAATCAGCCACTAAACTACAGGCCTATTTCAGTGACGTGAATTTGCAGCAGGATTTTGGAACATATCCTGTATTCAATTATTATGAACTATCTCGAACAGAATGATCTATTGACCCAAGGTGAACACGGACTTAGGAAATATCGTTCATGCGAAACACAACTAGCTCTTTACTCACACGAAATGATGAGTGCTATCGACAAGGGTTCTCAAATTGATTCCGTATTTCTTGATTTCCAGAATGCTTTTGATACCGTACCTCACAAATGGCTTTTAATCAAATTGCGTGGTTATGGTATAACGCCACAAATTTGCGACTGGTTTGGGGATTTCCTGTCAGAGAGGACACAGTTTGCAGTAATCGACTAAAACAGAGGTGATATCGGGCGTTCCACAGGGTCCTCTGCTGTTCCTTATTTACATTAACGATTTGGAAGAAAATCTAAGTAGCTCTCATAGGTTGTTTGCAGATGACGCCGTCATTTACCGTTTAGTAAAATCATCTGAAGGTCAAAACCAACTGCAGAACGATCTAAATAAGATACAAATATGGTGTAAAAATTGGAAATTGACTCTAAATAATGAGAAGTGTGAAGTCGTTCACATCAGTACGAAAAGAAATCCATTAAAATTTGTTTACAAGATAAATCAATCAAACGTGAAGGGCGTAAACTCTACAAAACATCTTGGAATTACTATTATTTCTGACTTAAACTGAAAAGAATACGTAGATGATCTTGTAGGAAAAGCGAACCAGAGACTGCGTTTTGTTGGCAGAACCCTTAAAAGATGGAACAGAACGACTAAGGAAACTGCATACACTACGATTGTCCGTCCATTTTTGGAGTATTGCTGCCCAGTGTGGGATCCTTATCAGGTGGGTTTGACGGAGGACATCGAAAGACTTCAAAGAAGGGCAGCTCGTTTTGTATTGTCACGATACAGAGGAGACAGCGTCACGGAAATGATACAGGCCCTGAGATGGGATCATTACAACAACGGCGCTTATCGCTGCGGCGTGGTCTACTTACGAAACTCCAATCTTCAACAGTCTCCTCCGAATGCGAAAATATATTGTTGACTGCCACCTACATAGGTAGAAATGATCATCAGAATAAAGTACGAGAAATCAGAACTGGAACGGAGAGATTCAGATGTTATTTCTTCCCGACCGCTATCGAGAATGGAATCGGAAATGAATAGTATAAAGGCGGTTCGATTAACCCTCTGCCAGGGACTTAAATTTGATTTTCAGAGTATCCCATGTAGATGTAAATGTAACACAGAACTACCACTCCCAGGAGGAAGGTGTCTCCCTTATGTATAATTTTTCCAAAGGGATCAAATGACTTAGTGTTGCGGACTCATTTATAATAATTATATAAATTCCCTAACACGAAACTAAGGGTACAGATTTTTAAGATTAATCATACAAAAAAGACAATGAAACGTACATAATTCGAAAGGTGGTTTGTCATAGACGTTGTGAATATAAAAAATATGTGTGCACGTAGCCGTTAAGAGTGGTAAAAAGAATAATAAATTTTAGGATGATACACCAAATTCTCCATAATTTTGCCACTACACTGGTACAGGGTAAATTCGCTCAGTCATTAGCGCTAAAGTTCCATTTTTAAGGTCCTGGGTTCGGCGCCCACTGCCCCCCATCTTTTTAAATTTTTTGTGATGTTCAATTCTTAACTTTTAAATATAGTTTTTAAATATAATTAAACAATTCAGCTTATGAACGCAGTATTAATATATTCAGATTCATTACAATAATTTCAATTAATGGAATCACAGAATATAGGCGATTTTGATTCCCTGTGTACATACGACTTATTCGGGCACTATTTTACTTTTCCAGTTACAATGAACACAATTCCCAATTATTTCTCTATTTGCAATTACTATTAATAAGTCTCAAGGACAAACTTTTGAAAAAGTTTGAATTCTATTAAGAAAACCAGTTTTCACAAATGGTCAGCTATTTGTTGGAACAAATAGAGTTCGATCCTTCGATAGTTTGGAATTTTATATATGTGAACATAGAGAACAAGGACATTTAGCGAATAATGAAAGTATTTTTACGAAAAAATGTTTATGTTGAATTTTTGTAATGCTAAATTGTGAACTAAACAACTAATTCCCTCATTTGTATCTTTCATTCTCTCGTGTTTCCTCTTTGCCCTTCCTGTCACCTGTTCTCATAGCATTCACATAAATCCATAAATTTGCAGTGCTCAATAAATTCCAATTACACATTTTTTTTTCATTTTCATGACTCTGCAAACACAAATAGTCGAATTTCGACCACAGGCAATAGTGTTCTAAACTAAAAGCTTGAATTTTAATCATTGAAAACGTGTACTCGACCGAAGACATAATAGTAAGTTTCGAAAAGAAAACTACACCAGAAAATAACCAATCTTCCATCGATAGTCAAGGCACTACAACTAGGCCCTTAGATTCTGGATTCATGTAAGAATCCAGGTTCTGGATTCATGTAATAAGGAATTACATATTTCTAGAACTTCTTCAAAAATTAAACCAAAGAAAAAAATGTGTATCTGGATGAACATGTAATTGAGTCAGGGGGATAAAAATTTAAAAGAAAAACCAGTTATTAGAAATTCCAACAATATGTCACTGTTAGGGACAGCATTTATGGTCAAACAACAATTTATTGAATCATTAACTAATTTTAATTCTACGACAGATAGAATTTCATTTTTGAATTTTAAGTGAGATAATAAACGTTACACCATTATACTTGCACTTGGCCGCGCGGGAGTAACCGAGCTGTCTGGAGCGCCACGTTAAGGATCGCGCGGCCTCCCGCGTCAGAGGTTCGAATCCTCCCTCGGGCGTGGATGTGTGTGATGTCCTTAGGTTAGTTCAACTTAGTTGAAGTAGTTTGTAAGACTAGGGACTGAGACCAATGCAGTTTGGGCCCATAGGATTACAAACATTTGAACATTTTGAACATGCACTTGCACCTGTCAATCACCATAATAGAACAAACACAGAAAAAGTGTAAGAATTTTGGGAATTCGTAGAATATGAAACATTCAAACTAGCAAAAGAATATATCCAAGGTTTTATGGGAGACTCTAATTCACAAGCTTGCAAAGAAAGAAAATTTAAATCAGTAGTGGGATATTATCCAGCACTTCAGAGAACTAACAGGAACTGAGGAAGTAAAAAAAAAAAAAAAAAAAAAAAAAAAAAAAAAAAAAAAAAAAAAAAAAAACTTAACATCAAAACGCCGGTATCGCAAAATCTAAATGAAGGTGAATATCAAATAGGCAATACTGGAACCATGAAGATATATTGGACTTCAGACTACGGAAGAGCACGGATTAAAGACATAGTCTGACAGAATAAAAAACAAGTTCCAACCCAAGAATCCAAAACTGAAATCAAGAAGATCTTCTAGAGAAACAGTAAATTTCTCATGTAAAATCGGGACAATATCTGTGATGTATTGAACGTATGAAAAATGGCAGACTGGGAAGAAATTAATGAATCAACGAGCCAGTTAAAGAAATTTGACAACCATGAAGAATACCAAGCAAGACACAGATAGTGGAATGGGTTGTGCGATGAAGTAATTGACAATCGACTAAAGGCATATAAAAATAACAACAATACTGCCGCGAGACTCCTCATTAACCGAATGCCGGCGAGGCGCAAGGGATAGTGTCACCGATTGCAGTGCTGAGGGTCGCCGGTTCAATCCCGTCTACAGACAAAAATTTATGTCTTTGTAATTTGCATTTCCAGAATGTTCTACACGTTTCTTATGTTCACTTGTAATTTCTGCGTGTTTCTTATATTAACTATTCTTCTAATTTCTGCTACATTCTGTCTATATAAATAGCAGAGCACTCTGCCCGAGAGGCACACAGTGCTGCGTGTACGTTTCAGTTCGTAATAAACCTGCTTTCAGTATAAGTGCTGTGTTCAGTCGACAACCCTGCCTTCAAAGTCAAGCCTGCTTCCATTTCAACGCGACAATACAAACATGAAAATTTGGAACAGTTTATAGTATAAAATGGCAAAAATATTTGGATCAGTTAAAAGAATGTACGATAAAAACAGATTAGAAGAAATGGATTAATACCTAAAAAGATCAACGCAAGGGACATGTATAAGACTTTAAACGACCTAATGGCATGATTGGGATCACCAAGGCTACATTTTAAAGATAAAAAGGAAAACTCGATCGTAAGCAATATAAAAACTGTTAACTGTTAGCTGAGAACTTCGAAAATCTATTGAACTGTGAAGAGCCTACTGACATTACAATTTCAAAACTACAATATGAAAATCACTTTCGGATCCACCTCCTGTAAAAGAAATAGGAAATATTAGCAAGTCGTTGAATAAATACAAGGCACCAGGAAAAGATGGGATAGTAGCAGAAATGTGGAAACTAGGGTCCTTATCCGCAAGGCAGAAAATTCATGCAGTAATTAACAATATTTGGAGAAAAGGAATCATAACCAGCGACTGGTCTTTCTGATCATTGTGCACAGATAGTAACAGTATATGACATAGCTCTCTTCAGTAATTCTAAACAGTCCTCCAGAGTTGCGCACACAATTAATCACGTAACAACCAGAAATTTAAAGGAAAGGCTACACCAGTAAGACGGGGACGAGGTTTTTAAGGAACCTGATACCAGTTTAAAATGTAACTTCTTTCATGATACATTTGTAAGGATATTTGAAAACCGTTTCAACAAGAAATTGGTTAAATATAATTGTAGGAAACCATGCAAAAATAAATAAATAAATAAACAACCATGGCTTACTAAAGGAATAAAAATATCTTGTAACTGAGAAAGGGAACTATTTCTATCCGCAAGAAAGAGGAATAACCCAGAACAATAAAATATTATAAAAACTACTATGCTACATTATGACAAGTTATTAAAGAATCAAGAAGCATGTGCATCATGTCTGAGATTAGTTCCTCTGATAATAAAATTAGAACACTTTGGAATATTATTAAAAAGGAGACAGGGCAACCAAGAGCAGAGGAAAAGGGTATTACCATCAAAACAAATGAAAACTTTAGTAAGAAAAAGTCAGAAGTTGAAAACATTTTTAATGATTACTTTTTAAATGTTGTAGAGTAAAAAGGATCTAAATGTTAAGTAGCAAGGTAGTTAATGGAAGAGGCCATACCTACACAATTTGATACAATTGAAACTGCACCCACCTCTCCTTCAGAAATTAGGAAAATAACAAGCTCTCTCAAGAGTAAAAGGTCATATGGAATTGATGGCATTTCCAGCAGGATATTAAAAGCTTGTTTTCAAGAGATAAGTAGAATTCTCAGTCATATACGTAATAGCTCTTTAAATCAGGGTATTTTCCCAGACAGACTGAAATATGCTGTCGTTTAACCTTTGCATAAAGAAGGCGATACGTCTGATGTCAACAATTACCACCCTATCTCACTTCTGACAGTTTTATACAAAATTTTTGAAAAAGTTATGTATTCTCGAGTTGCTTCACATATTATTAAAAATAAAGATCTAACAAAATGACAGTTTGGTTTTCAAAAAAGTTTTTCAACAGAAAATGCTATATATACCTTCACTGATGAAATATTAAATGCTCCAAATAACCGGACATCACCAGTTGGGATTTTTTTCAGATCTCCCAAAGACTTGTGGTATGAGTGGGACAGTGCACAAATGGTTTAAATCATACTTAACTGGAAGAGTACAGAAAGTTGAAATAAGGAATTCATGATACAGAAGAAACTTTTAATTCCTCTAACTGGGGAGTTATCAAAACTGGGGTCCTACAAGGTTCGGTCTTGGGTCCTTTGCTGTTCTTAATATATGTTAATGACTTGCCATTCTATATTCACGACGATGCTAAGCTAGTACTTTTTGCTGATGATACAAGTATAGCTATCACGTCTGACAAACAGGAATTAACTGATGAAATTGTAAATGATATCTTTCAGAAAATTATTAAATGGTTCTCTACAAGTGGCCTCTCATTAAACTTTGATAAAACCCAGTAAATACAGTTTCATATAATAAATGCCATGACACCATTAATAAATTTAGACTTTGAACATAAATCTGTCGCTATGGTAGAATATTCAAAATTTTTAGGTGTTTGTATTGACGAGGGGTTGAATTGAAAGAAACGCATTGAAGAACTGCTGAAACGTTTTTGTTCAGATACTTATCCTATCAGGGTCATTGCAAAATTTGGTGATATACATCTCAGTAAATTAGCTTACGATGCCTATTTTCATTCACTGCTTTTATATGGGATCATACTCTGGGGCAATTCAACATTATTAAGTAAAAAAGTATTCATTGCACAAAAGCGTATAATCAGAATAATTGCTGGAGCCCACCCAAGATCATCCTGCAGACATTTATTTAGGGATTTAGGGATCTTCACTGTAGCTTCACAATATATATATATATATATATATATATATATATATATATATATATATATATATATATATATATATATATTCACTCATGAAATTTGTTATTAACAATCCGACCCAATCCTAAAGTAATAGCGGTGTGAATAGCTACAACACTAGGAGAAAGTGTGATATTCATTATTCAAGGTTAAATCTAACTTTGGCACAGAAAGGGGTGAATTATGCTACCGCAAAAGTCTTTGATCACTTACCAATCAAAAGTCTGACAGATAGCTAACTAGTATGTAAGAAGAAATTATAGGAATTTCTGAATGGCAACTGCTTCTACACTTTGGATAAAGTTTTAGATAAAACGTCTTAAAAATGAAAATAAAAAAATCCTTAAAATATTGATTGTCATGTATAGACGTCATTTACTAAACTGACACGTTCCACATCATTACGAAATGTCGTATATATGATCCATGGAACAACTATTAATCTAATATAATCTAATCTAATCCATAAACATACTAAACATTATCTAAAGCACATATGAACGGTATAGAGAAACAAGTAGGATCTAACATAGGAGAGTACCAAGTAGGATTTAGGAAAGGTAGATCATGTTCAGAACAGATACTTTGTTTAAAAACCATTTTGAGATGAGAGCTATATAAAACAAAAGCAAAATTTTTACTTTCATAGACTTCAAGAAGGGCTGTGACTCAGCTGACACTATTTCAAATACTGTACTTTATCAGGGATAGATGAAAATTCCTGAAGACTTATGGAATGAACGTTCAAGTATATAGCAACGATTAAGTTTCAAGGCGAAATTTCTGAACCATTCGGAATCAAAACGGGAGTTGAACAAGGAGACGGACTGTTCCCAATTCTCTTTAACTTGGTTTTAGATAAAAATAATTAAAACATTGGAAAATACATTAGAAAAAAAAGAGAGTAAAAGTATAAACCTGGGACAAGGAAAGACCTTCATTTTTAAGATGTATTTGGTGGTAGTACGAGTGTTTATAGATAGTAACGACGAGAGGAACGCTTGATGTGTATCATCAGAAGGCACATAGGTTGACTGTTTGTACACCAGTGATAGTTAAACATTAGAGATATAGCAAACCGTAAGTATTCGGTACTGAATAACGAAAACTTTGGCTGGCTCGAAGTAATGAATCGTTACTCATAAATACATTTCGTTACTCGCAACTACCGTATTGACGCGAACTTACTCATGAATACATTTCGTTACTTGCCTCGACAGTATCGATACGAAATTAATCACATCTACCGTATCTATACGAAATTAATCGCTGTGAACTACGGTATCGATACGAATTAGGTAACGAAAACAAATACGGAGAATGCTTATACTGGAATGCAGCAACAACGAATGTGTTACGAATCGTACGGATACCAGAAGTATGGCATTGTCACTCGATTCGGCATATACCATATTTAAAAACTCTATACAAAAATGGCTTTAAAAAGGCATTTTATACTGTTGAAGAATTCAAACTAAAACTATAAAATGGATTACGAAATTAACGCCACGTAATTCATCCAAAAACAAGCAATTAAAAATATTTAACTGTACTGGGTTTGTACATATGAAATAAAAGGCCTACTATTTCCAATGAGAAATTGTAAATTACGACGAGACACAAACATTCATGACCACAATACTAGAAACAGGTCAACATTATTATATATTTAACAAAAGACTGAAATTGCGGATAGTGACTTTGTAAAGGCTAGACTGCCTCTTAGTGTAAATGAACTAAGTACCTTCAAAAGAAACCGAAAGAACATGTTATAGCTGTATGTTAGTTTCATGTAAGCGAGTAACCTACTTTAAAAAAAGGAAAGTTAAATTCAAAACAAGGAATAGAGCAAAACACTTTGCATTACCCAAAAGAAGGAAAAAGGCAACAAAGTATATGTGGGGGGTGGATGTCGTTTTATTGAAATTTTGTAATGATTATCACTGAAAATTTTTGTAATTATTTGTAAATCATACACCTGTCAAAATTGGTTTGCCACATGTGGAATTGTAAACATGGACATGTCCAATATCATTGTAAAGTATGCCCTACAGACAAAACAGCCGAGTAGAACCTATAGTGAGTCGATCCGATCGCTAAGTACGGTGCCGTTATGTAACTATTAGCCCAGTCGGTTAGTGGTTTCTCCATAACAAAATACCGAAAGTTTCTTTCTGAACGGTTCTGTATATTTTTTGGGGCGCTGAATTCGAATTTCAAGTTTGCTGCCTTGTAAGAGGTCGGCTTCACAACGAAAACTCCAAGAAACCTCCAAATTTTCACACTTTTTTCAGTTTCTTGATTATTTCTCGAAATCTTTAAGTTTCTTAAAAATGTTCATTGTGCACAAAATTAAAGTAGATAAAATTTACTACAAAATGCACTACTCAGGTTCGATTTTCTGACGAGCGGTATCGGCGCAAGAGCTTGCCGATAAAGAGCGATTATTTGGCCCTTCTGCAAAAACGTTAATAACGCCCACTCGCCCGCCCTACAACTCGAAAATATTCTTGTTATCAAAAAAACCCTACATCATATGAAAGTACATTAAATTTCATACAAGAGACGTCTGTAATGTTCCATTTTATCGTAAAGGGGAAGTACCAAAACGAAAATAAAGAGCAATGCCTTCTGCGTCCTATAGTGAAACGACCCCTCCCACCTGCCTATCTCTCGTCGACGGTATATTTTTGATGTGTTGTACTAAAAGATGATTGTTTTCGTCAACCAGCTGAAAATTGAAGTTTAATAAACTTTACAGCGGTTTCGATTGATATAAATCAATCTTCCTCAGAAGATACATGGACCTATAGTGAATAAGAAAGTAACAATCAACCTATGTGCAACCGTATTAAAAACCATAGACTGTCTACCTATAAAATCACAACAAATTTTTAGTCTACAGGAAAGGTGTACTTACATTACATAGCTTCATTGTTACTTTCTTATTCACTATAGATCTTCTGACGAAGATTGATTTTTATCAATCGAAACAGTGGTAAAGTTTATTAAACATTAATTTGCAACTGGTTGGCTGTTACTTCTACTGCTGTGAACTACCGTTGCTGTGTGTAGCAATGTTTAAGATTTTAACATTTTTATGATTGTTTTGAATGGATTAATAAGAATGTATATTTGATGAAAACATTATCAAATTACATTTAGATTATATTATGTACATGATATTGAATAGAAAACTGAAGTAATGTACTAATGTACAGGTATTATGAAGTAAGTGAATGACGAGCTCAGGTTTGAATCATCTCTTCCTATAGGTTCTGCATCTGCAGAAGAAAGAGTGCCTTTAGTGTTACAATATGGTTACAAAGGAGAAATAAGTTGTTTAGTGATCCTTGTATGAAGAAATACCTGTAATGATGTCATATTTGCAGTTATTCATGTCTATTTGGCTGTTGTTGGCCCAGGCAATGTTTGTTGGGCACGTGAAGGTCTAGGTGAAGGATCTTGAGCAACGGAAGGTCCAGGTAAACTATCAGAAACTTTGGAAGATCCTGGCAAAATAGTGATTTGTTGCTGATCTTCAACTGAAAAAAAATATAATTGAATGATTAATGTTATGATAGAGAAAAATTGGTTAACAAAGATGCATAATTCTGCAAAATATTACAATATTTAATACCGCCTGCCGCCTGAGCTGCTTCAGACAGCGGTGCTCGTTAAGGTCCTCTTCGTCTTCTCTATCCTAACTGTCGTCAATGGTGGAGAGCAATCCTTCACATTACTGGCAGAGTTTCACGCAGAACAGTTCTGCCCGCCCACACCCACACGAACCGTGGCAATCCGTCTTGCATTTGTAAGATATAAGTTGGAGAAGCCGCACTGCAGCTGGGGTTTCGCTGTGGTGATTGGAGCCAACTCATTTTTGTCAACCTCCATCCCCGCTGCTGTGGTTCCAAGTAGTTTCCAATCTACTGCTGCACCTGAAGAAAAACTCTGTAGATGAGTCGTTGAGCCGCAGCTTCAGTGCGAGCTATGGAAGCCATGTTTGCTGTTAGCTGATAGGGCGATTTGACGTACTGCTTATACGTCAGCTTGTTGAATGTATTGGTTGTCTGATACCACCATAAAGGGCAACCAAAAACTTGTCATCTGCAGACGTTATTTCCTTTACATTGCCTGAAGGATCAGTGAATTTAGTGAGGTGTGATGTAAGACTTGGATGTTTGGAGCTAGGTTAGCGACACTTCTCCGTTCTAAAGGAGGTCCTACGGCTATTCCCGGCTGTCGTAGGTGTTCGCGCGAGAAAGAAGCCACCAAAGAGTTTCAATTTGTGGCGTTGCTTCTAACAGTTTGTCATAAATTACACTTACCTCACAGACATTATGGTCGCACATACAATAAAAACTTGAAACTACGCTGAAGAGGTAAAAAATATTGTAGCCTTAAAGATTCGACGAAGACGATGCGTTGGCCTTTCTGACCTGACTAAACTACTGAAAGATAAGCTCGCATCGTCTGCGGGCGCTCGAACGTGCCTATAGGGGAAATATATTATCGGCGATGTGACCAACACAAGATTGGAAGGACCGTCCCGTTAGGGGGTAGAGACATGGTTCGGCCACTTCAACTTGGATGACGGACATTTGTCAATAAGGGATTAATGACCCGTCACGTTTTAAGGAGCGTCTACACTACTTGTGCTTGCAAGACTTGTGCTCGTGATACTCGTCTGTCAGGAGGCTTGTCAAACTGGTCTACTTGCGCTCGTGCGTACCGATAGCAGCCGGAGCCAGACGAGCCGTATGCTCGGGCGACTCGCAAGTCCTCGGAGCCTGCCTCCGTCCACATTACTTGTAAGGCTCTCAAGTCCCACAACGACGCGAGCCACACGAATAGTGTGGTCGCACCTTTAGGAGGGCGTATTTAATGTTCTTTGACGTGTTGGGGTTTTTGTTATAACATTTGATGATCCAATCGTGGGCTCGACACTCACTCATTTCATAACAAACGCTGATTTTATATTCAGCTTTCTGTTCAGCGCCATGTACCTAATTTGTTATAAATATATTTTTATAACGTTTTCATCAAACATTCTTTCTCACTAGTGCCGGCCGCGGTGGCCGAGGAGACTGAGGCGCTTCAGTCACGGTCTGCACGGCCACTACGGTCGGGGGTTCGAATCCCCCCTCGGGCATGGATATTTGTGCCGTCCATAGTATAAGGTACTTCATAAGTAGTTTGTAAGTTTAGGGACTGATGACCCCGTAGTTAAGTCCCATAAGCTTAACAAACATTTGAAAATTTTTTTTCTCACTAGTCCATTCAAAACATCACTTTTCGGTGCAACACATCGAAAATACAGCTCCGACGAGAGATAGGCAGGTAGGAGGGAGCGTTTCACTGTAGAGCGCAGAAGGCATTGCTCGTGATTCTCGTTTTGGTGGTTCCCTCTTTACGACAAAAATGGAATATTACAGACGTCGCTTATACGAAAGTTAAAGTTCTTTAACGTGGGGTAGGGGTTTTGTTGATAATATATATATTTCTTGAATTGTAGGGCTTGCGATTGGGCGATTCGACGCTCTCACAGTAGGGCCAAAAATCGCTCTTTTTCAGCAAGCTCTATCGCCAGTACCGTTCGTCAGAAAATCGAACCTGAGTAGTGCATTTTGTAGTAAATTTTCTCTATCATAATTTTCTGCTGGATGGACATCTTCGAGAAACGCATAGTTTTCTAGATGTAAGTAAGAAACTGAAACAGTTCGAAAATTTTGAAGTTTTTGTTGTGAGGCATGTAATATTGCGCTTGTTTAATCTCATCAGGTGTTGGAGTGGTTGTAATTGTTCGGGTCCGCTTTTAAAGTTTCACTCGCGCTGTAATATTACGAAGAAGTACTTTGGCAGATCAGGCACATTTAAATAATTTTATTATATAACAGATTTAAAAAAAAAAAAAAAAAAAAAAAAAAAAAAAAAAAAAAAAAAAAAAAAAAAACCAACGACAACAACAACAAAAAAAAAAAACAAACGTAGGTGGCATCTGACTTTAAAGTTAAACGGTAATTTGGAATAAAAGCAACACCTGAGCACAATATTACATAAAAGTAACTAACAGATTCCGCGATGCCCTTTCTTACCAACATGTTTGCTTCAAGTTGTTTGTATCGTAGCAGATGAGGCTGTAATACTCTCGTTGCATTATGTAAAATGATGCTTCATTTGGTTAGAGCGGATTATGCTAACTGAACGACCGTGAAAAAAATATTAAGTTAGCTTTTGTGACAAAAGAATGTTTAAAACGATCGGATTTCGTTTAATTCCGAAGATTTCCTTGCAGGCATTAAGGCATTACTATAAAGTTACATTCATGAAAGTTACATATAATGATAGCTAGAAGTTTCTAGTAAATTATAGATACAAGTCCAACAATGGCTCCAAGCATCACGTTACATAATTAAGATTACTGATGGAAAAATAGAAACACTTCATGAATCATTAAAAGGTGGATCATTTTAAGTAAATAAAAGATTTTAATAGTACCAACTATATTTTCATCATATTTAAAGAGAAAAGCGAACTCACACACTTATATTTGGTTGTAGGGAAGTCCCTGATGTACGTCTAATCTTAGTGAAGGGTAAAACATAGAAGACGAAGTGCACAAATGCGTTCTGGGCAGCTCGTAAAAGATAGATGAACATCAAAAATATATGATGAACGTAATTAGCTGCCAGAGAAAGCGGTGGTCAGCGACAAGTATCGCAGATATATTTTTTACTAAATAAAATTTTCAACGTAATACTACAAGCCGACCTCCTATAAGGCAAAAAACTTGCAATTTTAATTCAGCACTTCAAAGAAAGACAGAACCGTTAAGAAAAAAAAATAAACTTTAGGAATTTTGTTACGAAATAGGTTGTTTTGAACAGCAATTGACTGGGCTATATATACGTAATATAAACTCGTTACTGCACCGTACTTTGCGATCGGCTTGGCTCATTCGTTTCTACTCGGCAGCTGGAGTATTTAAGGATGTCCGCGCGTATGTGGAGAACAATGGTATTGTGGTGTATAAGGTCGGTTGCGCGTCTAAATTTAGTTTCATTGTAAATAAGGTCTTTTCAGTAATTGAAATATTCTGTGATAGTATTTATTCTGAAATGAGTACTTTAGTAGACATCAGTGACGATTATTAAGCGCGTATTGCGTAACCCTAAGATTTTAGAAAGTAATTTGGTTATCATTTATTATGGTTCATAGAGCTTACGTCAGGAGCGATTCCAAAGACAATGTAGCGACCGTATTTCTAAGTGGCACTGCTAACGAGTGTAACAAGTAACTATAAGTTTGTAACGAGTACTGTTTCTTTTAGTTACGAATACGAATGCACTTCTTTTCGTCACTCTAACACGACGTAACTGGTATAATGATTGGTAGAAAAGCGATTCAAAAACATACTCTGGTTTGCATAACGTTAGGTACTGTAACTTTAGACTGGGTGTTACTAGTTGAGTGTTCAGAACGGATCCAATAAAAACGGCTAATGGGTCGTGAGAGTTCGACACTTTTTGATAGAATCACTCTAAGCCATGTCGGAATGGGTTTGACTGTTACCGAGATCTACTAGAAGAACTGATTACCATATCATGTCATCTAGAGTCCCATGTGCTACGTATTCTAACGCAATGTGACCTGATGTACCATGAAAAACATTTGCCGAAGTGATTCCATTGGTGCGTGAGTATCACTAACCAGTGAGCTGTACTCTTCCAAAGTAATTATTCAACTCAGCACTTTAAAAATATGATTCTCTAGCGAACAAACTATTCTCAATGCATACATTTGTTTAAACATGGCACTAAGTCCAATATCAGCAGCCATCTGACTATACTCATGACTTCCTTTGAGTCCCAAGGTATCAGAGCAATATCCACCGCATCAAACAGGCAATGCTTCGATCCATTAGAATAATTCTAACCATTTTTAATCACATGACCATACTTCAAAGTTGATTTCTTTAAAACCGCAACGTAACGGACAAAACAGCAAACAGGCATTGCATCTATTAATTAGAGTAATTTGACTCCTTTTTACTGAAGTTCCGACTCTTAGTCTGCAATATTGTCTTTAAGCTGTCATAACAACAAGTCCAACCCCAACCCAGCGACCAGCTATCTTTGCTGCCATCATTGATTTACAACAAACTGATCTACCAATTTCCGAGTTCTCCACATACCTATGACACAAGCAAGCAGGGCAACGTGAAATGTATACATCTCTAACCGAAAGCAATCATCTCACCAAGGAAACGGCGTTCCCAACGTTATCAGCCGATAAAAGCAGACGGCGATAACTTCGGCTCTTGTTTTAAATGATTCTAATTGTTTTAAATCACTGTTATAAGATTCTAAAAGTTTCTTTTTCACTTAATTAATGTAAAAATGATTACACATATTCATTTTAATTTTTATTCTTATTTTTAACTCATTGCGAATGTCATTTCCCATTGGCTGGCGCTGACGTCATGAAACTAAGTGCACGTGCTTTTAGGCTTTTGCCCTCCTTCATAGATCACCACTACAAAGATTCCCACTAAATTGTCTCTTTCTTTGAAATCCTCAGTTTCCTCTGTAACGGCAGCTTCAGAGCACCAATATTCAGGCAAACAGTGATCTGAGTTCATCACTTTCACTAGAGTTGCAAATGTTCAAATAATTGTAAATATATTGGATCAAACTGCGTGGTCATCAGTCCGTAGCTTACAAACTACTTAAACTAAGGTAAACTAACCTAAGGACAACACATACACACCCATGCCTCAGGGATGACTCGAACACTAGAGTTGCAAATGATGTAACAATCTGCCCTCTTTTTTGACATCATGCCACTGCCATTTATATCACAATGTTGCACACTGTTTCTTCTCGTATATTCTTCTAGGTACTAATAATAAAACTGTGAATATAGGTCTGCCGTTGTACACTTCAATCTTCAAAGCTACTATACTCAGTGGCGTAACTATGGGGGGGGGGGGATGAAGGGGATAGAACCCCCCCCCCCCAGAACCCGAAAAAAAGAAAAAAACAAAAAAAGAAAAAAAGAGAAAAATAAAGAAAAGAAAAAAAAAAACAAAAGAAAAGAAAAGAAATCGTATAACAGAATCTGGTAAAGGTAAAGATTTAAAACTTGGGGTGTTTTACCATAATCTTTCATTGGATGGAAGTGAATTAGTTCCTTCAGCGGGAGTGGTAGATGGTAGTCTGACAAATTTTGCTCGTGAAGCAGATCTATCCCCCCCCCCCCCCCCAAGCTCGTGAAGCAGATCTATAAGCCAAGTCCTAGTTACGCCACTGTTAACTGCACGAATTTTCATGCTGTTATCACAGGAAACTTGAGTCAACATATAGGCATGATTTAATCATAATGGTTTACGAAAAAGAAAGGTATCTTAATTTTATGTGTTTTCAGTAACCATCCTGAATGTCTGTTAATCTATTAGAAACTTCTCATACTCAAAAACTACTTCACGAATTTTCATGGGTAACTTGATGCAACTCGAGGAAACACATAGGCTTCGTTTCATAAAAATCCGATCACTGAAAAAATTGTATCTTAATTTAATTTTTTTAAATTTACGATCCCATGTCTGTCTGTTTCTTTGAACACGTTTTTCCCAAAAACTACTAGAGGAATTTTTGTGAGAGTTTCACGGATAACGTGAGCATAATGTCTGATTAGATAAAATCATCATTTTATCGATATCGGATCAGAGTGGTAATGATATTATAATTTAAAAATTGGTGTAAATGAAGTCATGTGTGTCTAGTGGCAGGCTAATCGCCAAAATCACTATACGAACTTTCTTGGGGTTTCACGGAAAGATTGAGATTAACTTGCTGCAACGTATAGGCTTCATGTCATCAAAATCGGATAAAGGGAAGAAAATATATCGGAATTTGAAGTTTAACGGGCATGCTGCGCCTATAAGTACAGCAAAGAACCAACAGAAACAGTTTTAGTTACATTGAGTACCAAATAAATAATAGATGGTGCAACTACAATTTTTTTCAGGCTGCATAGTACAGCAAGGAACCAACAAATGGGCTGTAGTTTCGTAGTGCGCTAAACAAACAATTGATCGATCTGTTGTGTGTTTTGCCTCACTAACAGAACTACTCTCGTAGGCATACGTCAGTGTCAGAATTAATCTCCTTAATCTTATTTCTACGAATACAAACTAAGGAAGGAAGGAAGCCTAGGTTTCATTCATATTTAAAAAATAACGACATTCCTTTGCTTTTAGCGACAAGTTTGACTTACTAAAGAATCCTTTGCATGGGCAATTGAATTGACGTGTTGTTTTCTTTGTGATTTCGATCGTGCTTATAGATTTTGAACTCGTTCATTTTACTAATAACCACGCCTAGAAAACGGTTAATTTTCTCGCAATACATGAAACGGACTGTGAAGCTGTCGACTGTGCGGTCTCTTGGTTTGGTCAATTGAGTTTATTGACTAAGCGAACGAACAAAGATTCCATTTGCACTGTATGACGTCCAGAAGGCTTAAAAAGAGGTATACGGAGGTCCTTCTTTAACATCCTTGCGAAGGACGTGGCTATAGCCAGTTTTGAGTATATCCATAACAATAGTAAGGAAAAAAGACGCTAAATCTTGACTTTTAACCCAGACTGTCTAAAAATAGACGCGGTGGAGTAGCCGCGCGGTCTAAGGCGCATCGCTGCGGGGCGCGCGGTTGCTCGCTGTCGGAGGTTCGAGTCCTTCCTAGGGCATGGGTGTGTGATTTGTATTTAGGTTTGTAAGCCTAGGGACTAATAACCAAGCAGTGAAGTCCCATAGATTTACAAACAGTTGAACGTTTCGAATTTTGTCTCAACATATGAGGGATTCAGAGCACAAGTGATGTAACTTCACGTTTAGTTGAAAACGAGTTACAGAGATTTATTGATAACAGAGACACAGCTACAGTTCAGAGCGATAAATACTTATCTCTGAGGTTTCATCACGTGTGCATAGAGTACGCCACTATTGTTTTGCTAACAGCTACCCACCTTTGTTCAGTGCACAGTATACGTATGTCCATGTGGGATGAAACAGAAGGATGTCGAGGTTCCCAAGATGTTGTGTCCTGTGTTGTGAAAGACCCTAGGGAATACGCAAAGACTTACAAAGTAATAACTACATATTGTGATTCATGTACAGGGCAGAACCGTAATTGTAATGTGTGTGTTTCCTTGATGAAATTAATGCAAGACCGAGTCATGAAAGTGGAAGTAATAAACCACAAATTTATGATACCTGGCCGTAGCTATCTGCCTAATAATGCAGACTTTGGTCTGATTGGATTAGCCAGTCCAATATATATACTCAGATTTTGATTGAGGAGATGTTATCCATGGGTGTAAAAAGAAAAAAGCCTTTCCTTATTCGCATAATGAAGAACGACGATTGGTGCAATTTGAACGGGCAGCGCTATTTCCTATGAGATTTAAATCAAGTTTCCGTCAAAGTGAAGAATTTCGTGAGGTGGATTTTCCTAAGCACACGTTAGGCAGACCACTTCAAAGCTTCAGTGACAAAATAAATAAATAAATAAATAAAAAAACGCGTCAATTCTAAACTTTATTCATTATGTGTATCATGCATTCTTGAAGAACTTGCCTACGAAGGTCATTCAGATTCTCAAGATCAGATTTCGATCGGGAAAAACGACTAACCTGTATTCACACAATGTATTTGAAGTTACAGTGGATCACTGGTATAAGTGTGCAGTGTACAAACTACGTAACTCCTTCTATTTTTGTTTAACAAGTCATTTCCTACACATTAACTGTATGATATTCTGTTTTTTTAATATATTTAGGAAGACTTTTGTGCATATTATCCTGTATTCTTAAATACAAATAAACTATTACCATTAATAATTTTATACACTTCTTAATGAATGCTCCTCTTACTCGAAACTATAGTAGGAGCAGTTAGGCCAATTGTGCTCTGAAACCCGCATATAATACTTTTATCTCCTACACTAGTCTGCTTTCTTCTCTGTCACGAAATGTTTCGGCAACATGCTCTTTAGTGTAATTAGCGGCACTAAACAATGACTTTGTGATACCTCTGTATTTTAGAGTATACTCAGATGGAGGAGACAGCAGCACTCATCATGCACGTGAGCCACACACCGTGCGCAATATAGGTGGCACTGTTTCACCACCTAACCTTATCTACTCCGCTACTGATGGTCCCCAACCTCAGCCTCCGGTCCATCTCCTGCAATATTCTGACGACACCGCTTTCCTAGCTCTCGCCCCTTCCCTTGCTCGCTTGCAGCATTTGCTCCAGACCCACCTCACCGGGTTTGCTGCATGGTGCAACCGGTGGCTCCTCTCCGTCAATCCTGACAAATCCCAGGCAATATTACTAAAATTTTCCGGGCTATTGTGCCGTGGTCGTATGTATTTATTTCTCAAACCCAACTTTTCGTCTCCATCTGCGGAGGACATTTTCAAGGGCGATCGTGGTATTTTTATATGTCCAATACACACCATGGCTCGTTACCGGCGTTGCCGATTGCCGTTGTCCGTTGTTAATATCATCCCATGGTGGAAGACTGTTACATTTCTTCTTCAACACCGGAATCCAGATTTCATTTAGTTTCACGTTCTCCTCTATCCTATTGAAATTATTGGGGTGTTTTACAATTTCTATAGCTTCTCTTCGAGGTATTCATTTGTGGCTGCTAAAATCTGAGTCTTATCAAATTGAATAAGGTGGTTTCCTGGTTGGAAAACATGTTCAGTAACACTTTCTCCCCTTCTACAGTTACCCTTGTGCTCTCCTAGTCGTTTTTTGACTGTTCTTTCTGTAGTATGCGTGTATACGTCTCAACAGCTACACGGAATCCTATACATTCCTCCTTTTTCCAGCGGTTTGCGAGCATCCTTTGCCGATTTCAGGTGATCCTGTACCTTCCGAGTAGGTTTGTAAATAACGGCAACATTCCGTTTCGTCAAAATTTTACCGATGCGGTCGACGACGTCCTTAATAAAATGAAAAAAAAGACTTTAGATTTGACAGGAAACTTTTCATCGTTTTTCATCTCTGTGGACGAATAGCCATTCTTAAGTAAAGCATTACTCAGGTGTTTCCAATTCCGCATCGAGTAATTCCGGTTCGCAGAAGAAGAAATGTAACTGCTGTATCTGTGGTTGTTTGGGAATCAGTGCATCCTCTCCCAGGGTATGAAACCCACCCTCAATCCCGAAATCTAACCCTCCCAACAACCCCGATCCCCTCCCCGTAGATGCAACGTCCCCTATCCCCCTCATCTCCCTTTCCCAATTCCCCGATTGGCTATCCCCTTCCCCTCCCTTCCCCGGAGTCCCTACACTCCTTCCCCACCCTCTCCCGTGCTTCCCGCCTCCCCTCCTCCTTACCTCTCCAGCGGGATCCTCAGTGCCGACTTTTAATAGTGTGTCGTCCAGTATTTCGTTTCTACAGTGCATCAGTGTCTTTTAAGAGCGAGACTACCATCAACAAACAAGTATCGTCCCCGCAGTTTTACATTGTGTCTTCAGTGTTCCTCCTTCTGTTCAGTGTTATGTTACTTACTGTATGTTTTTAACGCAACCGTGGCACAAACCTTTTAACAAACTACAAGTATTTTATTTATCTTTCAGTGATATATTTACGGCAAAAACTTCTTTGATTAAAAGTTTTACGTGCTTCACTTTTCACCACTTTGTTATTGTTTTTAAAATAATCATGGCCATGTTTTAAAAGTCGCTTGGCTGAAGAGCAACACATAAGATTGTAAAGTTTGTGTTGGGTAAGAATTTTGTGAATGACAGGGATCAACGCAGGGGACGTTAAATGAAAAGTTTGGTGGATATTTACAACAGGAATTACGGCTGACTCTTAATAATTATCTGAATCATTAATGTTGTTTAATTAATAAAGTTGTTATTGAATTATTCTGACTGAATATTTTCAATGTTCAATTACTTGTTTGGCCCTGTGTAACAACCTTCTATCATTTCCAGTCCCAATGGCTTATCAACAGCAATTACAGTTTATATTGACTTTCGTCTCCAAAATTTGTGAATCAAAACGAGGAAACAACAATAAATGAATATGTTAAGAAAAAGAAACTTTCTCAGCTATAAGTTTACTATAAACGGCACAATATTCGTATTATTTCACAGTAATAACTCAATAATCTCAATTACAATGGACATTAATATTCATACACATACGATAAAAAATAATTAATGACATTGCTTTATATTAAACTGATCACCGTCAACATAATTTAATACTGACTGGCCAGCCAAAATATCTCCTACTGGGAAAACAAACTTTGTAACAGAATTGAAATTTACGTACAGGATCGTTGTAACGAAATATTCTGAGCAGGGTAGATTTATAAACAACACTTTCCCACTAGGCTGGCGAACCTGATACTACTGCCGCTTCTGCTGGCGAGCGCAAGCCATACATTACCCAATCGACGATCTGCAGTGTGATCTCGCTGCGTTGCTATGGCGTGGGCACCTGGCAGTTATAAGCTGAAAAGTACGCGACCACAAAACTTCTTTCCGTTATTCGGGAGCTGTACTGCCTAATATCAGCCACTCTGGACTCGATAGTACACAGTGCCTACGACCTCAAGCAGTTCTGCCAAATCTGAGCCACTTCAGTTAGCATAGACAAGTATGTACATGTACTGAAGGCCTAAAAGAGTCCAGAATGTAGAGTATATCCTAATTAGTTCCTCGGTGCAACTAATTATGGCTGGTTGACATTAGTCTCACTGAACAAGAACTATCAGTACCGTACCAGTTCAAATATCACGGCGCACTCTGAAATTTGTACATGTTCCTAAGTCCAAGAATCGACTAAACAAGAAAATCTCCACATCCGTACCCAAGGAGAGCATGAAGCGAAGTCCACATGTCCATACCCAAGGAGAACACGAAGTCAAGACCATATTGCCTGCAGCAAAAGACGCTGATTTTCCAGAAAGCCAATGAGACTCAAGCTTCGTAGCACCGGCCAGTGAAATTTCACATACTACTGGCTGATTTTGAAAATCTGAAGCTCTACACAGCAGCCAATCTCTTAACTCTTCTTGGCACGATTCTCACGCATTCTGTAATAGTCCACTGGATCCGCTCCCAGCACGGTTTGAAGGAATTTTTCCGTTAGTAAAAGCCTCCTTGACATCGCTTCGTGGCCTGCTTCCTAGAGCTTTTTTTTTATTTTTTTTTATTTTTATTTATTTTTATTAAGGATGCACGATTTGGATACTCATCCCTCGAGAGAGCAGAGGGGAAGTTCCATCGTGGTGTTATCATTCCTCAAAATCAGCGAGATCGGCTCTTTAGGAGCTCACACAATACTCGCCTTCCTCCTTGCAGAATTTGGAAAGCTCAGCGGCCATTTTTACAAATCTTCGGCCCATGCCTCTGCTGTATTTTGGTACGTACGCAACCCTGGGACCCCTGGCGCGGCGAGCCAGCATGTCACGAACGCCGAAGTCGGCCCCACTCTGGAATTCCTCCCGCCGGGTTTTCCTCCTTCACTGACTCTCACATAAAACTGCCCTGCTCCAATATTCGATCAACAGCAACAGCAAATTAAGCGTAATGTACTAATTGCATGATTATTCTTACATTGCATTAATCAACAAAGCCATCTATCAAGCTGCTGACAGCCTACTGAATGTACCATTCGGCACGAGCTGTGAACGTCATGTCAGTTATATCAAAGGAATTTCTTACATAACGTTGTTCTCTGGATTTTGTTCCTGGCCAACAAACAAAAATTTCTACGCCAAATGTGTTGTCTGGCGGTAGTTCTCGCAAAACCAGGTCGCGCGGCTAATTTATTACGAAAATTAGCCATGTTAGTTGAAATCATCTCGAGGTTTTAAGGGTACGGTCATAGTGCACGGCTCCCCGCTAGCTGCTCGGCCACTTAACTCGAAACGATCGGACCGCGCGCGCTTCAACGGCGCGATGGCAGCTGGTGGCGGCCACAGTGCTCAGCCAACCGCGCCGGCTGATACCGATACATGACCAAAATTACTTTTCGATTTTCTTGCTGAAAAAAATACTGAATGTGTATGAAACAAAGCTACATCGCACTCCGGTGTCAGTTTTTCGATAAAAATTCTCCTTCTGCTGTAAAAAAATAAAAACCACCTCTCCCGGTTTTGTGCGTTTTCCTTGACGTAGGATACTTCTCACTCGATTCAGAGGAAACTAATAGTCGTACCTCACTGAGTATTGCACATCTTGCAGTCTAACATAACAGCTTCATAATGGAGTGTCTGTTTTTCCGGTATTCGCCATAATTATTACGATACTTAATTTCCAGGTAACCTATCGCATAACATTTGAAGCTTTTGCAGTGAAAAATATAGTCGCTGACTTCTTTTGGTTAACTTTAGGTTATACATTATTGCGTACGAAATGTATCCAACACTGTGAAATTGTTTTCAAACCTGAATAGAAAGCGATACATCGCTCCATTATAGCGAACTGGGTGTTGAAATTTGAGGGCGCTAGCGCCGCGCGCTCTCCTTCGGCGCGCCATGTGCACAACTACTGAGCCTCTAGCCTGCAGCTCAGTCAGTCAACCTTCGTAATAAAGCACATGTCCGGGCCAACAGAAAATGACTTTAAAAAATAACAAAGTGTATCTGGGACAGATGCCAGTTCTCTAAGTCGTTTTATAATATTGGTGGCATACACGTTCGGATAAAAAAAGACAGTAAATCTAGTTCTATGTCTTAAAGTTACAAATATTGGATTGCTAGCTGTCACTGATGGAAAATTGCAAGTTCATAATGAGGACTGTAGGGGTCTAAGGAAAAGAGAATACAAGTGTTTTTTGTTGAATGCCCCTTCCGACATGCAATAGAAATGGGAAGACTAAAATTACCAGAAGAATTTTTGACGGGATCCAATAGCAAGCATCTAAATGCTATCCAAGGCGCTGCAGCATTTTTCCTCTGAATCAATATTTAATTAGAAATAAAAAATAACAGCAGGGGGACATTAAAGATGTTTTCAACGGCACTGTTAAGTTGGAATATGCAGTTCGTAAGTGCAGCTTAAGTGCATCTTCTTTCTAGTTGAGTTTAAATCAGTGGTGCTATAATGTAACTGCTGTTATAACTTGGCACCATCCACGGATGATGAAGACGGAAAAAACGTTTTGATCGCAAATTGAATAAAATGCCAAAACTGGACTCACTAGTTGCTGGCATGGGGTAGTAACTATTAGATCACGACAGGGAAAAAGTTGCAACTGCTGTCCTATAACCTCAATATATATACAAAGTAACTATATAAGGCTTTCTATAGTCCATGGTGTGGCTGATACAACAACCAGTCAAATTTTAATTTCATTTAAAAACAGTTTTGCTTGCAAAGTGGTTTTATTAATTACGAATGACGCGTTTCGCCCTCACAGCAGGGTATCATCACATTATCTGCATGACAAACGTTACGCAAATTGCTACAACAGCCCCTGTTTCACTACTTTAAATGTTGTAGTAATTCTTGTGTAACATTTGTCATGCAGTTAAATGTTTGTATAGTCTATGGGACTTAACTACGGGGTCATCAGTCCCTAAACTTACAAACTACTTATGAACTACTTAGGAACTAGGACGGCACAAATATCCATGCCCGAGGGAGGATTCGAACCCCCGACCGTAGTGGCCGTGCAGACCGTGACTGGAGCGCCTCAGTCTCCTCGGCCACCGCGGCCGGCGTCATTCTGGTAAGTAAGTAAGTACTGAAAGTACTGCCTCTTAACAGAGAAGCTGCCTGTAGGGAATTAGCAGCCGCAAAATTTCATATTGCTGCAAAGCATCCCAAAACATGCTGTTTTTAGAGCACAATATGTGTGTGTTATACAGTATATTGAAAAATACACCTCATCAAAAAGGTTTGTACTGACATTGCATAAATTGTTGAAGGTACTTCTGTTACGTTATTGCAAGAAAGTATTGCAAATACTAAAACGGGAAATATGAATATACTGGGCAAAAAGTTTCGTTACGGCTGCGGCAGCATACGGTACTGATAAAGGCAACTACCGTTGAATGCTATTTGTGGTATTGCAAAGTTTTAGCGTCGTAAGTTGTAGTATGCAATTAGAATAGTACGGTACCTGATGTTTTATCAAAAAATACACCCTAAATTCAATTTCTTAATAATAAATGCTAATATTGACGCTTATCTATAAGAGGCTGTAACATAATTGGCAAAGAATACTAGGTAAATTTTACTTATGGCTGCGGCGGCGTACTGTGCTAATGCTGGCAACGAAATTTTTGCTTTATAAGGATTTTAAAAAGTAAACTTTCACTGCCGGAATGGTAAAAAATTACCAAACATTTCCGGGCTGTTATGCCGTGGTCTAGTGGATTTATTATTAAACCCCAACGTTTCGTCCCCGACTGCGGAGGACATTCTCAAGGCGTGGCACTTTTGGATGTCCGATTCACACCCTGGCTCGCTACTGAATGAGCCAAGGTGTCAATCGGACATCCAAAAGTGCCACGATCCCGCTTGAGAATGTCCTCCGCAGTCGGGGACGAAACGTTGGGGTTTAATAATAAATCGACTAGACCACGGCATAACAGCCCGGAAATTTTTAGTAATTTTATAAGGATTATTACATTACTGACAAGAGAAGGGTACTATTACATACGAAAACCTGTCAACCTGAGAGAAGGAACAGAATTATTTATTTACTTCATGGTCAACACATTCTAAACGATTAGGTTTTCAAATAGCATTCAAAGGTTGTTGTCCGCGGTGGAGTGGCCAAGCGGTCTAAAGCGTCTCACTGCGGAGCGCACGGTTGCTCGACGTGGAGGTTCGAGTCCCCCCTGGGGCATGGGTGTGTGTGTTTGTCCTTAGGTTAGTTTACCTTAGTGGAAGGAAATGCCTAGTAGTGGTACAGTGTACCCTCCGCCACGCACCTTACGGTGAATTGCTGAGTATGTATGTAGATGTAGATGTAGATGTAGTGTATGTAGTACTGCTGTTAGAATTATAGCAGTGCCACCTCCTGTGACTAACACTATTACTGCCCATGTTGTTGCAACTAATACATTGCTTGCGCCTCAGCTGCTGTCTCCATTGCCAAATAATCTCACACAAATTCTTCAGTTTCAGATGTAGTCAATTACTCAACTAACTCAAGTCATGACAACTTTCATCGACAGCCAAAAACAAGCTGCAGCAGCCGCCGACGCACATCAGCAATCATCCGCGGTGCAGTTGCCTGCCACACAGCCTGCAATATTGGCACCGTTTCGACAGTATGACGAGAAAATTGAAGACTGGGCAGAATACCTAGCACGATTTCGGAGCCATGTAGCAGCGCATCAAATACAAGGTACTGTGCTGCTAACTTATTTCTTGACACAAGTAGGAGTGAACATTTATCAGCTCTGTGTAAAAATTTTCCCCACCACTCGCCTGGAACAAATGCCGTTTGAAGAATTAGTGCAGGCGAGTACTAATCATTATGAACAATCAGTCAATGCCGCAGCAGCTAGATTTCAGTTCTATAGTTGCCATAGGCAGCACGGGACAATGTTATAGACTATGGGTAACTGAACTACAAGGCTTAAATAGGAAGCGTAAATTTTGTTGTGCCTGTGGCTAGTACTATTCAGATTTAATGACGGGATGTGATTACTAGGAATGAGTCAGACTAATAGGAAAGGAAATGCCTAGTAGTGGTACAGTGTACCCTTCGCCACGCACCTTACGCTGAATTGCGGAGTATGTATGTAGATGAAGTAGCACGATCTAAGGCTCTATGCCGGGCACTTGTAAAATATTTCACTAAACTTAAATGAAACAACACTGTTCGTGTAAGCTGCGTGTTGTGTTTAGCATCGCGGGAATGAAAATGGCGGATGCGCCAGCTTGTGGAGCTCTAGTGTGGCGCGGACCTCCCTCTGGACAGCCGCTTCCTGGGAGGGAGACGTGTGCGACACAGCGGCATCCCATCCTGTGGCCGCCAAGTTCCGCCTCGCCGTCCGTCCCGCAGGCGGAAACTCGTGGCGGTAATTCCTCCCTACATGGCCGTCTCTCTGGCGCCAGTGCGACAAGCGAAGCGTCAGCGGGCACCGCACCACCCTCCTGACAGAGGCTCTTACTATTCCCCTTGTACCAGCCGTCCGGTCCCATTTCTAGGAAACTGTGCCGTAACATACCGGGGGTAGACGAAATAATACTAACACTTAACGAAGATATTCCCGGAATGTATGACATTAACTGCGAATGGGTAAAGTTGAAAATGTGCACCCAGCGGGGATTCGAACCCAGGTTTCCTGCTTTTCAAGCAGTGGCGCTGACACCTCCTTCACTGGAGACCCAGCAATTACCACCCCTGCAGGTACTACCTAAGCAGGCCTCCCGTCAGATACCTGTAGTAAAAAAGGAACAAAAATATAAAATTTCTCTAGTTATATAGAGCATCTAAAGCATTACAATCCTTAAAGACGTTCTACATAATATTTACTTTTGTTAAATCAGTAGTAGAGAAATTTAATGTAAAATAATCCTAAGTAATTAATAATTAAAACGTGGAATGAGTGTGGTGTAGTGTAAGTTGTATTGTTTTCATTTGTGCGTTATTGTCTAACTAACTAAGTTCAAATGTTTGTATAGGTTATGGGACTTAATTACGGGGTCATCAGTCCCTAATCTTACAAACTACTTACAAACTAACTTTCAATAAGGACGACGGGAGGATCCGAACCCCCGACCGTAGTGGCAACTAGCTAAGTGATTGAAACTCTTGTACTTTTATCTATTTCAGGTGAAAAGGTTTCGGTAAAAACTTCGAGCTATTCTCACCTGAGATAGCATGTATTTTTGTATGCGTAGTTGTATTTTCATGTGATGGATGTATTATTTGTTTGTGACACAACACTACATTATATTCAGAAGTTGTCTGTTCATCTAACAACTGGTGGTTGTGGTGTATTCTGTTGTTTGTGGGTTTCAGGGGCGCTCTACATCGACGTTATCAGCGTAAATACATACTATGTAGAGCTATAAGAAGTATCTGTTGATCTTGATTTCGATACGTGGAATACATAAATTTTAGCTTTAGATGTCAGTTTTATAATAGTGTTTCGATCATAACGTCTTGATTGCACTATTCCTTGTATATCCCAATACATTACATTTTTAGTTTTCTTCAAAATGTTCGCCTCGGTGGAGTGGTCGAGCGCATTGAAATACTATGCTCCGATTCGCAAGGCCTTTCCACGTCGGGTATTCGTATCCTCCCTCGGGCATGGATGTTTGTGCTGTCTTTGGTATAAACATCAAAATGTTATAAAACAACATCGTGAATCGTAGTCTCCTGGCCATTAAAATTGCTACACCACGAAGATGACGTGCTACAGACGCGACATTCAACCTACAGGAAGAAGATTCTGTGATATTCAAATGATTAGCTTTTCAGAACATTCACACAACGTTGGCGCCGGTGGCGATACCTAAAACGTGCTGACCTGAGGAAAGTTTCCAACCGATTTCTCATAAACAGCAGTTGACCGGCGTTGCCTGGTAAAACGTTGTTGAGATGCCTCGTGTAAGGAGGAGAAATGCGTACCATCACGTTTCCGACTTTGATAAAGATTGCGATTGCGGTTGATCGTATTGCGACATTGCTGCTCGCGATGGTCACGATCCAATGACTGTTAGCAGACTATGGAATCAGTGGGTTCAGGAGGGCAATACGAGACGCGGTGCTGGATTCCAACGGCCTCGTATCACTAGCAGTCGAGATGACAGGCATTTTATCCACATGGCTGTAACGGATCGTTCATCCACATCTCGATCCATGAGACAACGTTTGCAAGACAACAACAATCTCCACGAACAGTGCGACGACGTGTGCAGCAGCATGGACTGTCAGGTCGGAGACCATGGCTGCGGTTACCCGTGGACCCGTGGCTCTACCTTTCATTCGATCCCTGCGAAACATTACATTTCAGCAGGATAATGCACGACTGTACGGTCCTTTCTGGATACGGAAAATGTTCGACTGCTGCCCTGGCCAGCACATTCTCCAGTTCCCTCACCAATAGAAAGCGTCTGGTTAATGGTGGCTGAGGTTCGAATCCTCCCTCGAGCATGGATGTTTGCGCTGTTTGTAGTATAAGTTATTTCATAAGTAGTTTGTAAGTTTAGGGACTGATAACCCCGCAATTATTCCCATAAGCTTTACATACATCAGAACTTTTTTAACTTTTTTTAGCAATTTTAATAGCCACTAGTGTTCTGAACAAACTTTCGGTAAGGACAAAACACACACACCTATGCTCAAGGGAAGACTTGAATATCCGACGGAGAGCAGCCGAACGCTCTGTAGCATGGTGCCTTATAGCGCCATTTGTACGCGGCTAAGTATGATTCCACAACCATTTACTATTCCAGTGGGTTCTTGAGATAATTGCTCGAGATAGTTTTCGGAGCAATGCGAACATATTTTGTTCGTAACCACCTACATAGGGAGGTATCATAATAAATAAGAAATATGAGAAATGAGACAGAACGAAAAGGTGCAGGTCGTTCTTTTTTCCGCGCGATATTAATGGAACGCTAGAGAAATATCATAAAAGTGGTTCTGTGAATCTTCTGCCATATGCTTAACTGTAAATTGCAGAGTGTTTATGTAGATGTAGAATGCGTTCAATGCAATTTCGGACTATGTTTTATGTTTGGCTCATATCGATGGTAAGTGAAAATCACCACCAAGTGAGTGTAATACCCAGCTCTGAAACCGTTGTGTGGGGTGCTGAGCTGGCTGCACTGCGTCTTCCATGTGCAACCCAGATATGATCAGTCGGGTTTTAAGTCGGTTGGAAAAGCTGGTCACTCCATTCGTCCAATTCCATCAGCTTCAAGCATGTTGCCCACCAATGCAGCTCTGTGGGGACGAGTGTTATCTTCCACAAGAAAGAACCCGTATTCTGTGGCACCAGCGTAGGGCACAACAAAAGGTCAAAGGATCTCGTCTCCATACCTCTGAGCAGTCAAAGTCCCATTCTGAACGACATAGAGGTCCGTACGTCCGCCAATACTGATTCCTGCCAGAATATTCGTCCATCACCATCATATCGTGATGTTTTCTGCACGTAAGCAGAACTGTTGCGAGTTCCACTTTTTCTCCCGATGAGGGAACTACGATTGTCCGGCTGAATACAAAATCTTGACTCATCTGTAAACAGAACCCGGCGCCATTCGTTACGACTCCAATCCTGATATTCCTCAGCCCACTTTCTGCGGGCCAAACGATGTCGTGGTTTTCTACATCTACATCTACATACATACTCCGCAATCCACCGTGCGTGGCGGAGGGTACACTCTACATCTACTAGGCATTTCCTTTCCTATTCCACTTCCAAATAGAACAAGGAAACAAAGAGTGCCTATACGCCTCCGTACGAGCCCTAATTTCTCTTTTCTTGCCTTTGTGATCACTACGCGAAATGTAAATAGGCGGCAGGAAGACAGTTCTACACTCAGCTTCAAATTCCGTCTCTCCAAATTTTCTCAACAGAATGTCTCCAAAAGAACGTCGTATTTCCTCCAGCGATCCCCATTCTTGTTCCCGGAGCATTTCCGTAACACTCGCGCATTGGTCGAACCTACTAGCAGCTGCTCGCCTCTGAACTGCTTTTATATCTTTTTTTAAACTGATCTACTGCGGGTCCCAAAGACTTAAACAATACTCAAGACGTGGTCGTACAAGCGGTCTCCTTTACAGATGAAGTAAATCTTCCCTAAATTCTCTCAATAAACCGGTCGGCCGCCCGCCTTACTCACAACTGTCCTACATGTTCGTTCCTTTTCATATCGCTCTGCACTGTTACGCTTAGATATTTGAACGACGCGACTGCATCAAGAAGCTCACTACTAATGTTGTATTCTAACATTATGGGATTGTTTTTCCTACTCACGCGCATCACCTTACATTTTTTTACATTGAGAGTTGGCTGCTATTTTTCGCACCAACTAGAACGTTTGTCTGTCATCTTGTTGCTGTTAGGCTAAAGACGACAGCCTCCCCTGCACCACAGCATCATCAGTAAACAGCCGCAAATTACAAGTTACTCTGTCCATCAGATTATTTATATAGATAGAAAATAATAGCGCTTCTACCACACTCATCTGGGACACGCCTGACGATACACTCGTCTGTGATGAAGACTCGCCGTCGAAAAGAACATACTGCGTTGTATATAAATATTTCAGAACCTAGATATCTCAACTAATCTCAACTATCTCAACTATCTCGAACTTTTCATAAACTCTTCACTGCCAATAAATAGTTTTCCGCCTAAGGCAAACGTAAAATTAAAGTCCTTCTTGAAAAATATTCTTCGTTGATGTAATTTTATCGAGGCATAATCGTCGTACTTATATTGCAATATCTGAGAGATATCTTCTCAGACACACAAAAATTAATTAAATACTCTCCTAAGGTTGAAAATCACACATATACGAGGTTTGGAACTTAAATGGTGGTAATAAGTATTTATTCACAACCGAACAGTAATTCTGTGCATTGACGGTCTGCCGTGGAGGAACTTAATGCGTTAGGATAACACCGCCGACCGCGGTGGCCGAGGAGACTGAGGCGCTCCAGTCACGGCCTGCACGGCCAGTACGGTCGGGGGTTCGAATCCCCCCTTGGGCATGGATATTTGTGCCGTCCTTAATCTTAGTTAGTTCATAAGTAGTTTGTAAGTTTAGGGACTGATGACCCCATAGTTAAGTCCCATAGACTATACAAACATTTGAACATTTTTTTTAGGATAACACCAATACCATCACAATCGTGCACTAGAATCTCATTAACTTTCACCATAGGCTCTGACGCATTTTCGACTTTCGCGGCGTTTCAGTATTGACTCGTACGATGTGGCCCATATCTTATCCAGTGTTACGATACGGCGCAAGAAATCCTCTCTTTCGCGGTTATAGCGCTCCAAGTGCGTCTGAGCAGCGTCGTAACGCATCCATTTCTACATTTCCATTAGTTCATGAGGAACCAATCGTGATGCAATTTTTCACACGCCCAGGGTTCCTTATAATAAATTAACAAAAAAAAAAAATGACAACAAAATAATTATACTAATTCATCATTATTACAAAAATTTTCAAACTGAATTCATCATCTTAATATAAAACCTAAAATAAATATAAAATCTAAACAAAAAATAATGAACTATAACCTAATCAAAAATGTGTACCTTCAGGATGCGAAGTACAGTCGTATGCGCTAATCCGGTTTCGCGGGCGAGCTCGCGAATCGTCTGGCGTTTATCACTGTCCACTAACGCGGCAACTGTATGCACTTCTTCAGAGTTTTCCGACCTTCGTTGAAGGCTTTTACCCAGCTTGCCACTGTTCTGTACGGCAATGCCGATTCCTCGCACACCTCTTGAAGACTTTGATGGCACTGTCGTGCTGTACGACCTCAGCACAATCTTGAATAAACTTCGTTGTTCCTGTTTCGAAGACATAGTGACACTTACGTTCGACGGCTCGCTCACAAGTGACTGTGTTTCCCTCGATTGTGCGCACGCCGGTGACGTGGCACGGGCGAGTCCATTTGCTCGGGGGTAGGACAGGTATGTCAACAACGTGTGCTGTCAGCAGTAGATTCCATTGCATAGTGTCTCCGCTGCAGTGTTACCACTATTTAAGTTCCAATACTCGTGTATACGGATGAAAAATAAATCATCATAACCTATATTTTCATATCTGCTCAGATGTCTTCTGTCAGTTTTTTATTAATAAATTCACACTCAAATGACGTTAACAGTTCGTTACCATCGTTTTAACTGTCGATAATTTAGCTTAGCACTCTCAAGACAACCTACTTGATCTGAAAACATGTTTTTTTTTCAATATTAACAATACAAATACAACAGACATATTTTTTATCTAGAATCGGTTGGCTCAATGACGTTTTTTAGTTTTTTACTGGCGAGGCTTGGCTGTCGTTTGGGGGGGGGGGGGTGGTAATGACCGGATTCCTTGGTTACCGCACCTCGCTGCTGCCTGTAGCCGCCGTTGACTCAGCGTTATAGAATGCATGAAATGAAACAAAAGCACAACACACAGCGAAAAATATATAATAATACCAACTACAAAGTAATTCATTATCGGAGCAATCAGTATATACATATATATATATATATATATATATATATATATATATATATATATATATATATATATCTTAGGATAATAGCCATACATAGATGGAACGGCATCAATGAGTAGTGTTGACAGCCTCGATGTCTGGTATTCGTTTAAGAATAACAGCACAACTATTTCCCTCCTTTTTCGAAACATTGTCAATAGGAGGTTGAAATTTTATCTCTTGCCTTTTTTTTACAGGGTGCGCACAGGATATTCAGCATTGTTAATTTGTGTCTATATTTATTTAAAACAGAATACGATACCGGATACTGTTAATTTCTAAATTTAGTTACTACCACCCGTCACAAAATTTATGGAACTTTTTTAAAATTTTTGTTTCACGTTTAGCTGTAATATATCAAGTAGCTTTCGAATCATTAGATTATGGTTGGTGTAATAGTACCAGAAAATATTGTTTTGTTACTGTATTGAATTACCAACTCGCAACTGCTCCTAATATACGACGTATTGTTGTAAGGTTGTAGGACGGTGGCAGTGAAGGGAGTCGTGACATTTGGTATGAAATTGCGTGCAAATGGTTCCAAAAATAACATTTCGGGCAGGCCTCGCTACGAGATTTTGAAGAGAGAAGAACATATGACCGTTCTCAGCCGGGGCGTTACACTTAAGGTTTCTTACAGGGGAAACTCGTCATCGTACCCACCCCCTTCCCCTCCCCCGCCCCCGTCGCACCGAGATTTAGAGGTGAGATGGTGTAGCGGATAGCTTGTCAAAAACTGACCACATATCAAACATGAATACAGGAACAAGCTATAATGGACTGTAAAGGAAGAAGCAAAATAATCACTGTACAGTCCAACAGCACGATATGTACCATTGAGCCTACGCTTGTAGCAATGGAGCCTTGGTTATGTGATCATGCTGCTGAAATCAGGTGCGCATACCTATGTTCAAAGCTTCCTTCTGCTTTATATGTTTATTGAATGTTTTTCACATAATTATAATCTGTCCATCTGGGATTTCCGTCTCTGTTCGCTATATTCAATTTATTGTCTGTGCCGTAAAGGCTGTTAGCAAAAGCAAGATGTAAGGAACGAATCTATAATTTTTTGCAATATGTACCACATATAACCAATGCATTTCGTTGGACGTATTGATTCTTCAATTCCTTTGTTGTAACTTAGACGACTCCCATTTATTTCTTGTTTTCATTTATGTGAGAGGCATATGCGACATCTCACGTATCCTCGCTGTCCATCATATTTATTTGCGACGGTACTACAGGGTGTCTATGAAGTCTATTTACAACTGTAAAATTTTATTACAACGGCAGCTGTTGAATTTTTTTTAACAAAATTTATTTTATTTTAATCAGTATTTATAAAGTTTTTTTTTGACAGTGTTCTGACGTGAACTATGCTGCTGTAATGGTAATACTACTCTTCCAACTATTTGTAGTGTGCAACGGAATTATCTGGCTACTAATGTACCCTTGGCTCCTGCAAGGAAGAAATCAACAGCATGTTACTCAGAATTCAGAAAGATGCTATCTACTTGCAATCGGTGAAATTTTATCACTTACGTAAAGATCAACGTAGATGACATCTCCTATAAGAAAAAGTAATAAAAATAACAGTGTAACTAGTGACGATCAGTTCGGATATTTAAAGTGATTTCTCTAGTTACTGAAATAACAAACTAATTGTGAATTTTATGTTTATGAAATGAAAATCACGACAGACATTGCGTGCCTCAACGATACAAATAGCCGTACCGTAGGTGCAACCACAACGGCGGGCCAGACAAACGTGTAGTTCCTGAAGAGGGGCAGCAGCCTTTTTCAAAAGTTACAGGGGAAACAGTCTGGATGATTACCTGAGCCGGCCTTGTAACATCAGCTAACATGGCTTTGCCATGCAGTTACTGCGAACGGCTGAAAGCAAGGGGAAACTACAGCCGTTACTTTTCCCGAGGACATGCACCTCTACTCTATGAATATATGATGATAGCATCCTCTCGGGTAAGAAATTCCGGAGGTAAAATAATCCACCATTCGGATCTTCAGACGGGGACTACTCAAATGTTCAAATGTTTGTAAAGCTTATGGGACATAACTACGGGGTCAATGTTCACTGGAATACACTCTTTCGGATTCTGAAGATAGCAGGGATAAAACACAGAAGGCAAAGAGTTATATTCAACATGTACAAAAACCAGACAGCTATTATTAGACTTGAAGGTCATGAAAGGTCGCAGTGTTTGGGAAGGGAGTATGAAAGGGTTGTAGCCTTTCTCCAATGTTGTTCGATCTGTACATTGAGCAAGCTGTGAAGAAATGCAAGGATAAATTTGGGGAGTGAATTAAAGTCCAGGAAGAGGGAATAAAAACTTTGTGGTTTGTTGAAGACATAATAACTCTGTGAGAGACAGCAAAAGAGCTGGAAGAACAATTAAATCTAATGGACAGTGTGTTGAAAGAAAGATGTAAGATGAACATTACTAAGAGTAAAACAAAGGTAATGGAATGTCAGAAAATCAGGCGATGCTGAAGGAATTAGATTAGGTAATAAGACAATAAAGGAGTAGATGAGTGTTGTTATTTACGTAGCAAGATAACTTCTGATGGCCGAAGTAAAGAAGATATAAAATGCAGAATGGCTATGGGAAGAAAAGCGTTTCTGATGAAGAGAAATTTATTGACATCCAGTATTGGTTTAAATGTTAGGAATTCCTTTCTGAAAGCATTTATGTAGAGTGTAGTATTGTACGGGAGTCAAATGTGATCAATAACGAGTTCAGACAAAAAGATGATAGTAGCTTTCGAATTGCGGTGCTACAGACAAATGATGAATATTAGTTGGGTAGATCACGTACCTAATAAGGAGGTACTCAACAGAATTGGGGAGAAAAAGAGATCTGGCATATCCTGACTATGAGAAGGGATAGGTTGGTGGTTCACTTTATGAGACATCAAGGAATCGTCAAATTAGCATTAGAAAGAAGTGTGTGGAGTAAAAATCATAAGGCGAGGCAGAGGGACGAATACAGTAGCAGATTCAAAGTGTTATCAGATGAAGAGGCTTGCACAGGACAGGGAAAGTTGGAGAGATGCATCAAACCACTCTGCGGACTGAAGACCACAACAACGACAACAACAAATCAAATACTTTTCAAAAAGACTCAGATTGACAAAAGCAAACTGAATTATATTTCCAAGTTCCGGATGGATCAAACGGATAGATCAAAGCCTGAATAAAGGTGTAAATAATTTCAAAAGAAACAAAAGTCGGTAGAATGGCTGAAGAACGGCGCCTGTTTGGCTAAAATATGCAATTTAGTCGGTTTACTATCGAGGCTGTCGGTATGTCAGAAATGTTACTATCTGCGAATGGGTGTTCACCTGTAGCGTTCGCACACAATACCGTTAACTGCGCCGACAGCTATTAGCTGCATCTTCGCTGAAATAAAAACTAAAGTTTTTCTTACTTGATCGACTGCTGCCGATAACAGTTTTCCTGCCTCTTGAAGTCAAGAATGGCCTGTCTGGCTACATATTGGTGTGGTACGTCACTGTCAAACCTACCCACCGCGTTGCTACTAAAAAATGCGCTCGCAAGCGTTCTCTAATTCACTCTATGTTCACACCGGATATTAGGTATCTCGGTCAACACTATGAACTAGAGCTGGGCAAAAATAACAACAGCTGATAAAATAACCGGTTATTCCTAAAGAGCCGTTATTGCGATAACCAATCATCAAATACTGGCAGTTATCGAAATAACTGCATAGCGTCGTCTGTTCATGGAAGTGGGTACCAATCAGTGATTCGACTACAGTGTCGACCAGAGGTCCTGTCCAAATACTTGTCAGTCCTACATTCCATGGAATTAACTGCATAAGAACCATGGGTAATGACTGTTTAACCGATTATCCATCTGTTGGTGGAAAACTTGTATCTAACTACATAGGGTGACCATTCAGAATTCGTGATACTAAGATAACCGCAGACGCTGTAAGGAGTATTGACTATTGGAAACCAGTACTAGAAATATCAGTGGCAGTTATCAGGATACCAGTATAACGATAACCGAAGTACTATTTACTCAGTACTGAGTATTGAAGAGAATTAACCGTTGCAGTTAAATTACGCTATCATTATTAGGAGTTGGAAATTTGATCGAACAGACAATTATAGCCTACTGGAGTAAAACGTCAAAACGTTTAATAGACTGCCGTTTACTAATGCTTCTTTTTCTTAATTTGTCGAGTCGTGCAAAGCTAGTTTTAAATACTAAATGCTATGTTGTTAATGTTAATAAAATAGTGTAAACATGGAAGTTTAATACGTTTTTCTGGTCCCGAATGCGTGCTTCATCCAGTAATATGACACTTTTGGTTTCGGCACAGAAATTGGTTTCGAATATACATGTGCAATACCCCACAAAACGAGTGTATGTCGTGAGAAATATGCTTTCGTAAGCAATTTAAAACCTCTTGTACAGTATTTGTTTGGACAGCAAATAATGCTAGAGGTTGTTTGCTTCTTGTTTGTGAGTCTTATCCGCACATTTACAACTCATTAGCTCAACATATTTAATGTTTACAATGATAAATAAATAAATAAGTAAATACTTACCTATCTATTTTCTGTTTACTAACCCACAAATGTGTGCTATGAGGAAAGCGTCTGGGCATGCTACCATGTGGCGTGTACTGTAGACGTCAACAACGAGAAAAATCTTCACCTATCAGAAAGGCTACAATTTACTTGTGGCTTTGTAGAAGTGGTGTGCTAATGTTGGCAGCGAAGTATTCGCTTTACGAGGATAGTTAGTTTTCTAACTGGACAATAATACATCCGAAAACGTCATTATTGATGGATCAGGTACAACACTAATAATTATTCACCCTCATTCTACATGTATGAGCTTTAATAGGTCGTTACCAACATCAGCACACTACACTGCTGCTGCTACCGTAAGTACAATTTTGCCAGTAAGAAAGGAAAAGAACATCCTTGCAAAATAGTATTCGTCTCATATTACAAGTAGGTAGGTAGAGAGAGGCCTGGAACAATAGGTCATGAATAAAGGGGTGGCACTCCCCTCCACCACTCCCTAGAGGTCAAGGTCACCGACCTTACAAGGGACGGAGCTAGCTGAACCGTGACTAATTCATGATTTATGACCCTAATTATAAAAATTGACAAGGTTAATAACTTCTATGAGACCCCCTCTCCGTCCCACCACTCGCTGACTACGAGATCCCTCCCCCTCCCACCTCTGAGCCCAAGTTCACGTTCTGGGAATCGAACCTCCGATCTCCCACCTCGGAATCCTCCCACACAGTGGGCGTGTTCAGAGATTTTTATAATACGTGGAGCCATTATTACTGTTTATGTAAATAACTGACTCCCCCTTCCATACAGAACCATAACTATATAAAAAAATTTGATTTCTATCATGCCACACAGCCTCACTAAACCTGCAACATCGTAAGAAACGGCGTAAGTGGGCGGGAACCCGAGCGACGTGGCGCGGACGAGTGGTGCTGCCTTCTCTCCCCTCGTCCGCACACACCTACCGCGGAGCTGGGACAACCTCCCCTTCACCCCTACGAATAATTAATGATTTATGACTGTAATCCATGACCCCAATTAAAAACTGACATGATTCCGAAGGGTATGTGGCATCTCGCGTCTCTGTGCCAGGGCCGGGACTTCAAAGAGACCGCGCGCAGCTGCAAGCAATTAATCAAACAGACGGTCGGTATGTCACGGAGGGGTGTGCCGTCACATCGCAGCTCCGGATGCACGCGCCCCTTAGCGAGCTACTACCACAGACAAATATATACAGACGGGAAACCTCCGTAAGGGCCCGGTCCTACGCTCCGGGGTGCGGGGAGGGAGGGTTTCCAGCAGTTCCGTAAGATGTCCCATGATGGCGCTGCGGTCAGAAGCAGTCCTTTAAACTGGCCAGAGCAGGCGGCAGGTAGCGGCTGCCCCAAGCACCACCTCCCCTCAAACGCCAGCAAGCCGGACACAGCCGTGGCCTCTTGGCAGGCGGCACGAGCTTTCCCCTCAGCCTCCCCTCCAAGCTACCCTCTGACGTGCACCCTAAGCCAGCGAACTGCCTGACACCTGCTAGCATCTTACGGAACTACGAGGGGAGCGTAGGACAGTGGTTTAGGGTGGGCTGCTTCTCCGTATATGTTACTCTGTGCTACTACAAAAACAGCAGGTGGCCAGGACCCCAGTAAGCAGCGGCTGCCGCCACGCCCGAAGGCGGGCGGCCTTCTGCCCCCTCGTCCAAACACCTGCCGGCCGCCGCGCCGCTCCAGTTTAATTTAACTTTCAGATCCAGATAGCAGAATCCCTCTTCCCTCCTGGGCAAATCCCCCAACCAACAGATTTCGGGATTTTAACTTTTATTTCCTAAATAATACAACTGTTAAGACAATTCTACTCCGCACAAATGCAGAACCTAATTCGGCGATAACTGTTTCTGAGAGCATTGTGAGGAAAATGTTGTGGACTGGGATAAATATGATTGGTATAATAGAACCTAGTTCAGCTACCGAAATATTCGTATGGAGATTGTTATAAATAGCGGCAGTGTAGTTGTAAATACCTCCCTTCCTGATACATGTTTACATACAGATAACAGATCTTTGTATATACATTTAGATGTAGAAAACAGTTCGTTCTTTATTTTGTTCGGTGTAACTCTAATAACTATCAGTTTCAAATAGCAACATCCTTCTTCTCTCCTGTGCAAATCCCCCCCCCCCCCCCAAAAAAAAAAGCGTTCAGAATTTTAACTTTTATTTCCTAAATAATACAGCTATTAAGACAATTCTACTCCACACTAATGCGGTATTTCTATATAGAATTTCAAGCTTGTAATTTTTTTTAAAACTAGTCGTCATTCTACCATGAATATAGGCACATAGAGTATAGTAAATGTTAGCGAAACAAAGACTTTTTTTTTTTTAGGTACCAGACCTTATTTGGTGATAACTGTTTATGAGGGCATTGTGGAGAATAATGTTCTGGACTGGGAGAAATATGATTCTTATGCTTAAATATAGCTCTTCTGTGTCATATAGTCCTTCCAGACGTCAGTATTAAGAATCTCCAGGTAATTTACAGGTAGGTAGTTGAAACTAAGAGCTCTACACCTGTCAATTTTCGGGTATTCCAATTACCCTGTAAAGAACACTAACGCAAAAAATTTCCAAATAGAGTTTTAATGCTTTCAAGAAAGGAATGACCATTCCACTCTAAATATGTGTAGCCATCGGTATGTTCTCGTAAAACAGATCCTACGTTGGAATAATAGAACAAAGTTTCAGATATCAAAATATTTGTATGGAGATAGATATAAAGAGCAATGTAGTGGTAAATATCTCTATTCCTTCCTGATACATGTTTATATACAGAAAATATCTGCAGTCCATCTGGATTCTTTAATGAAGTCTTAAGTCTGTTCGATGGATTTAACCTTTTTCTTAGGACTTGTGGAATAACGTTGCTTGTAGGTACTAGACCTAATTCGAGGTGTCCACATCCGACCGTATTGTGGAGAATAACGTCCCGGAATAGGAGAATATGTATCACCTGCTTTAAACTAGCTGTTCTGCGTAATACTTATATCGGCCTTGCTGGAGTCAATAATACAAATATCCACGTAATTTACAGGTAGACAACTGAAACTAAAAGCTACAGAGCATAATTTATAAGCTTTTCTATGTCTTTCGTGTCTGGAATAATTACCTGTACACCAGTCATAATGTTTAAACAAAATATCATAGCGTTTTATTATTTTAATCAATCCCACAACATCCTCTTCATTTTAGACTACATTTGCAACAGCCTACGGACATGTTTGAAAAAAATAAACGGGAAGTAGTTTAAACTTTTTTGGAGTGTTAGTTTCAACTTTTTGGGCTTACTAGTTTAAACTTTCTGGGTATTAGTTGAAATTTTTGGATGGTATTGGTGCAGCTTTTATAACATCCAGCATAGTTTTAAATTTTAGCTAAAATTTACATCTATATCTTGCATTTACGCCTCCAGCTATTAAATCTGTAAGGACAGAGAAGGTAACTTTTCGAAATCCAATACCTTTTGATCTGCCTACATTTTTCCCACTTTCATAGAAACTGCTTGTAATTTATCCAATGGAGAGCATTTGGTGATTTTTACTGTACATTCTATTTACTACAAAATAGGACTATTAAAACTAGTGTAGTGCATACTACAGAAGAATTTCTGCTTAAGATTTTTTAAATTTACATCATCTGCATATAAATGGGCATTCTACCCAAGTATATACACACATAGATCACAGTAAATAGAGTACTTTTTAAGGTTTTTGTTAGATGTGAAAATAAGTACATAAATATTCGTTTGCAATTTTTAAATTAATTTCTTGTATATACATTTACACACAGAAAACAACTCTTTCCTTATGTTTGTTTGGCGTGATTTTAATAACATCCCACTTAATTTTTAACTTGTAGTTTAAATCCACATTGGAATCTTACAATCTAAGCTAACTGTATTATCTTTAGCCACAGTCACGTTGCTGTTCCCTGTGCAGTTTCCTTCCACGCGAAATTCGTGGTTGGATACTGGGTAGTCGCACATCTCCATTTTGTTAAAAATATCAGCAAAAACTTGTAGTTTAAATCCATATTGGAATCTTACAGTCTATGCTAACTGTATTATCGTTGGCCACAGTCACGTTGCTGTTCCCTGTACAGTTTCCTTCCACGCAAAATTCGTGGTTGGATACTGGGTACTCGCACATCTCCATTTTGTTAAAAGTGCCAGCAAAATCTTCCGGACGCCCAAATCCAGCAGATAAAAGTAATCTACACTAAGCTGGTACAGTATAGCAGGGAGTTCTTCCATTAAAACATCTAGCTGAACATCGGCTAATTCCACTTTGTACGGTATAGCCACAGGATTTGCGTATTTTCTCGAGTTGTTTACAATTTTTCCTTGCCGGTTTTTTTCCCAGTATTCCTTTTCCTACCACACCGGTGTTACCATGCAGAAGAAAAGGCAACTTGGCCTTAACACCATGTATTGCAGTGACGAACTTGTCGAATTTACCGCACAGTAGGAGGTGACAGATCCACACATATCCTTCTTGAACATTACAGACCAGCTATTCTCTGTCTGCTCCTGACAATCCACTTGATCGCAGTTTTTAACTAACATAATTTTATCGCAAAAAGGCTCTGTAATTGGTGTAAGAACCTCCAAGTTCTTCTTACAGAGGAGCGTACCATTTTTGGCGTAATTTATGTTACCAAGGTGAGTAACCAGATTGCCCAGATTTTCCAGTAAGAGCCACAATCCAAAATGTTCTTCCGTTGGAATTGTCTTCCTTACCAATAGTTGCAGGATACTTAGCACATTCGAGCCCATGTTGACACTTCCGCCTTAACTCTACTGGTCGGATATGGCGCTGTACTAGTCGAAGTGTACGTTAACATACTCTCGAGGGGATATGATAAACTCTCTTCCCCCTTTCTGTAACCTAAACGTGTCGCGGTATATAATGTATTGCATGTTAACCCCGACCAAAAACAGTTGCCTGCAATTTCAATTCTTACAGTCACGTGACCTAATCTGTGCGGTATAAAAGAAAGTTCGACAGCCTCCGCTGAGTCTGCACGAAACATTTACTCTTTTTCGCTGGACTTACGGAATTACGCTGTTTGTTGATACCAGACCTAATTCGTCGATATCTGTATCTGGACAATTATGTTCTGGATTCGGAGAAATATGCTTTTCCTACACCGCAGAAGAGAAAAAGGTCTTATAACAGAGGGAAGAAATCTATGGTACCAAAGACAGTAACAAGATTCTCGACGTTTCCCGACATGCATAACAACCAGCAACGCAAAATAGTCTACAACATTTCATACTAATACAACACCCAAATTTTTTTATCGAAAGCCAAGAGCAGTCCTTAAGAGACTAAACATAGCATGAAACATACTTCCAACGAAGGTAACTAGACCACTTTAAGTCAGGAGATTTATAAAAACCCTGATTATTCTCGGCCTCACAGGTGCGTTGCCGAGATGCGTGCATTCGTAAAATAAACACCACTGTAATTCCTCTCTTTTATTGATTTAATAACCGATTCTGCGCCTTCCGGCAATTCTTCTAGCCGAGAGCAATCGGGTAGTTTAATTTTACCGTTAATTTCCTGCATAACAATGCGTGCATTCGTAAAGTAAACATAATGTCCGCACTAGATTAAGAATACACGAGAGCTAATTTTACGAATATAGAATTACTTTGATTCTATCAACAGACATAGGAATAACAATAATATCGTGAATGGATACTAGGATCTCGCACGTGCCCAGTTAGTTAAAAATACAGGCAAAATCTTGCGTAGCGTTCAAATCCAGCAGGTAGAATCATGTGGTGAACTATACGCATATTTATGTTTAGGGTCAATTGCTTCGTGAAGATATAGCTTCAATATCATTTTCAAATTCGCTCTGCTTTTCTGAGGTGCTTACTAGGCAGCAGTATAATCTGCCATAAATATTTCTCAATTCGATATAGCAGTTTATAGCTCTGTCAGAGAGTGGGTAAAATGTTACTCTCGCTCCAATTTGTAAGTGAGAGCTACTGCCTCTTAATCTTTAAAGAGCGTCGACATTTTCATGAAGGAAGCGAATAGCTGCAGAGTGAATCGCCTCCTCATTGCCCTTGTGAAGGTCGATGCAGATAATTCAGAAAGTAGGGATCGAGAATAGTTGTAGTTGCTACGTGAAATTCATCACCCTTGTCTGTAATCATATATGTGATAAGTAAATGACTCACCGAAGTTCAATTTTCAGACATTTTAATTGGAATACCACCAATAAGTGAATCTTGAAAGGTTCTTCTATATACATACATGTGTCGTGACTGTTCTTTCGAAAGAACAGACACCACATAAAGATACATAATTAAGGAGAAGACGAGAACAACTCCAGCCTTCAGCGCAAATGCACACTACGCCTGAACTCTCGATGTAATCGGCAAAGTGCCACGAGCAGTGAGTGAAAATTGGAAACGGCAACTACTTGAGCAGTGTGAGGAATTTTGAGTCTTGTGGGTGACGAGGGGGGAGAGGAGTGGTAGCCCGCGCACCAGCGATGATCGTTGTTTTCCCGTTCGTGCAGTGGTTACCGTACCTGCTCAAAGAACGGTAGGAACTGGACCCGAATTCCGCCTGGGCACAACTGTTCAACTTCCCCAATGCGTGCACTCAGTGGCCACAAGCAGCTTGTGCCGGATTATTTCTTTTAGATTCTTCTAGATTCTTCTCTGTCATTCCAGGAAGCAGTACAACTATCATCAGACATGATATACCATGTTGTCATTTCACTGCCATAGTCGTACCAGGAAGATCATTTGTCTACAGGCAATGTTTTTCTCGAGTGGTCCAACACCTTAGGAGAACATCTTGTGCACACATTATTCATGGATTAATTACTTCTCCTACGACGTGAGATCGAACATTGATGTATTTATAGTGAGGGAGACGAATGGAATGTTGCACAGATATATAAAGAAAATAAAAGTAATCCACTGAGTTACAGATCCATTGTATTGATATCGACATGTAGCAGGACGTTTGAACAAATACTTTTTCCAGCTTTATGAAATATCTAGAAAAATTAATATCAAACTGGCAAAGGTTTCTAAATCTTTACTCTTGTGAGACTTTGGCGATACTATATTTTCATGATCTACTGAGTACTCTCAAACTAATTTCATATTTATAGAGTGCCTAAACGATTCTGGTATCTTCAACGCCGCTGTGGAGTGGCCAATCGCATTGAGGTGCTATGCTCCGATGCGCGAGGCGGCTCCTCGTCGGGGGTTCTAATTCCTCCTCAGGCATGGATGTTTGTGACGTCTTTAGTATAAGGTAGTTCATAAGTAGTTTGTAAGTTTAGGAACTGATGACCCCGCAGTTAAGTCCCTTAAGCTTAAAAAAAAACCTATCTTCAGCCAAAATCAACTTCGAACCATATCGCTTTTCTAAGTTGTGCGACTGGACTCCTGATGTGCTATCTTCAAGGTAATAGTTTGCAGTAACAGACGAGGAGTCATCTAGTGAAAAGGACGTGCCGACTGTAATTCTTCCAGCAAAGTGAAGTAGACTTCTTCTGATTCGAATATTGTTGTGGTCTTCAGTCCGGAGACTGGTTTGATGCAGCTCTCCACCCTACTCTATCCTGAGCAAGCCTCTTCATCTCCACATAAGAACGACAACCTACATCTGTCTGAATCTGCTTACTGTATCCATCTCTTGGTCTTCCCCTGCGATTTTTTCCCCACACACTTCCCTCCAACGCTAAATTCACAATTCCTTGATGTCTAAGAATGTGTCCTACCAATCTATCCCTTCTTTTAGTCAAGGTATGCCAGAAATTCCTTTTCTCCCCAATTCTGTTCAGTACCTCCTCATTAGATACGCGATCCACCCACCTAATCTTCAGCATTCTTCTGTAGCACCAAATTTCAAAAGCTTCAACCCTCTTCCTGTCCGCACTGTTTATCGTCCATGTCTCACTCCCATACAAGGCAACACTCCATACAAATGCCTTCAGAAAGGACTTCCTTAGGTTTAAATCAATATTCGATGTTAACAAATTTCTCTTTTTCAGGAACGCTTTCCTACCCATTGCCATTCTGCTTTTTATATCCTCTGTACTGCGACCATCATTTGTTATTTTACTGCCCAAGTAACAAAACTCATCTACCTCCTTTATTGCTTCGTTTCCCAATCTAATTCCTTCAGCATCACCTGATTTTCTTACACTGCACTCCATTACCCTAGTTTTGCTCTTGTTAATGTTCATCTTATATGCACCTTTCAGCACACTGTCCATTCCGTTCAATTGCTCTTCCAGGTCCTTTGCTGTATCTGACAGAATTACTATGTCGTCGGCAAAACGCAATGTTTTTAATTCTTCACCCTGAACTTTAATTCCTTCTCCAAATTTCTCCTTGCTTTCCTTTATAGCTTGCTCAATGTACAAATTGAACAACAATGGAGAAAGACTACAACCCTGTCTTACACCCTTTCCAACCACTGCATCCCTTTCATGCCCTTCAACTCTGACAACCGCTGTCTGGTTTTTGTACAAGTTGTAAATAACCTTACGTTCCCTATATTTTACTCCTGCTTGCTTCAGAACTTGAAAGAGTTTATTCCAATCAACATTGTCAAAAGCCTTCTCCAAATCTACAAAAGCTAGAAATGTAGGTTTGCCTTTTCTTAATCTATCTTCTAGGATAAGCCGTAAAGTGAGTATTGCCTCCCGTGTTCCTACCTTTCTCCTGAACCCAAACTGATCTTCCCCGAGGTCGGCATCTACCAGCTTTTCCATCCTTCTGTATATAATTCGCATTAATATTTTGCAGCCATGACTTATTAAACTGATGGTTCTGTAGTTTTCACACCTGTCTGCACCTGCTTTCTTAGGGATGGGAATTATAACATTTTTCTTAAAGTCTGAGGGTACTTCACCTGTCTCATACATCTTACACACCAGGTGAAACAATTTTGTCATGGCTGGTTCTCCCAGAGACTTCAGTAACTCTGAGGGAATATCATCTACTCCAGGGGCCTTGTTTCGACTTAGGTCTTTCAGGGCTCTGTCAAATTCTTCTCTCAGTACAGTATCTCCTATTTCATCTTCACCTACATCCTCTTCCCTTCCTAAAATATTGTCTCGAAGTTCATTTCCTTTGTAGAGTCCCTCTATATACTCTTTCCACCTTTCAGCTTTCCCTTCTTTGCTGAGTACTGGTTTTCCATCAGTTTCCTTGATATTCATAGATCTGTTTTTCTTATCTCCAAATGTTTCTTTTATTTTCCTGTAGGCTGTATCTATTTTTCCCTTATTTATACATTCTTCTACATCCTTGCATTTGCCTTCTAGCCACTCCTGCTTAGCCATTTTACACTTCCTGTCAATCTCATTTCTTAGTCGTCTGTACTCTATTTTGCCTGTTTCATTTACTGCATTTTTATATTTTCTCCTTTCATCGATTAAATTTAGTATCTCCTGTGATATCCAAGGATTTTTTGTAGGTCTTTCCTTCCTACCTACTTTGTCCTCTGCTACCTTCACTATTTCATCTCTCAATTTTACCCATTCCTCCTCTACTGTTTTATTTTCCCCCGTTTCTGTCAATTGTTGCCTAAAGCTCCCTCTGAAATTCTTAAGAACCTCAGGTTCCTTCAATTTATCCAGGTCCCATCTCCTTATTTTCCTACCTTTTTGTAGTTTCTTCAGTTTCAGCCTACAGTTCATAACCAACAAGTTATGGTCAGAGTCTATATCTGCCCCTGGGTACGTCTTACACTGTAGAACCTGATTCCGAAATCTATGTCTTACCATTATAAAATCTATCTGGTATCTTCCGGTGTCTCCTGGTCTCTTCCACGTATACAACCTTCTTTTGTGATTCTTGAACCAGGTGTTTGTTATAACTAAATTATGTTCTGTGCAAAATTCTACCAGGCGGCTTCCTCTTTCATTCCTTTTGCCCAGACCATATTCACCTACTATCTTCCCTTCCCTTCCTTGTCCTACTACCGAATTCCAGTCTCCCATTACAATTAAGTTTTCCTCTCCCCTAATTGTCTGAATAATTTCCTTTAGCTCCTCATATATTTCTTCGATCTCCTCATCATGGGCAGAACTAGTTGGCATATAAACCTGTACTACTGTTGTCGGTGTTGGCTTCGTATCTATCTTGACAATGATAATGCGATCACTGTGCTGGTCATAGTAGTTTACCCGCATTCCTATTTTCTTATTCATTATCAATCCTACTCCTGTGATACCCCCAATTGATTTTGTATTTATAATCCTGTACTCACCTGACCAGAAATCCTGTTCATCCTGCCACCGAACTTCACTAATCCCCACTATATCTAACTTCAACCTATCCATTTCCCTTTTTAAATTTTCTAATTTTCCTACTCGATTAAAGGATCTAACATTCCACGCTCCGACCCGTAGAATGCCAGTATTGTCTTTCCTGATGATCACATCCTCCTGAGTAGTCCCCGCCCGGAGATCCGAATGGGGGACTATTTTACCTCCGGAATATTTTACCCGAGAGGATGCCATCATCATATGTTCATACAGTAGAGCTGCATGTCCTCGGGAAGGGTAACGGCTGTAGTTTCCCCTTGCTTTCAGCCGTTCGCAGTAGCTGTGTGGCAAGGCCACATTAGCTGATGTTACAAGGCCAGCTCAGTCAATCATCCAGACTGTTGCCCCTGTAACTACTGAAAAGGCTGCTGCCCCTCTTCAGGAACCACACGTTTGTCTGGCCTCTCCACAGATACCCCTCCGCTGTGGTTGCACCTACGGTACGGCTATCTGTATCGTTGAGGCACGCAAGCCACCCCACCTCGGCAATGTCTGTGGTTCATGGGGGTGGGATTCGAATATATATTCGAAATATTTAATGAGCAATCAGAATATTGCTCTTAGATTTGAGGCAGTTAATGCTGCCCACTACTAAACTCAGAAAAGCAAAGTCGGTTGCGAAATGAATTTGAATTTGTATCTTCACGGCGCAAATGGCGACAATTGACCTTAAACATCAATATGCATTTGGCTCTGAACATAAGTACTCAGAATTTTGTCAGCATTCTAGATATCGATAAGCAAACCACATGTGAAGGTTATACATATAACGAAATTCCAGGGGGTGCAATTAAAAGCAATGTTAACTGTGATTAACACATGTTTTGGCGAAGGTGAAACAAACGGTCTTTTATTGACACTACCATTAGGAGATTTACACGTCTCCTAAGGAGACTGCCAACGCTGTTGTTCCCCCTCTTATGCAGTACTGCTGAGTAGTGTGCGATTATTACCTGATGGAATAGAGGGAGGACGTCGAGAAAGTTGAAAGAATATATCAGATTATAACTCGCACATACGCTATTTGTCACTTGTATTTATTATTATTATTATTATTATTAGTAGTAGTAGTAGTATTTCGAGCTTAGTATAAGAGTGGAACAGTAGAGAAACTGAAGCGATTATATGAACCCATTACGAAACACTTCACTGTGAATAACAGAACAATCGTGTAAATGAAGAGCCCCAGCAGAAGGTAATTTCCATTGTTTAGCACTTATTGTTTACAGACACATTGGAAACACTTTATAAGTACACAAAACGTGAATGATATACTGCATGTATACATTTGTGTTGTTGCCACCAGAACTGTTTAATTTCACAACATTCTTACATTTCTAAGATAACTACATATTTCATTACCTTCTAGATCTAATGCAGAGCGCTGAAACGAGAGAATAATTTTCTGTGTTATATGATTGCTATCTATGTGAAACATTATGTGGTACTACGCTTATCAATATTCTATTCTTTCACTTCGTTAAATATTTGAATGAAGTGTCAAAAGATAACGTGGCTGCTCATTTTATAGCAAAATAGCTCTAGGTGTGGCAGTTTATAACACACGTTAGGGTAGGTTTCCAGAAACTTTTCATATTTCAAGGGCTGAGTCTCGCTGTATTAGCCGTGGCATGCGAGCTACGGGCAGGCCGGTCAACCACAGCTGGTGCCGAGGCGAGGCTTGGCGGAAACCAGCCAGCTGGCGGTCGCAGTGGTGGGCAACAGCCCCCAGCATGGCGCAAAGCGGGGCTCTGCCGTAAATACAGAATGTTTACTTCCTGGCTTCATAGTGAGAGCGGAAAGCAGAAATACAAATCAGGCCATCTCACTGTGAGCAATCAACTCGAGATAGAGTCGTCACATTTACTGAAGAGAAGCTGCTCTGATAGCGTTACAGATTATATGCTGAGATGCATTACGGAAGAAACAAATAATGCGGGATTCTGAATAAATTATTAGTCCTTCAAATGTTTTTTTTTTTTTTTTTTTTTTTTACTCTCATCTCTGTTTTCATATTTCGTAAGTGAGAGACTGTGGAAGATCTCTTGGCAACAGAAATAAAATATGTGTTTCTTTTTCCTTTGAGCTACCTTTAAATTGAAGTTTTTTTTTAATATACAGTTCCTTTATTATCCTGTTTTTATTATAAATTTATATATCTAGTGACAGTTTTCCGTGTCAATATGTCAAAAACATTGAGTGAAGAGAAAAGTATTGAATTAAAGTAAGTATGGATGTCTGGGTTCGAATCCCGCCCATGGCACAATTTTTATTTCAAGAGTATGGCGTATCAATATGTCAAAGACATTGAGTGAAGGGAGAAGCATTGAATTTAAGTAAGTATGGAGTTCTGGGTTCGATTCCTGCCTGTGGTACACATTTTAATTCTATGCTTCTCCTTTCACCCAATATCCTATTTTTATTACATTTATACCCAGCCTCCATGCAAACAGAGTAATCCGTTTAGAGGGACGCTGTCAAAGTAACTTTTCTTATTTCAGATACGTCTCTCTCCTCACCTCCATCCATTAATACACCCTCTCTCCTTCACAAAATACGCAAACGGTCTTGCATTTATTCATCGTTAATTTATCTTCTGTTCTCTCTCTCTCTCACTCGCTTTCGCCGCTCTTGCATCATAACCTCAGTTACCCTTCTGGTTGGTTCTCTCACAATACAGTGATATAATCTATTAGTTTCCGTTGACAGTATGCACTCTCTTTTAATTTATGCTTTCGTTACTGTATATCAGTCCTCTCTATGAGACCGTGTCCCCCTTACCTATAATAAATTCTTCGTTCTGTGAAATACAGTGCTCTGGTGTTTAAATTGACCTTCTCTGCTTTCATCCCAACAGACTATATTATTACACGTGGTATATATTTCCCGTTTTAGAAACCGTTTTCTAATGCATAAACGACGCTCCTTTTAAGATGCATAATATTTCATTTATTATGGTAAGAGCTATGTTACATTCTTGAGCGTCGCGCAGAGTAGCTGTGCGGTTTAAGGCATCATGTCTTGAATTGGGCTTCTGCTCGTGTCGGTGGTCCGAGTCCTTCCTCGGTCTTGGGTGTCTGTGTTGTCCTTATGTTAAGATAGTTTAAGTTGTGTGCAGACTGATGACTACACATGCCCGAGGAAGGAGTCGAACCTCTGGCAGGAGCGACCGAACTCCGCGACAAGATGCCTCAGACCGCAAGGCCAAGAAATAACGGTTAAGTAGACAGATACCGCCGAACTATTTTACTTCTCGTACCATGTGTTCTGCACTCCATTTCGACGAAAAACGTTATACTACCACATCTGAAAATCGGTAGTTGATCGGGCTTTTGCCATCTTGTAATGACTAAGATATGGTTTGATTCATGCTGGGGAAACAGTTTTTAATAATCGCAAACATCCCCCTCTCAACCTCCAATAGCGGCAAGTAGGGAATTTAGTACTGTGACGTCTTTCAAACCACATTAAACATGTCCATTCGCTACTGACTAGAACGAAGTTGGATTAGTTTTCGTTGTTTCTTCAAAATGCTAAACCTCTCCAGGTTTCTACTAACGGCGCGATCCTAATTACTAGTAAACGAGATTGGGAGAGTTGGTACCTAGTCATCTGAGGTCAACTCTGACGATAGGCGCGGGGTTGGAGTCCCAGGCAGTACAACGTTATTTATTGCGCTACTTCAAAATGTTTGTATATCGGATTCAACTGCTTGGTTATTAGTCCACAGCTTACAAACTACTGAAACTAAGGTAAACTAATCTAAAGACAACACAGACACCCATGCCCGTACGGGAGACTCTAACCCCCGACGGCGAACAGTCGCGCGCACCGCAGCATGGCGCTCCAGTGCGCACGGCTAATCCGCCGCGGCTTGCGCTATGTCTAGCCGAACATATGCATATTCCGCTAATGGTGAGAACAGTAACTATTTCATCTCTTTGCGTATATATAATAAATAGGAATAGAGCCGGGGTTGGGTCCTTGCCGAGAAAGAAGTCAATTATATCGTCATTTCAAGTTCAAATATAGCGCTATCTGTGTATTTATTTAATATGTGACGTGTGATCGTACTTCGTTAAAGATTCATATATTGCGTTCTATTCCACAATTTTATGACGTTTGACACCTGTGAGTTGCACTGGTGCAATGCTAAAGTTAACCAGGTTCGGACATAGGCCTTGTAAACCGATACCAATAAAAACGTCGTCATACGTCTCTTCATGCCTAATCTAGTCTCGATCAGAAACGCAAGCTTTTTTTGGTTAAGAGTGCGTTCAAATTCAGAGCACGAACAAAAACTCATCGTGTCATTGAATGAGTTTGATAAGGTTTGATTTGTCACTTATTGTAATTAAATTGAATTTACGTTGCTCTCTCGACTCTAATAACTTGTATTCTAATGTTTTTTGTATGACGGTATTGAATTACATGTGGACCGACTGCCATAAGGAGCAATGTTCTCTACTGCTTCTTTGGTACCCATTGTGAACGACTGTACTCTACAGGGGTTTTGAATGTAGAGTACCCGCAACACAGCTACGTTAGTTGGGTTGCATTCAGCAGTGATCCACTCTTTTTGCTGTCAAGTGTACAAATTGAATAACATCGGAGAAAGGCTACTCCCTTCCCAACTGATGCTTCCTTTTCATGCCCTTCGAGTCTAATAACTGCGGCCTGGCTTTTGTACAAGTTGTAAATAACTCTCCTTTCCCTGTATTTTACCCCTGCTGACTTCAGAATTTGAAAGTTTTTAACTTTCAGCCAAAAATTTACATCCACGTGTTGCATTTATGCCTCCAGCTATTAAATCGATAAGTACAGGGAAGGTAACTTTTCGAAATCCAGTAAATTTTTATTTGCCTAGATCTTTCACTGCTCTAATAGAAACTGCTTGTAATTTTTCCAATGGAGAGCATTTGCTGATTTTTACTGTACATTCTATTTACAACAAAATACGACTATTAAAGCAAGTCTAATGCACACCCAGAGGAATTTGTGCTTACGATTTTCTAAATTTACATCTTCTGCATATAAATGGGCATTCTACCCAAATATATACACACAGCTATACCATCGGTCTTAATGGACCATGAACATGGATCAGCTATCGGAGATATAATTCTTTGCACGTCCATGGTAGCCGCGAATCTGGACCCGTCAGCGTGGGAGTACCACTTTTAATGCGCCGCCATGAAAGCTGTCCCACACCCCACGCGCGTGTAGCGCACACACAACAGCGATATACATGGCCAGCTTAAAAGGCGGGAGGGCGGTTGCCGCATACCGGTCCGGAATGGCGAGCTTCACATCAGATTTGCGCGGGGACCAGATTCGCGGCTACCGTGGACATGCACATAATTATAGCTCCGACAGCTGATTCGTCTTCGTGGTGCATTAAGAGCGGTGGTATAGCTGTGTGTATATCTTTGGGTAGAATGCCCATTTATATGCAGAAGCTGTAATTTAAAAGAAATCGTAAGCAGAAATTCCTCTGGAGTGCGCATTAGACTTGTTTTAACTGTCGTATTTTGTAGTAAATAGAATGCCTTGGGGCTGGCGAGGGTCTGTGATGTGATAGAAATCAGATTTTTTTTTTTTTTTATACAGTTATGGATCTGTATGCAAGGGGGAGTCAATTATTTACATAAACAGCGATGGTTCTACGTAATATTGAGAAACTCGGAACATGCGGGGGATTCCAAGGTTCGATTTCCAGAACGTGAACTTGGGCTCGGTGGTGGGAGGGGGAGGGTCTCGTAGTCAGCGAGTGGTGGGACGGGGGAGGGGTCTCATAGAAGTTATTAATCGTGTCAATTTTTATAATTAGGGTCATAATTCATGTAAATTTTTTCTAATTAGTTTTGTGTCTCGTTGCCACCGGATGTCCTAGGCGTCAGTGGCCAAGTGGAGATAGTCCATCACAGGGAAATAGGATGCACGCGTGTGCAGGTACAGAGCCCAAGGTGACCAGCCAGTGGGACAACAGAAAGTAGAAACACTAAGCTAGTTTAGTACAAAGTATATATTTCGTAGAAATATTATAACACGTAACTTTTATAAGTTTTATGACTGAAGAGTAGTGTAATGCTGACATACAGGTACATGGTTTAAGAAGACTAGGTAAAGGCCTGCCTACTGAGGAGAGTCTTATCTAGTCCCTGTCCTATAACCAAGTGGCCGATACAGTTCAGTGTTGCAGCAGACGGCGCTCATGGCTGACAGCTTAAGAATGCCTTGACGTGCCTGCATGGCGGTGGGCATCGAAAGTATGGGGTGTGCACTTCACACTTGAGCGACACCACAATTAGCGTCATAAATCATGCAATTTTTTATAATTAGGGTCATAAATCATGAATTAGTCACAGGTGGGCTTGCTCCGGCTCTGGTAAGGTCAGTCACCTTGAACTTGACATCTAGGGTGTGGTGGAGGGGGTGCCACCCCATTATTCATTATGTATTGTCCCAGGTCTCTCTCTACCTACCTACTATGTGCATCAATTTCATTGTAATTTATAAATCTTACTAACGAAGTTTCATACAGTGTGTGGCTAATCTTAGCATTACACAATCCATTTTCAAAACAGATTCGGGAATGTGCAATTCTATAGATGTCACCAATTGGTGGTTATGATTGTATAAGCGAACATTGAAGTAGATACCTTCTGCTATTATTATTATTTAATGATAGCCAAATCTCGTCAATAGATGCATGTTTCTCAATTCTTGTCCGCTAAGAATATGTGCTCAGACTGTATTGACATGTTATCCAATTTATTCTAGCCTTATATAATACTGTGATGTGTTAAGAAATTTTCAGTATTACTGTGTAGTAGACTAAAGGTACAAAAGCAAATTGAACATATACTTTTTAAAATTGTATCTATTTTTTATTTTAAGTCAGAATTTTATCTCCTTAATTACTGCACTCCATTAGGCAATTTTTCGAAAACACCAAGTTGAAGAGGATGTTGTCATACATTGCAACTGCACCTTATTGCGGATTTCAGTGCTGGGCTATCAATTAAGTGTCAGCGTACGAGCAATTGCTGAAACATCATCGGCATGGGCTTTCGGTGCCGAAGGTCCACACATGCACCCTTTTTGACTGCTTAACCCAAAGCTTTACACCTCGCCTGTGTTCATCAACACCGACAATGGACTTTTGATGACTTGAAACATGCTTCCTGGCCTGACGAGCTTCGTTTCCAATGGCATCCAGCAGATGGACGTGTGTGGGTATGGAGATATCATGAGTCCATGGAACCTGCATGACTGGAGGGGGCTGTTGAAGCTGGTGGAAGGTCCATAATGGTGTGGGGCGTTGTGCAGTTGGATTTATATGGGACTCCTGATCCGCCTAGACTCCTGATCCGGCTGATCACCTACATCCATTCTGCATCTACATCTACATCTACATCTACATCTACATGGTATACTCTGCAATTCACATTTAAGTGCCTGGCAGAGAATTCATCGAACCGCCGTTATACTATTTATCTCCCATTCCATTTTCGAATAGCGCGCGGGAAGAAAGAACACCTGAATATTTCCCTTCGAGCTCTGGTTTCTCGTATTTTATTCTGATGATCGTTTCTACCTATGTAGCTGGGAGTCATCAATATATTTTTGGAGGAGAATGTTGGGATTGTAGTTTCGTAAGTAGTTCACGCCACAACAGATCCTGTATCATTTCCGTAACGCTGTCTCCCCTGTATCGTGACAATACGAAACGAGCTGCTCTTCTTTGGATTCTTTCGATGTCCTCCGTCAAACCCACATGCTGAGGATCCCCCACTGGGTATCAATACTCCAAAAAAGGACAGACAAGCGTAGTGTATGCAGTCTCTTTAGTAGTTATTTTGCATCTACGTGTTCTTTCCAGTTTAAGTCTGAAGTAATAGTAATTCCTAGGTATTTTGAGGAGTTTACGGCCTTGACATTTGATTGATTAATCTGGTAAACAAAGTGTAACGGATTTGTTTTCGTACTCATGTGGACGACTTCATACTTCTCATTATGTAGAGTCAATTACCACGTTTTACACCATACTGATATCTTATTCAGACCATTCTGCAGTTGGTTTTTATCTTCAGATGATTTTACTAGACCGTAAATGACGACGTCATCTGCAAACAAGAGGGCTACTTAGATTTTCCCCTAAATCGTTTATGTAAATAAGGAACAGCAGCGGACCAATAACACTATCCTGTGGAACTGTGGAACGCCCAATATCACCTTTGTTTTAGTCGATGTCTTACCATCGTTTACTGCAAACTGTATCCTCTCTGACAGCAAATCCCCTATCCAGTTCCAAATTTGGGTGGTTATACCATAACCACGCAGTTTGATTAAAATCAGTTTGTGAGGTACGGTGTCCATTGTGCATTTCGCCTGAATTGCGCAATTCCAGCAGGACAGCGCGACACCCCACAGGTCCAGATTTAGTACGGAGTGGCTCCAGGAACATTTTTCTGACTTTAAACCTCTTCGCTAGCCAACAAACTCCCCAGACATGAACATTATTGAGCATATCTGGGGTGCCTTGCCACGCGCTGTGCAGAAGAGAGCTCCATCTCCCCCCTCCCCTGTAATCTTATTGATTTATGAACAGCCCTGCAGGATGCAAGGTGTCAGTTTTCTCCAGCGCTTCTTCAGATATTAGTCGGGTCCACGCCACGTAGGGTGGCTCTACTTCTGCGTGCTCGCGGGGACGGTATTCGGCAGGTGTACCAGTTTCTTTCGCCATTCATTGGAGTTAAAGACGCAGATTTCTTGACCGCAGCTAAGCTTTAACCACATCTAAGTTTTAAAGCACATCTCGTTACCTCTGTCAATCAGTTGATGCTCCAAATCAGGGGTAGGCAACCACAAAGACTTCGCGATCTACTATTTCATATCACCGTATCAAAGTGATCTACATCTTTTAAAAATATGGTAATTGCTACATCTTCAATTTTTCAATACTGTCAAACAACCATATTTAAAAATTAACCTTTTACATCTTTACAGTCAGTTCAAACATAAAAATTTTATTACATAATATTTTACAATTATCATTATGTTTGACTTGCGTCCTTGATATTTGAACTTTTAACACTTAGTTAAAACCTTGTAGAACTTCTTAGGCAAAGTACCCTCCACTATGCACCATACATCATTTTGCGTAGAACATGACGTTCCTCTTGTTTTGATGAGCAAGTATGCATAGTTTCATTACTATTGGATGAAAGGTATGGCAACGCATATATACTTTTCCACTAAGTGTTAAAAGTTCAAATACCAAGGACGCATTTTATGCGCTGTCATACCGTTCATCCAATAGTAATGAAACTATGCATACTTGCTCATCAAAACAAGAGGAAAGTCATGGTATACGTAAAATGATAAATGGTGCATAGTGGAGGGTACTTTGCCTAAGAAGTTTTACAAGGTTTTAATCGGATGTTGAACTTTTGCACACTTAACCTTCAAATCAAGATGAATATTATTGACGTATTGACTGATCACTATGGAAGTTAACAGAGTTATATAATTTTTCAAGCATGGATGAGGTAATTAAGTGGGAGGGGTGGAGATTGTGGTCGACAGAGAGACGATGAAGTGATTAGCTGTAAAAGGGGAAGATGGAGAAAGGGGCGAGGAAGCAGATGAGGAAATGGACAAAGATGTAAGGAAAAATAAAGTGGACAGAGAGAGAAGAGCGAAGGAGACATGGAATAACTTAAGACTGGAAGAAATAATTACATGGGAAGTGTCGGGTTTCAGCAAAATTTTAATAATATATCTCAAAACAATTATTCGCACAGGTAAGTAGAAGCAAGTAAGGCCTTAATTCGAATTACAACATTAACAGTGTATTTTTCTTTAATTAAAGGACAATAGTTTCTGGCTTTTGCAACACTTTCCATACACAAATCATTCGATATTTCAAGTTCAAAAGCTGTCGTACCTACGCCAAAAACATTTTCAGTGGTAGAAAAAATATTCTTAGTTTAAGGTTAGCCCATACCACAGAAATCTTTTGAAAATCTGGAAACCGGCCATTGACATCACCTCAAAATGGCGATATTGGTCGCAAAATATCCCATCCACTCAATATAAAAACTCGGAAGGTCGTAGGTCACCAACGGCACCAAAGAAATTAATATTCTGGCTTCTTCAACAGTACGGCCTACCAGTCACGAAACTCGTCACTTTCTGCAAACAGGTACCGAACGACTACGCGCTGCACAAAGATGAATGAAATAGTGAAGCACTGTGTGGCGCACAGGTAGCGACTGATTCAACCAATGTCAGAATGCAGTTTTAGAGGTTCAAGATAGATGTTGATACCAATTCTATGCGACTGTTAATGAATATAACTTGTGCCGAAAAAGCGTGCATTTTCACTGCTACTACAAACAACTGTCAATTTATTCTACAATTTCTCTTCTGTACTCTCAGTACTCACGCGGTCTACCACATACGCACTTGCGATCTACCGGTAGATCGCGCTCGACGTGTTCTACATCAACATCTACATCGACATCTACATGGGATACTCTGCAAATCACATTTAAGTGCCTGGCAGAGCGTTCATCGAACCACCTTTATACTATTTATCTCCCATTCCATTCTCGAATAGCGCGCGGGAAGAAAGCACACCTGAATCTCTCTGTTCGAGCTCTGATTTCTCGTATTTTCTTCTGATGGTCATTTCTTCCTATGTAAGTGGGAGTCAACAATATATTTTCGCATTCGGAGGAGAATTTTGGCGATTGGAGTTTCGCAAGTAGCCCACGCCGCAGCGATAAGCGCCGTTGTTGTAATGATTCCCATCCAAGATCCAGTATCATTTCCGTAACGCTGTCTCCCCTGTATCGTGACAATACGAAACGAGCTGCCCTTCTTTGGACTATTTCGATGTCCTCCGTCAAACCCACCTGATAAGGATCCCACACTGGGCTGTAATACTCCAAAACGGACGGACAAGCGTACTGTATGCAGTTTCTTTTGTAATTCTGTTGCATGTTTTAAGGGTTCTGCCAATAAAACGCAGTCTCTGGTTCGCCTTTCCCACGATATTATCTACGTGTTCTTTCCAATTTATGTCTGAAGTAATAGTAATTCCTAGGTATTTTGTGGAGTTTACGGCCTTCACATTTGATTGATTTATCTTGTAAACAAAGTTTAACGGATTTCTTTTCGTACTCACGTCGACGACTTCACACTTCTCATTATTTAGAGTCAATTGCCAATTGTTACCGACCCATGCTCCAGATCAATCAGTTGACAGAGTGTGATTGCCGATGACGCACGCGGGAAACAGCGTACCCCGAGATGCCCTTCGTTTAAACTAACAGAACAGGTAGGTACCTTATTTTACGACTGTCACGGGCCGCAGTTCGCACCGGAAACCTGCGAATATGGCTAACAGTCTCCGTCCGCACATACGAACTAGCTGGAATCACCGCGGTGGTGCTCGTCTTGACACACGAGGTGGCGGTCGACGCCCACAGGTTCACATTTTGCGGCCATTACGCCCGGAGTCTGAGCGGAAAATGTGCTCCGCTGGCCGCGTGATTTGCATTTGTACATCATAGCCGCAAAATGGCGTGCGGTCAAGTCTAGTATAAAATCGCGTTATATCTGACTGTGCGAGAGGACGGGGAGGAACATTTCGCTGACTGGGTACTTCAACTGAGCCACGAAATAGTGTTAGAGCACATAAAAGCTGCGGTTATGCTCTAAATGTGCACCTGAGTTTCGTACGCCTCCATAATTTGATGGCAGAGGGCCGTTTGCATGTTTTTCGCCTTTATTTTCAGTGATACTGGTAAAATGTGAGCTGAGAGGTGCGATAAGACATAAAATTCTGTACTCTGTTTTTCCAACATTACACTGTTTTCTAAAATCCTTTCACTCACATCAAGCATACCATAATGACTAACGTGACTAAAGATTAAGTCCATGCTTACTTGATCTAAGAGAAACAAATACAACAAAAATGTTTTGCATCACCCATCAAATAAAAGTTATGTGGTATTTTTTACTATGGGGAATTGGTATATGTAACATACCTTCCGATTCGTTGACAAACAAACACCAACAAATAACTTTTTTTTATATTCAAAATAACCTTCTAGGGGTGTAAATATTATCTTACTAAGACCTAAAAGTTAACTTTTAATTATAACTTTGAAGGTTATTAGTTTTATTAACTTAAGGTCTTAATAAAATAATATAAAGTTTGATGTGCAGATTAATCCCATTGTTGAAATTATTGATGGGATAGGTAAAGCTATTATTAATTAATTTATTTTAATCATGAGTTTCCATTATGTAATATGATAATTACTGAGAATCTAATTCGTATATAACAGTATAGTGTAATGGTTGTAAATATAATTATGAAGAATACTATGACTGTTATTTTGTTATCAATTAGTGTTTCGATAATAATTCATTTTGGTAAAAATCCTAATATTGGTGGTAATCCACCTGGGGATATAATGATGTTATTGTCATAAATTTAACTTCTGTTTTGAAGTATCTTGTTGAATAGATTTGATTTAGAAAGAATAAATTTATTGTTTTGAATATAAAGATAATGATTACATTTAATGTTAGTAAATTATATAATATAATTCTCATATTTTCTCTGATGATTATTGATCTAATTATTCATCCTAAATGTGGTATGTAGCAACCTCATGAAGTAAATAGTTACATGATCCCCAGCAGCAATGCAGTCCTACACCCTTCGTGGCATGTTGCCCATGATTCATCTAATTAATCCTGATCTAATATATCCCATTCTTCAACACCAGTGTTGTAGATTTCGTGGTTGGTCATGCCGAGCTCCCACAACTGTTTCAAATTTATCGCAAGCAAGAACAGGTGGATTAATATCGGGGCAACATGAAACACTGGCACGACTGATGGAATACTTGACGATACTCGCACGAAACAAGCGGCAATTGTCCATAACCTTGGTTCCTTCCCCGAAACGCTGACGAAATGGTTTAACGATGAGGTGGACGATGCTGTCTCTGTATTGTTGAGTCTTGAGCTTCTTCTTGATCAGGCGCGGCTTGTAATTAAAGGCTCTGAGGCGGAGCCGCCCCCCAAAAAATATTTGAAATATATGTATCAACAACAGATTACAGAATTATAATCATCAGAATTCATTTAGCATTTTTCCGTCACACGGATGCAAAGAATGAAGATGTATGTTTTTGGAACTGTTGATATTGAACGATGTTTTTCAATCGGGTAGTAGCCTTAAGGCTGCGCCTTGAGGTGTCGTTTAGCTCCATGTAGTGGAGGGTTGGGAGTGGGGGTTCGTTGGTGTATTGCTTTTATGGGCGTCTCGAAGGCTCCGAGCTTGTAGCCTAAGAGTGTCCTGCCAACCTCCACACTTCTTTCACGTTCTTCTGCTTACTTCAAAAGAGAATGAAGAGTGACTGAAACTCCACTATCGAATCTCTTGTCTCTGTATATGTCTATTATGTTTTGGTGTGCGGCTTACCACTCGTTAGTTTTACTGTTTTAATAGAGTTTTAGATAACTTTTTGTTTCTGATATTGGCTGTTGTATCCGGTGTTAGAATAAGTTTGCAAATTCCTCACTAGAGTGCACTACAATGCGGTACCGTAAAGTGTCACCACCTAGCGAGAGAGTTGCGAATGATTTAAGAAAAAAGCGCACGAAATAATGTCCCGTTACTTTTTTTGACTTTTACTTCAAAACGATCTGCTAGAATCGATTTATGAATTATGCCTCAATCTCATAAGGAGTGAACTGTCGCAGACAAATTACCTCGCAATCGAAATTGACGAAATGACTGACTGTGCAAGTTTGTCTCAATTGGTCTTCATAATTCGCTATGAATTACTGGGGAAAATAAATGAAAGATTTTTCCTTTCTACGAGCGAAGAGCCACACTGCAGAGAATGTAACTGCAGCAATTCCCTGCGAGCTAGAGAAAATGAATATACATCAAAAATCGGAAAAACTGATAGCTCAGTGTAACGACGGTGCTCCTGTTATGAGTGGCCGTAATAATGGAGTTCGGATAAGAATGAAAGGAGTGTATCAATATGCGCACTTTGTTCACTGTTACTCACAATTATATATTACACTTCATGTTTAGAATTGAAATTATCATAACATTAAGCAAGCAGCGTAGTTTATCCACACCACTTTAAAGATTCCTGCAAACGGTGTCATTTAGTACTGTTTATTGCGATAAAGTCTTGAGCCGTAATATCAGTAGATAAAAACTATCAGAGGGCTTTATGTTGGTCTTAGCCTTTGATTTTTAATTGCCTCTGAAACAGGAAGAAGGTGTAGTACGTAAAGTTTCAGGTAAAATATGACATTGCCCCCCCCCCCCCCTTTCTGGAAATCGTCGTGGTTACAGACTGATACGTAGCTTGAGGTCTAGGTTTGTTCCGATCGGTAAATGTCAGAGCCTTCCCTAGTATGAAAACAACGAGCCGCGCCTGTTCTTGATTGACAAAAATATCGTCCGAAATCCTCACACGATATTAGCCCAGAACATCATTGATCAGCCACCTTGCTGTAGTCGATTGAAGGTATGTCTCTGGCGTGCAGCATTACCAGGTTCCCTTCGTATACGTTGTCGTTGCTCATCTGGCATCAGACATTTGTGGCATTCATTGGTGAAGAGATCTTTGCGCCATTTTTCTACTGCTTATTCTCGGTAATTCTGGGCCCACCTGTACGGTGTAGCATGGTGTGTGTGTTAACGGCCGGGCCTCTCCATGGTCGTCTAGAATACAGTGAGTAGTTGTGAAGTCTGTCTGTTTCGAACAGTGTGGTTTGATACTTGTTCCCGGTGCCCCACACATTATTGTTTATCCTGGTGTCAATGTGGTCGGTGTCCCTGCGGGCGAGATGTTGCAGATACCAGTCGTCTGCCGCAGTTGTTGCCCCAGAGCGACAGCACGGGGCAACTCAAGAGCAATACATGTACGAGGCGCGTCCAGAAAGTAAGTTCCGTTTCAGTTTATCTCCGCTGCAGCGTTGCGACTGCAGTTCCGCACATGCGCTGTAGACGATGTGTATCACGGAGAAGAACGTGCGCCATTTGGAGATCGCTGTCAGTTACGTACGCTTTGTTGTGCTTGTTTGAAATGTCGGCGTTGATTGAAAATCTAGCCGCCTGTGAAATCAGGTCGGTGATTCGGTTTCTGAATGCGAGGAAAGTGAAACCAAGTGAAATTTATCGGCAAGTTAGCGATGTTTACGGACCAAATGCGATAAGTGATGCGATGGTGAGAAGATGGGTCCGACAGTTCAGTGGCACAATGAAGAACGAAGTGGGCGTCTACCTTTGGTTACAGAAGAACTGGGTCACGCGATTGATGACAAGATCCAGGACATCTCAAGTCTTTCCTTGGCGGTCATTACTTCACCAATTACGAGGAGCTGAAAGAAATTGTTTCCAACTGGTTGAAGACACAGGCGGCAGATTTCTATGAAGAAGGTATACAAAACCTAGTGCCACGCTATGACAAATGCCTGCAAAATATCGGCAGTTATGTGGAAAAGTAGTTCTAGAGTTGCAAAATTTTGTGCAATAAAATTCTTCTGTATCTGTGTACAATTTCATTTTATTACCAAACGGAACTTACTTTCTGGACGCGCCTCGTATTTTGAAAATTATTCCAGGACCTTATCACGTCACTATAACTCACGATTAATTTGCCTTTGCCGCGGCGGATTCGCCGTGCGCACTGGAGCGCCGTGTTGCGGTGCGCGAGGCCGTTCACCGTCGGGGGTTCGAGTCCTCCCTCGGGCAAATACTGTCATTAACGAAAACAAGAAAAAATTTATGTCGTCATTCACGATTGCACCAGAGATGTAAGCCGTGTGGAACCAATGTCAATAATATTAAAATTTTGCAATTACTCAACTGGCGAGATAGAGGAGGACTTTGTTGGGTTTAATGCCGTTGCAGAAACAACGGGAGAATATTTCTCAAATGCAGCTTTAAAGGAACTAGAAAATAATGAAATAGATATAAAAAAACTGTCGTGGGCAGGGACATGATAACGGCGCCAATATGCGTGGCATTAATAAAGGCGTTAGAACAAGAATACCCAGTATTAATCCATGAGCATTCTTCACGCCATGCGAATGCCATTCTTGCTTCTCATAGATGCAGCTAGCTCATCTACAACAGCTACAACATTTCTCGGCTTCATCAATAAAAATTATGTGCTCTTTACAAGGTCTATTACGCGTTGGGAACTTATAAAAACTAAATTAATATTGACACTAAAACCTCTGTTTGAAACAAGATGGGAAACAGATTCGGAGCACTAAAAGCTATATTATTCCAATTTTATGATGCCATCAAAAACGTGAATGACCTGAAAAGTAAAAACTGATGATTCTGATCGTGAAGCAGTCTTGAACGAAATGTTAACTTTTGACTTTATTATTGCAATACACGTGTGGTATGAGATTATACTACGTGTGAACAATATAAATAAATAATGGCAGTCGGTTCAAGTGTACCTGAAAGTAGCCGTTGACTCTTTACGTTCATTTCGTGACTGGATTCCAGAATTCCGCATTGCAGTACTTGAAACATGCGTGGCGGAAGCTCGATTGTTTGTAGAAAAAAGTAGCTACGAAATTGAGTTTGAATTTAAAAGAAAAGAATAGCACAGAAAAAACGAATGTTCGATTACGAACAAATTGTCGAACCAATACAATCTGCTGAAATGCAGTACAGATTTAATTTTTTAATACAATGATAGATGCTGTAATCATCGACAGTGAATGTCGACTCAAAGCGCTCGAAGAATATATTGAGCGATGTGGTTTTATTTATGATATAAATTATTTGAAATCCCTACCCAAGGAGGACTTTCTCAAGCATTGTAATGATTTAGGTACGATAGTCCGAGAAAGCGAAAATAGTGACATACAGCATTTAGAACATTACGAGGAATTCCAGTTTTTTAAAATCCAATACAATAGACTTAGTCAAAGACGCAAAACAACTTTTTCAGTACATTTTAGAAACCAATTTGGAACAAGCATGTCCAAATGTTTATATAACAATCAGAATCACGCTCAGAGTTCGTCAGTACAGCTGTGTCGCAGAGAAGCTTCTCAAAATTGATTAAGGCTTACTTGAGCAGCACAATGAGCCAAGAAAGACTAACTGCGTTGTCAGTACTATCAAGTGAATCCGAAATAGCGGCTAGTATTAATTAAGTAGTGATCTTAAAGAAATTGTTGTTGTTGTGGTCTTCAGTCCAGAGAATGGTTTGATGCAGCTCTCCACAATACCCTATCCTGAGCAAGCCTCTACATCTTCACATAAGAACGGCAACCTACATCTGTCTGAATCTGCTTACTGTATCCATCTCTTGGTCTTTCTCTTCCTTACCCCACACACTTCCCTCCAACGCTAAATTCACAATTCCTTGATGTCTAAGAATGTGTCCTACCAATCTATCCCTTCTTTTAGTCAAGGTATGCCAGAAATTTCTTTTCTCCCAATTCTGTCCAGTACCTCCTCATTAGTTACGCGATCCACCCACCTAATCTTCAGCATTCTTCTGTAGCGGCACATTTCAAAAGCCTCAATTCTCTTCCTGTCCGCACTGTTTATCATCCATGTTTCACTCCCATACAAGGCAACACTCCATACAAATGCCTTCAGAAAGGACTTCTTTAGGTTTAAATCATTATTCGATGTTAACAAATTTCTCTTTTTCAAGAACGCTTTTCTACGCATTGCCATTCTGCATTTTATATCCTCTGTATTGCGACCATCATTTGTTATTTTACTGCCCAAGTAACAAAACTCATCTACGTCCTTTATTTCTTCGTCATCTAATCTAATTCCTTCAGCATCACCTGATTTTCTTAGACTGCACTCCATTACTCTAGTTTTGCTCTTGTTAATGTTCATCTTATATGCACCTTTCAGCACACTGTCCATTCAGTTCAATTGCTCTTCCAGGTCCTTTGCTGCATCTGACATAATTACTATGTCGTCGACAAAACGCAATGTTTTTAATTCTTCCCCCTGAACTTTAATTCCTTCACCAAATTTCTCCTTGCTTTCCTTTATAGCCTGCTCAATGTACAAATTGAACAACATTGGAGAAAGGCTACAACCCTGTCTTACTCCCTTTCCAACCACTACATCCCTTTCATGCCCTTCAACTCTGACAACCGCTGTCTGGTTTTTGTACAAGTTGTAAATAACCTTACGCTCCCTATATTTTACTCCTGCTTGCTTCAGAACTTGAAAGAGTTTATCCCAATCAACATTGTCAAAAGCCTTCTTCAAATCTACAAAAGCTGGAAATGTAGGTTTGCCTTTTCTTAATCTATCTTCTAGGATAAGCCGTAAAGTGAGTATTGCCTCCCGAGTTCCTACATTTCTCCTGAACCCAAACTGATCTTCCCCGAGGTCGGCTTCTACCACCTTTTCCATCCTTCTGTAAATAATTCGTGTTAATATTTTGCAACCAAGACTTATTAAACTGATGGTTCTTTAGTTTTCACACCTGTCTGCACCTGCTTTCTTTGGAATGGGGATTATAACATTTTTCTTAAAGTATGAGGGTACTTCACCTGTCTCATACATCTTACACACCAGGTGAACCAATTTTGTCATGGCTGGTTCTCCCAGAGATTTCAGTAGTTCTGAGGGAATATCACCTACTCCAGGGGCCTTGTTTCGACTTAGGTCTTTCAGTGCTCTGTCAAATTCATCTCTCAGTATAGTATCTCCTATTTCATCCTCATCTACTTCTTCTCCCCTTTCTACAATATTGCCGCTAAGTTCATTTCCTTCATAGAGCCTCTCTATATACTCTTTCCACCTTTCAGCTTTTCCTTCTTTGCTGAGAACTGGTTTTCCATCAGAGTCCTTGATATTCATAGAGGTGTTTTTCTTATCTCCAAATGTTTCTTTTATTTTCATGTAGGCTATATCTATTTTCCCATATTTATACATCCTTCTACATCCTTGCATTTGTCTTCTAGCCATTCCTGCTTAAAAAAATTAAGTGAGACGAAAAGCTTCTCTATTTTAATTTGTATTTGTTTATTGTAATTTTTGTCATTGCAACAATACTTGCATATTATACTAATAAAATTTTAGTGCGTAATTGAGGTCATTTTATTTACATTTTCTTCCTTCCGGAAAACAATTTTAATCTGCCAGGAAGTTTCATATCAGCGCACACTCCGCTGCAGATTGAGAAGTTTCATTCAAGTTAAACTTGTCATTTCTTATGCCACCTCATCTCGCTACCGTATGAGTACTTGAGTAAGGGGGAGGAGGATGAGCCGTCCCGGCTCCTGTTTCTTCGATTGACCCTGTCCTTGATTTAATTACTGGCGTAAGTACCATCGATCTCTCTGTGCGTCCACAGCTCGTGGCACTGTTTGATCTATCGCGCGTCGATTCTCTTTTGACTGGTGTTTTCCTTGCTGCGTGTGGTGCTACGGTGGCGCCGAGGCAGTTGGAGAGCGGACAGGGTATCAGGGCATCGCCAGGGTCGAGTTATTTTGATTAAGGGGCCGTTTGTGGCCGGGCGTGTACATCGAAGTTGTTCTGGGTGGCACTCTGTCTGTCCGTGGGGAGCCATGCATGCCATGAGCTTAAGAGGTTGGTCCGGAGAGGCCTTTCTATCAAGTTATAACAGCACCTCGGTGCGGGCTGTTTACGTCGTCTCCCGGCTATGTGGTCGCGTAACTAGCGGCCGTGCGACAGCTCGTCGATCCCTCGCCAAGCGTCGGAGCTGTCAAAAACTGGTACTCTGCACTCAGCCCCGGCTGCGCATTCCGTCGTTCCAGCCGCTTTTCATCTGGGATGTATGAAATGTTTCCGGGCGTTGCTTGACACCCTCCTCCTACGCCATCGTGAGGGTGCCTGCACTTGTCGTCGAGTAAGAAATAAATAAGTTAACTGACTGATGCAGTCCTGTTCCGCAAATTTCGGTGTGTGAGTATGTCAGGATCGGTGGTCGTTCCCCAACAGCCGTCGTTGCCCGTGTCTACGTCGTTAGTTGTTTATTCATGTATTATACCGCACTTTTGGTTTGGTTCAATTGAATTATTCTTTTCTCTTTGCTCTGAGTAGCGAGTACTCTATATACATTAACTTGGTTAATGTAACTGGGGAATTTATCTGGTTTGTGCCCCTCTGCTGGCTCGCATCTGCATGGATGGTAGTTTTATAGCTTTGTTTTTATTTATTTATTTTTATCTTCTTGTTGCTGAAAATTTTCTCAGCGTGAGGCATCGTCCCCTCGCGGTTGTAACTTAGCGTTCCATTCGTTTTTGTAAGCCCCTTCGTGTCAGAGCTATAGTTCATGTTGACCGTTGGGCACCTTATTCCTCTCCTTCCTGTTTTTAGTCAGCTCATCTGTTTTACCTGTGTGGGTGTGCATCACTTATCTGAACTGTCTTGTTGCACCTCGGTTAGTGGTAGAGTGGTAGAGTGCCAGACTACAAATCCAAAGATCGCGGGTTAGATCCCCGCTAGGTCCTCGGATTTTTATCTGTCACTTTCCACTTCTTTCACCTCTGGCAGTATCGCCCATGTGAAAAATACCGAGTAGCACCGTGGTTCGGAACTCACGTTAAACTGTAGGTCCCCCTATAACTGCCCTATAACTGGCTGGGTAAGTCAGTTCTAAGGTCGGTGGAAGGCAACGGCATACCACCTCCAAACAGGACCATGCCTAGTAAAGCACTGTGGTGTTCAAACCAATCTTCGGATTGATGACTGCTTTACCTTATATATTAAAACAAATGGAACCTGAACTGACTACACTTGCTTAACTTCACCCACCAACTACCCACCTCTTCCGCACATGCCCTCTCACAACCAGCGGGAAATCTTATGGTGAAACGAATTTGCTGTTGTAGGAACAAAAAATACAATACGTTTCGAATCCCTTGTCATTGTATCTGTCAGCTGGTTCAGAAGTGCGTATTGGACACGGATTCAAGAAGAATTTGAAAGTAATTTCGTACAAATTCCTTTATACCACGACCAACGTTGGTGGCGATTACCTTGCATACTATCGATATATCGGCAATATTACTACTATACACCGTACAAAGAGCTTTGCAACCTACTTCGAGATAAAAACACTCTGAAAATCTCTGACCTGAAAGAAAAAAGTCACAGATGGCTGCTTACCATCAACAATAGTTACGATAAAGAGTTTCATTTTTTTTTGCCTTCCACAATGCTTTTTTTAATACTTGCTTCATCTTCTGTAGTATAATTGTTCACAATATGTGAATTTATTTATTCCCTAAATTAATCTTGAAACGTAATACCGTTCTCTCTCATTGTAAAAATACACAATAATAAAATAGAATCATAGATTAGAAAGTTAAAACATACTGCATGCGCCTTAAAAGAAATAAACTAAAAGTCATTTCATTTCGTTGTTGAAATCTTGTTTCTATTCTGGTGAACCAGGGCTATGGTAGCCAAACGGTGGGTCTTATGAGTAACACTCTTACACCGTTACATACCAAACCATTATAAATAAAATTCTTTGCTAATGTTGCTCAGAATCACGTATAGCCGCCTTCTGTTTCCGCGACGATTTGAAGTCTATTGGTTATTCTTGTTTGTTCAATTGTTCGTACAGCTTATGGGACTTAACTACGGGATCATCAGTCCCAAAACTTACAAACTACTGATGAAGCAGCTTCTTGGTCACTAGTTATTTTCTTCGGTATCTGTATAAAAAAAAACTAAATTGGTATCTTCTGGTTGGTAGAGTAAATGGTTTTAATCGGCCTTTTTTGACAGATGTGACAATGATTTAAAAGGAATGCCATTTCCTTCTGCCTGTTGGCGTGACTCGAACACTTGTTATTTGGAACAGGTAGTAGCACTGCCTGTAAACGTATTTCATATGAACTGTACTGAATATAAGTGAACAAAACATTTTCTTCTTTCAAATAAAATGTGTTTGGAGCGAGAATGAAAGAAACTGAGATGTAGATGAGTGCATCTTCGTTGAGTGTGTGAAGGGATTTAATTGGTAAGGTTCTAGACAAAGAATTCGTCTTTTTTTCTTCCTATTGCAGAATTTCTGATCGTTCAGAGAGTCTCCCTGGATTGTTTAAAGTAATATTGTCTTATCTAAGAAATTTGCGAAGTATTCTTTATATTTCTTCTTACGACGGAGTTCGTGTAACTGTTCTGTCAGATATACTAAAAGTCTTCTTTGCATTTGTCAGCTAATGTTAAGAGGTAGTACGTCGTGTGTTCTTTTAACAAGTTTGTCGCATTCCGTTTGGTTGCAGGATATGGTTTTTCATCTGCAGTCAGGACGAAATGTTCAAATGTTTGTAGAGCTTATGGGACTTAACTACGGGGTCATCAGTCCCTAAACTTACAAACTACTTATGAACTAGCTAATACTAAGGACGGCACAAATATCCATGCCCGTGGGGGGATTCGAACCCCCGACCGTAGTGGCCGTGCAGACCGTGACTGAAGCGCCGCAGACCGCTCGGCCACCGCGGCCGGCAGTCAGGACGTTTACCGGTGTTATATACTGGGATGTAGTTCGGTTCATAATCGCCACTTTCTGTGCCATAGACTCCCATATCTCCTTGCCATTTACACATACGAATCGATGTTCATAACAGTCGACTAGGCCGCATTTTGACGAAAAACCGTAGTTTTGTATTCTGCATAGTAACTGAAACCCACTGGTGTGTAATGCTGACCTACTAAGTCAGCATTCCTATCAGAATAAATGGTGTCGGCTTCTAAATCCAAGAGACCATCGATCGAATCCTTTACTCCTCTAATTTTTCTTGATTTGTGTCAATTTCACACAGTAAGACTCTTGTTACGACGAAGAAACACCAAAAGTCGACTGTTATGCTCAATATTTTACAAGTTATGCTCCCTCCTTGGTTTCGCTGTTCGCAATATCAAGTTAATGCCAGCTTCTTGGACAAGATGGCGGAGTTAATTCCAAGGTGATAGATCAGACGTCTACTTCCTGCATGACGTATTCGTAGTTGCGGTTGGTGTTGCGGTTCGATGTTTTTGATTAGTATGCGAAACGTCACGTTTTTAATACTCGCCAGTGTTTAACTCACACCAAAAGATCTCCTTAATCTCTGGGGATGCCAAGTGGCGAACACTGGGATCGCCGTTATTCGGAATTCTTGTCCTCGTACTACCGGCTGGAGAGAAACCGGTCTAGATTAAACCACTACGGATTTGAATGTCATAGCTATTTAATATTCCATATGATGCCTACACAACAAACGTAGCTTTTGAAAGATACATAATAAAATATAATTATGGGTTGGATACGATAGTTTAAAGAAATTCATTTGATACAACACAATTACCTGTTGCACATGTTTCATTTTGTATTATCAGTATATTTTCATGGTTACGGAATAAAGTTGCGAGCGGCCGAGCGCATTGAGGCGCTATGCTACGATGCACGAGCCCTTTCCCCGTCGGGGGTTCGAATCCCCCCTAGGGCATGGGTGTTTGTGCTGTCTTCAGTATAAGGTAGTTCATAAGTAGTTTGTAAGTTTAGGGACTGATGACCCCGCACTTAAGTCACATAAGCTTTACAAACATTTGAACATTTTCTTAAATAAGGTTCTGACTGACAATTATTCTACGCAATGTTTGTGATACGGATTAATAATTAATTATCATGTGCGTTTGCTTTTGTTACGTGAGAAACATGATGAGTCATATTTCAGTATTTCATAACAGAGGAAAAATGTGAAAAAAGAAAGTATTCGAACTGTCGATCTCTCATCAATAGTTTGCCATTTGGTGAGATACAATAAATAAGCTTATGTTTCAGCATAGTTTGTTTCTCTGCACATTCATTTGACATAATCGTATCTGGTATTATAACAGCCCACTATGGGGTCTAATGCGTACCATTAGATATTTTAATAAGACAGGGGCTATGGATCAGTTAGATGTAGCTGTGGATATTCACAATCACTTGTCCATATTGGTAGTTTCGGATACGTTTGCTGTTCTTACTGGAGCAATTGTAATATTCGTTTCTGTATTACATGTGCAATTTATAAAATTCACGACCACTCTATAATGCAACTCTAGTGTTTATTTTTCTTTGGGTACCGTTAGAACATTCGTTCCAAGGCCGTTCAATTATGTACGTTAACTTATTATAGCAATACCATTTTTCTGAGGGGGAACTGTAATTTGTGGTAACATAGCTGGCTTATATTTTTTAAATTTATGCTGACATCAATCGAATGAGAAGCAGTGGAAATGATATCTAGAATGATATCTTCACTGTCGAAAATACCATCAGCGATCTCCTGCGCCAAATGGTTGTCGTCTTTATAGCGTAAACGAGGTGGTGGGCGGAAAGTCACGCGATCTCTTCGAACATCATTGTGCACTCTAACCCTTTGTGATTCGTAACAAAGTGTTTTGTAGCGTTACTCCAGGAAGTGTGCCGGTGTAGCACCCACTAGACATTTGTCGACTTGCACTTGTGTGATGGTTATTTTAAGTAGTGGCTAATTTCGATAATTTGTTTCATGTCTTGTAATTCAATTATTTCTAAGTTATGGATGCTCATTTTCCATTTGAATATGTCAGTAACGTCCGACAATATACATAATCTGCAGCATCTCAATTCTTATTTCTATCTTCGTTTACTGAAACTGTAAGATACGAAATGTGTCGGTCGCGAATAGCTTAAAACAATATGGCCAAAACGCAAAAGTTTCGAAAATACGTTTGCGAAGTCCTCTTCACGTCTTACAGAAAGCATGCATGTTGTTAGAACTGGCCGTTCGCGGTGGCCGAGCGGTCTGCGGCGCGCCAGTCTCAGTCTGCAAGACCTCTACGGTCGGGGGTTCGAACCCCCCCCCCCCCTCGGTTATGGATGATTGTGTTGTCTTTAGTATACGGTATTTCATAAGTTGTTTGTAAGTTTAGGGACTGATGACCCAGCTGTTAAGTCCCTTAAGCTTAGCAAACATTTGAACATTTGTTAGAACTTGCTGTGATACTGGAAGATAACTGGTTTCCTCTCAGATACAAGTGTAATCGACAGTATGAACGATTGTATCCCCTAGCTTTTGATACGTTCCAACAGGCATCAAAACTTTGGGAGTTGTGCATAGGGATTAGGCGAGGGTCTCATGAATTCTGTCAACGACTTTACAAAGAATTTCCAGTACTTCGTCCTGTATGTACTTGCTGTCCCATTAGATTATTTAGACTATCCAGAAGCATGTGCATGACGTCTGATATTAGTTCCTCTGATAATAAGATTAAAACAGTCTGTAATTTTATTAAAAGGGAGACAGGGCAACCAAGATCACAGGAAAATGGTATTACGATCAGAAAAAAATGTTCAAATGTTTGTAGAGATTATGGGACTTTTAAATACGGGGTCATCAGGCTCTAAACTTACAAATTACGTATGAACTAGCTTATAGTAAAGACGGCACAAACAACCATGCCCGAGGGGAGATTCGAACCCCCGACCGGCAACGGCCTCACGCATCGTTGCGTAGCGCCTCAATGCGCTCGGCCGCTCCGCCGCGGCATTACGATGAGAGCAAATGAGAAGTTTACTGACGAAAAGTCAGAAGTTGAAACCATTATTAAAGTTTTTTTTCTTTTTTAAAAAAATATCGGGGAGAAAATAAAAACTAAATGTTCATGAGAAATAACAAGGCGGTTAATGGAAGAGGTGATAACTACACAATTTGATGCACTTGAAATTATTCCCACCTCTCCTTCTGAAAGTAGGAAAATAGTAAACTATCCCAAAAGTAAACGCACGCATGGAACTGATGACATTTACAGCAGGGTATTAAAAACTCTTTCTCAAGAGATAAGTGGGGTTCTTAGCCATACGTAATAGCTCTCTAAAGCAGGGTATTTTCCCGGATAAACTGAAATATGCTATCGTTCAATCATTCCATAAAAATGGGATACATCTGAGGTCAACACCTACCACCCAATCTGACTTCTGACAGCTTTATCGAGTACGTATATACAGCTTCATACAGTAAACGGAATGACAGCATTATTAAATATAGACTTTGAACAGAAATCTGTAGCTAAGGTAGAACTTTCATTGATGAGGAATTGAAATGGGGAAAATACATTGAAGATCTGCTGTAACGTTTGACTTCAACTACTTATGTTATCGGGGTCATTGTAAATATTGGTGATGTCCATCGCAGTAAATTAGCTTATATGCCTATCTTCATTCATTACTTTCGTATGGGATCATATTCTGAGGCAATTCAACATTGAGTAAAAATGTATTCAGTGCACATTGTAACCACAATGATTGCTGGAGCCTGCCCAAGACCAACCTGAAGACATTTATTTAAGAATCTTAGGATTTTTACAGTAGCTTCACAATATATGTTCTTAATTATGAAATTGATTATCAAGAATGCCACCCAATTCAAAAGTAATAGAAGTGTGTATAGCTACTGAAAAGGGTTATATTGACGGAAGGCCCAAGGCCCAAATAACAACATTTGCCAGTTTAAAGAACAATTTATTTAAAGGACACCTGAATAGCTCCTTATTCTATAAACAATTCTCGGCAATAGAGAATCAAGCAAAATAGATGGAATAAATATGATTAACAAAGGTAGAGCAACCTTTACAAGCCTTTTTTTTTTTTTTTTTTTTTTACATAGAAGGAACATTAGCAAAACTTAATTAAGGAAACTGCACAATATATATAACTGGAACAATAGGAACAATTTAAAACAAAGTCATGATTGACACATAAAAACAAGGAAAATGCTCGTGAGCACCCACTTTAAAAACAAAAACAAGGAAATGAACTTACAAATGCAACTTAAGAAAATCGGTATTTACAGGAAAAAAAATTAACTTGACGACGAACCGCAGTGGGCAAGAGCTCGTAAGGAGAAAGCTATCGTGAAACCAACTACAGGTACTCAGATACTAGGTTTCAACACTAAGTGCAGGAACCCGCACACCACTGGAGTGGAAACCTAACCGGGCCCTGTCCACTGGGTCCGGCCGCCAGACTACAAATCTTTAACCTCAATGCACAACTGGAACATACAAATATAAAGGAACAATTACTAAAATGTTCATTAATCAACAACAACTTAAAGGTAATCAAATACACTACACAAAATTTTTGAAATATTACGGGACAATAGAGTATCCTTAATCCAAAAGTGGAAGAAAATGGGCCAACAACGGCATTTGCTACCCGCGTAGCGCAGAGTGCCAGTAATGAATAAATATCAAGTATAAGCGCTCACAAAATCGGTGCACATAAAATATAAAATAGTATCACCGACACAAATTAAATGTTCGAGAGCGCTATTATCACCAAATAACTCTACAGATCTTGTGACAGCTTACTGGAAATGATATTACCTCAAGTCCACCGAGCATAAGCTTACCAACTTGTAATCAGTTTGTTACCAAGTGCATCACCAACTAACTAGTGCTGTATTCAGGTTCTATGCCAGCCACACAATATCACACGGCAATAACAACAGGCATCTCCATCCACGACGTACAAATTATTTGCGAGACACTTGGCGACTTAAATAATACACAACACTTCTGAAACAGACAGATGTATTACAGTACAGCACTCAAATATCCGCTGGTAAGTCACACTCCGACACCAAACTTGACTTCCACATTCCCTTGCTAGAGAACCATGGGGCACAGAACCGCCAACAGGTGTAACCGTCGCCGCAATCCACCGTCTGCTGACACACTGCGCGAACATGCTGACTCGTCGGGCCCACGAAAGGTACTTGCCCCCCCCCCCCCCCACCCCCCGGTGCGTGCTACGTCTCCCATCGCCACACGCCTTCGCCCCGAAAAATCACCACACTTCCCATTCCCACTCGGGGCAACACAGATATATGGGCGGAAATGGCAACGATAATCGCAATTCCACGGAGCGGAACTCGAAAATCGAACCGCACGGTTCAGCTACAATTCCAGGAGATGGTTAAATATAACTGTGGCACAGAAAGGCGTGATTTACGCTGCCACAAATGTCTTTGGTAACTTACCAAATAGCATGAGAAGTCTCAAAGATTACCAAATAGTATTTAAAAAGAAATTAAAAGAATTTCTGAATGCCAGCTGTGGTGGAACGGTGACATGATAACTGCGATGTTTACTATTGTTTTTCATGTTCTTCTTTAGTCCCTAATCATGAAATTATTCTGACACTGGATAGGTTTTATCAGTTCCTAGGACGTTGTTGATTAGTTATTTACAGTTCCCTATCAACACCAACTGTCATAAGCCAACCGTGTAAATTCTCTAGACTTCGTCCGAAGTGTCCCGCGCCACAACATAATTAAAATTTGTAGGAATAATTCCTTTAAATAGTTCATTAAAAATAAATAAGGTTCTTGTACGAGCGGGGCATGGAAAATAGTCTGTAGCCGTTTTCATCAAAGTTAAACACAGGCACTTGTATTTTCTGTCCTTAACTCGTACTGAAAAATATTAATAATCCACTGCCTTCTAAACACTGGTTTTCCACATTCACACTAAATACAGATATAATGTCACATTCGAAGGTAATCAGTAGTGATTCAATCAGAATTAAATTGTTTTCTGAAATAAGTCGAGATTCTTCACAAGAACCAAATTTCTCTTGGTATAAAATATTCTTGATCATAAATAAATCTTCATAAATGCAAGATGTCTTTCAACACTAACAAATATTTATTCTTCTTCATGTTAATACAGCGTCAGTTTGGCAAGAAACGTGAGCATGGACAACTAGCTTCGACTGAATCTCAAACAAGACTAACAATAATTTAATATTCTTTGCTTTTCTTCATTGAAACGACTGAAGCGCGGCAATAAAGAAGGCGCAGCAGCATTCGTAGCCCCGTAGCTGTCGGTTAAATTTTTATAGTGGCCGTGTGCTGTAATACTGACTGCGGCGACGACGACGTTGCCCTTGTTGATTGCGGCGCCTCGATCGTACATGAAACATACAGAAACAAAATATTTTAAGAATCATATTATAAAAAAATAACAATATTTACATAAACATCGAATATGTATGCATTCTAAGTAAAAGGTTCATTTTTTTTTTTTCATTTTTTATTTATAACTTCAAAACAGGGCTGATATAGGAAAATGTAGTACGACTATCTTGTCCCACTACACTGTTCCTAACTTCTTCTACACGTTATAAGAATTCTTAGATAAAACAGTAATTTCGCTAAAAAGTCCTTAAAACATTGAACATCATGTGTAGAAACCTTTAATTAGACTGACACGTCCACATCATTGCGAAATGTCGTATTTATGATATATGGAACAGGCTTTAATCTCATCTAATCTCACAGCATGCGTAACAAGGAGCGCTGTAAGTAGAACAGCCTTTCTGGTGGGAAAATCTGCTAACGGACGAATTAAATGCTTGATTATGTCACGACGACGATTAGAGAGGGCGCAGAGAGGGGCTGAAAAACAATGAATGGCGTACCTCTTAATTTGAGCATGAGGAATAGTCAAGTGTTGGCCGCGCGGGAGTAGCCGAGCGGTCTGGAGCGCCACGTTAGGATCGCTCGGTCTCCCGCGTCGGTGGTTCGAATCCTCCCTCGGGCATGGATGTGTGTATTGTCCTTAGTTTAAGTAGTTTTAAGCTAGGGTCTAATAACCCAGCAGTTAAGTCCCATAGATTTACAAACATTTGCCATTTTTGTCAAATGTTAACACTGGATATTACTATAGCACGTCAGTCTCATAAACCCCTGGTTACTTCGACTCCTATTCAGCAATAATTTTCTAAATGTGATACGTATTCAATTGGCCACAGTCGTGTGACAATGGATATATACTTGACCTAGCTGAAAACCCGGCGTTGCCCGGGTATTTATTTACTTATTTATTCAAGCCTTGAGTTAGAACTAATCCTAGCCGTTCTCTCCCTGTCCACCTCCCTTTTACTGAAAACAAAAGTTATATTTATCAGGGAATATATAAGAAATAAAGCTGTCTTGCATAATGTAGAAAATTTCAAATACTGTAGTCAAGCTGTGGTGTCGCACAAATACAAAGTGCGCGCCACCTACTTTCGCCGCGCGCCGCCATGCACGCACGGCGCGGCGTTCTTACGACGTCAGCCACGAGCGCCCTCTGCGACAACTCCGCTCGTGGCCACCACTGAACGACATCGTGCACTTGGGACTGAGATAGGAACCAGTGAGGACTTCGGAATCAGATAGGCACCAGTCAAGACTTGGCTATCGGTTAGGCGCTCGGCAGGCCTCTGGCTCAACTCTGTATCTGCAGTACTGATCTATGTAAAAGTTAAGTATTGTATGGATTCTGTGCAATATATATGTCGTTCTGGTTTACTCTAGTATTTCTAGTTTCTGGCTGCTCCCCTCCGTACCTGCACCAGCGCGCTATCTTTATTCCTGTGTCGGTCTCATTCCGCTCGGCCACCGACACCTACGACGGAAACGAGACACAAAAGCGACGACGAGGCTGGGACACAAAACAAGCAAAGAAAAATAGAAATCAAAATACAAAGATATGTAACTATCATACTACATTTAATTCAGAACTTCACTATAAGCAACACCGAGCGAGGTGACGCAATGGTAACACACTGGACGCGCATTCGACCGGACGGCGTTTCCTGACTAGCCTCCAGCCATCCAGATTTATGTTTTCCGCGATTTCCCTAAATCTCTCCAGGCAAATGAAGGGGTGTTTACTTTCCCATCCTTAGTCAAAAAATTCGAGCGTATGCTCCGTCTATAATGACCACGTTGTCGATGGGTCGTTAAACGCTAATATTCCTTCCTTCCTTCTTTCACGACTATAAACAATATTTTTTGTGAATTGTCCAGGATATAATATGAATATTTTCTGTGGAGAGCCCATCCCTGAGCAAGCGATATAAAGCTGTCCGTGTGAGAAACATGGACATTTCAAATGCACTCCACATTATTGAGTTGATTGCCCTGTGATTTATTAATCATAAATAGAAAATGCAAGTTCCACTGCAAACTGCAGTCTCTTAAATTTAAAAGCCATATCTGTCGGAAACAATGGGTATTCGTCGGTTGTACTCTGTTTCAGTCTCTTCCTTTCCTTGTAGCTCTATAGATATCTATTACTTCTTCCTACAGCGGTATGCGCTTCTCAGTTCACAGTTGCTTCAAAGTTTTCAATAGCACTGTCATCTTTCAAGAATTTCCTTAAGCCCACTGGAATACAGGAGTGTCTTAGAAGTAAATAAGAAACGTAATAAAAAGTGATGCCTGATGTGAAAAGTTTTTACCCATCGCAGTAGACATGATGTCATATTTTCTGAGTTATATGTTGTACAATTGTATAATTTTTCAGGTATATATGCATTTGTATAAGTGCTGTATGTCTTTAAAATCTGTTAGGGATGTAATTAGTAGAAAAGAAGTAATAGATTAAAACTTGGTGCCTGCTGAGGCGGTTTTCTATGAACGTTACTGTTTATGTTATTATATCTCATGAACTACGTGTCATACTGTGATACAATTTAGAAAGTACATTTGACTACATGTGTGTATATTGTTTGTAAAAGTTTCCTGCGGGTATAATATGTAGTGTAGAAAATTATAAATTTCAATGTTTTGCTATGGTTGTCAGCGAGAAAAAGTTTCCTAAAGGTTTGATATTATGTTTAAAGTTTGTTGCAAGTCGCTAAGTGCAATCCTTCTCAAATAGTGGACTGATAAAGTCACAGTATCACGTGCCGCAAGACGGAGAAGTTTTCATTGTTTATGACGTCAAATCTCCTGAACTGTCGATCCTATCGCAAAATCGTTTCTTAACTGACCTTTACTACCTATAAACTACATACCGGCCAAATTTCAGCTTCATAGGTGAAGTAGTTTTCGAGATTTCATGTTTAGTCAGTGAGTGAGTGAGTGAGTTTATGAATGAGTCCTTTCGCTTTTATATAGACAGAGATTACTTTAGATTGAAAGGAGTTTCAGAAATAAAATTATGTCGCCGAGCGCTCCTAGGCGCTCAATTCATTGACTCGGAACGTGCGGTTGTTCGCCGTCGGAGGTTCGAGTCTACCCTCAGGTATGGTTATGTGTGTTTTGTCCTTAGACAAAATTAGTTTAAGTAATTTGTAAGCCTAGAGAATGATAACCGCAGCAGTTCTACATCTACATAGATACTCTGCAAATCACATTTAAGTGCCTGCCAGAGGGTTCATTAACCACTTTCATAATTTTTCTCTACCGTTACATACTCTAATAGCGCGCGGGAAGAAAGAACACCTAAATCGTTCCATGTTCGATCTATTACTCTTATTTTATTGGGATGGTCAGGTCTCCCTAAGTAGGTGGGTGCTAGCAAAATATTTTCACATTCAGAAGTAAAAGTCGGTGATTGAAACTTCGCAAAAAGATCACGTCTCAATGAATAACGTCTTTCTTTTAATGATTTCCACCCCAATTCGTGCAAAATTTCCGTGACGCTTTCCCCCCTGTAACGTGATAAAACAAAACAAGCTGCCCTTCTCTGAACCTTCTCAATGTCTTCCGTCAGTCCCACCTGGTGAGGGTCCCACAAGGGTCAACAGTACTCCAGGAGAGGACGCACAAGTGTGATGTAGGCAGTCTCTTTGGTGGAGCTGGTGCATCTTCGAAGCTTTCTGCCAATGAAACGTAACCTTTGGTTCGCCTTCCCCACCATATTTTGTATGTGTTGTCTCCAGACTAAGTTGTTAGTAATTGTAACTCCTAGGTTTTTGGTAGAATTTACGACCTTAAGGTTTGACTGATTTATCGCATAATTGAAGTACAGCGGATTTCTTTTAATGGTCATGTGTATTACTTCACACTTTTCTTTATTTAGTGTCAATTGCCAATTTTCGCACCATGTAGAAATTTTGTCTAAATCGATTTTGATCCTCTGTTGACTTCTCTAACCGATAATCATCCGCGAACAATCTAAGGGAGCTTTTCAAAATGTCTCCCAAATTGTTTATAAACACGAGGAAGAGTAGGAGACCTATAATGCTTCCCTGTGGAACGCCAGATATCACTTATGTTTTACACGATGACTTACCGTCAATTACAACGAACTGTATCCTTTCTGATAGGAAATCGTGAATCCAATCGCACAATTGGGGAGATATACCCATAAGCACGCAATTTCGTCAGAAGCCGCTTGTGGGGTACAGTGTCAAAAGCCTTCTGGAAATCCAAAAATATGGAATCGATTTGAGATGCGTTGTCTATGGTACTTAACACTTCATGTGAATAAAGGACAAGCTGTGTTTCGCAAGAGCGATACTTTTTGAATCCGTGTTCTCTTCGAGGTAAGTTAAGTCCCTTAGATTTACAAACATTCGAATATTTTTTTAAATAAAATAATGGAAAATGTGGGCCCTGTCCGACTGCACCGTTTGCAAATGCCTGAGGCGGGCACTGCACATCCAGGAAAATGACTGTCGGAGGTTTCTGCCCGGGGGCGGGATATTGACTGAACACCTGTTGCATCCGCGGAGCGAGCTGTTCCGCAGCGTATGTGGCCACAGTGCCACGTTTCGTGTTTGCCGCGCCGTTAGCTGCGCGGGCTCGGCAAACAGCCAGAGTTGAGCACCGGCGTATTCCGTGGGCGCGCGCCGCGTGCTGTTATGACATTAAGCCAACTCTGAACTATAGCGGAGAAGAGGCGAGCAATTACGGACTGCCGCAGGCCGCTGTGTGCGCGGCTGTGGACTCCTCTCGAATGTTCGCCGGCCGGACGGGGGGCGGTGGTAGCGCTTTGAACTATACGGCATCGGGGGCACGGTCCGCGCGCCCTATAACCTACCGAACGGGAAAAAAACAGTAATTGCCCTCCCGAGGCGGGAACTGCTACATGTAATATCCAAATGGGTGTCGCCTCGGTTGATACGAGGCGTGGGCTGCAATGGATTCCGGACTCTGCTTCATCTCGCAGTCGGCTGGTACTCTGGAATGTCAAAGAGTGTTTGGAAACGGAAAATAGTGGCAAATCAAGGGGGAAGTGTAAGCCTGCCCCCCTCTTCGAGGTGGAGAACCTTTTCAATTATACGGTTATAACAGAGAATGGATAGTGGAAGAAGCGTCCATCTCCGGTGGAAGGCGAAACTTTTACAATTGCACCCACTCGTGGTGGAACTCTCAGAGATGACACCCACTCGCGCTGGGAAATAACTTTGAGAGATGTTAAACCCTCGCACCTTACCAGACGAACCTTTATTTGTAGAACCGTTTTCGAGTGGTACTGCGGCTCTCCTCTCAGGTGTATCGTGTAATGCCTAATATCAAGCATTCGTAGAAAACGGTAAAGTACTTTTGACAAGCTACACTGTAGATGTCTATTCCGACTGACAAAAGTAATATATATATATATATATATATATATATATATATATATATATATATATATGCCACTTTAGGCTACGGTAGTAACACTAAAAGTGGGCCTTTGCGATCGTCTTTTGACAGCTCAAAATTTAAATGGAAATAAAGCTCAACTATTCATCTGACACGAAAATTGAATAACCCAAGTTGTAGAGGAGAAAATTCTCTACAACTTTGCTCTCTTATGTTTTTTTTCATATCTTGTAGCGTTTCAAAGATATTTGCAAAAATAACGGCGATTTTGGGATGTATGTCTGTCTGTCTGTCCGTCCGTCTGTCTGTCCGTAACATGTTCCCTGTTTTTAAGATGAACCGTTCAACCGATAAGCACCAGATTTTACAGACATGATTGTAGGTCACCAGAGACCAGAACCTTCCTTTTTCAAATTTTTCTGACAAAAAAATACGGTAGTACTACGAAAAAAGCCGTTTGTAATATAATTGTAATTGCAAACGAACCATTCATCTGACACGAAAATTGAATAACCTAATTGGCAGAGGAGAAAATTCTCTACAACGTAGCTCCCTTATGTTTTTTTCATATCTCGAATCGTTTGAGACATATTTACAAAAATAACGGATATTTGACACCCTCCTCTGAATTAACGAAAACCAGCAGTTCGGAGATGTCACGTGATATTCCTCACGTATTTGATGATTTTCTTATTGTAACTTACACGTTGTCATTTCAAAGCAACGGCACACTGAGAAATTAATAAAACACATCGTTCTTCGTACGATAAATGATAATCTAATGTCTACAAATTCCATATTAATATCAGTTAACAGCGGTCATGAATAGTATGAGATTAAAGATCACTTGTTTTGATTTATAGCCGTAGTTGCCGGGCGCCGAGGATCAGCGCGCCCAGTCAGAGGGCTGAACGCCCTCAGTAATAAAAAAGCTGAGCCAACCATTCAACGAACAACCAGGAACAAACTCAACGAACGACCGTGAACCATAAATCTTCCAGATGAATAATAATAATAATAATAAAATAGCGCAGTGGGCAAGGTGCTAGACTGTGACGCGTAAGATCGGTGGTTCGAAACCCACGACTACTTAATTTTTTTTCCCTAAAAGGGTTTCGGACACTCTTATTAATTTATTTATTATTATTTAGATTATTATTTTGGTCCAAAATGTATGAAAAAACTTATAAAACTACAAATCTAAAGTGGGCCGTAAAACACGTCAGAGCGAATTTTTTTTTCGGATAGGTGTTGATCTTACTCAACCTCGTCAAAAGTACTCCGCCCTTTTCTACAAATATCTGATATTAGGCCTTATTATACGATACAGCTGTGGCGAGAGCCGCGGTGCCAGTCGAAAACGGTTCTACATATAAAGGCACGTCCTTACCAGTGGCGGCTGGGGCTTCACTTCTTTCAGTGCCGGATCTCCAGTATTTCCGAACCGGGACCGAAACTTGATAGTGGAGCCCCCTCCTAACTTTAAGTGAAAAATATAAATGTCATTTATCCTCAAAATCTGCGACACATTCGCAAAAACGTCCAAAGACATGTGACAAGTATCAATCCGAAAGTCATTGTTGTTCCCGTATCTGCTGAAAAAAAGGCTGGATTAAAAAAAAAATTGCTTGCAGTCAGACTCGAACCCATTACCTTTGAAACTTCAGCAGGATGCCGCTAACCATACGATTACTCTTGCCAGATAATGAGTAGTCCTTTATTATTACTTATTCTGAAAGCTTTTACAGTTGATGCGTCTTTAATTGGTACTTATAAGGTATTTTACCAAAAACGAAGTGTTTTTGTAAATCTTCAATGTTGCCTTCATGGAGGATTTGTCGCGCAAGGCGAAGTACGCAGTAGCTTCATTGTCTTTGCAAAGACAATGGAGGTCGAGTCGCAAGAAGCTTGCGTCTTTACCAGCTCCAACTGCAGATTTAAAAATCGGCGTTTCCCCTCGTTCCTCCCTGCCGCAGGAGCGCCCATATGCTGCGTCCAAGGAGTTCAGAAGAGAAATTGAACCTCAGTCGCGCATGCGCATTGCAACGCTGCGGCCACTGCCGCCTGTCTTAAGCGGCCGCGCTACGACTCGTATACGTGCTGTCTCCGCGACGTATAACGTTTCTCATGCGATAAAATTACTTTGAATGTGCGTTTGAAATGGTCTGTTAGAGGAATGAAAGCAAGAGTGATAGTTAAAAAACACTTTTTGTTTCTATTTATTTACTTCCTTTCCTTCACGACGATATTTTTTCCGGGGGTTCACTGAACCAGTGAGCACATAGGTCGCACAGCCACTGCACATTACACTGGCTCAAACCCAGCGTTGCTCGAGTCTTTATTTCTCTTAATCTTCTGTTAATCCGCTTCCTCTTCCCTCCTCTGTCCATCGTCTTCCCTCATCTGTTTTTGTTCGTCTCTTCCTCTTCCTCACTCGGTTCACCTCTCCTAGTTCCCGTGCGCGGAACATTACGTGTATATACGAATATTTACGGCTGTTGGTCAAACGGTATTGAAAATTATAGGTAGGTGTCGTCCGAAGTGTACCTTCCGAAATTTTGTGTAGACAGCGATCATGGTACACAGCCCCGAGCAAATTAAAACTGACATTAAGATTAATGATGTACCATTGAAACAGGTTAATGTGTTTGTAGTGACCACCACGGTTCAAGTTTTCACAACACACTTTATTAAGTCAAAGAAAGTACACTGTGGGTTCGTTAACCAGTGAGACGAAACTAAATTCTTCTATAGAGACAGAAATCCCAAAACCAAACACATGTTATAGTCTGGTAGATCAAAGGCACAGTCACTAGCGTAGTTCAGTTCATCACTCGCAGTCCACAAGTTAAACGTTCCAGCCACTTCCGTCCGGGAGGCCGTCGGCGAAGTCGAGAGAAGTCTGCGATCTAGCGTAGTGGAGACGGTCCTAGGCGGCGAGAGCGAACACACCAGCACTGGCTTTTTTTTTCTTTATTGAATTTTTAATGCCCTAAGGCAGGCTGGCAGCAGCCAATGATGCTGCTCTACAGCCGAGCGAACGGTAAACAATGGACAAAACAGGATATAAAATGAAAGCTGATAAAAAGTCGCTTTTACAATTTCAAGATGAAAATTTGGGAGAAAGTTAAGACTATATGACAGCGGACAGAACATACATGGTTGTTAAAACAAGACATTGCCACGGTGGCTAAAAAATACTCACTGCAGACGACGAGACATAACAAGACGGCGACATTGAGGTAAAAAACACTGAACACTGGTGTACGCAACGTTAAAAAACACTGGGCGACGAAACACTATACACACGAAGCACTGAACACTTAAAACACAGCACTGTACTGGCCCTGCAGGGGAAGAGGGGGGGAGGATGGAGAAGGCGCGGGGGAAGGGGAAGGAGGTGGGGGAAGGGAGAGTGGGAGAAACCGGAAGGAGCTCCCAGGGAGGTGGAGAAAGGAGGGGGTGAGCCAAGCGGGGGACGGGAGTGGGAGGGGAGGGTGAGTGAGGAGGCGGCGGCAATCCACTCAGAGGGTCAAAGTTGGAAGGAGGAATAGATGTCGGGATGGTTTTGGAGAACGTCGTAGGTGGCGGAAGCCACCCTCAGAGAGGACGTAGAGGGTGTTGAGGTGAAGGGAGAGAGGGATGTGGCGGTAAAGGCGTGGCAGGGGCCCAGGATCCAGGAGGAGAGGAGATACCAGTGGGTTATGGGACTCTCTATCTTTCGGTGGATGTACTTGAGGCAGATGTGTTGAAGGAATTTGACCAGGTGTGGGAATGGGATGAAGTCGTAGAGGATCCGCGTGGGGGAGGGGAGGCGGATGCGGTAGGCGAGGCGAAGGGCGTGGCGTTCGAGGATTTTGAGGGATTCATAGTAAGAGGGGGGATGTCTCATCGGCTGGCGAGCTGGGCTTAAGTAGATACCTGGAGCCAATCAGGAGGCAGGCGGAAGGATACTCAGTCGGTTCAGAGCCACCTGGAAGAAATAGTCCGTATTACTTCTGTTTGTTTTGAAGTTACTATTTGTAAATGTTCAGGTCTTGTTTTGGAATCTGGCAGGCACTGGTCTCGCGCCGCCTGTCCACTTGCGTTGCTCGCTTGACAGCTGTGTTGTGAGGTATGCCGGCCGGTAGGCGTTTGGCCGGCGGCATCAGAGCAGCGTTCACCTACTTTGGAAGTAAAATCACACTAGATGGCAAAAGTTTCGCAGCCATGAAAAGCAGAATTGCACAAGCTAAAATAGATGATTCTTACATCAAGAAATATAAAAGAAGAGACCAAAAAAGCATTTATAAAATGCTATGTGTGGAGTATGGCATTGTAGAGCCCATAAAATTGGGCACTCGGCATTTGCGACAAGAGAAGACGACAAAATTTGAATTGTGATGTTGGAGGAGGATGCAGAAAATCCCTTGTATGACAAATGAAGAAGTTCTTAGTAGTATAGGCAAAAAAGCACTTTTTAAAACGATAGTGAAGAGAAGAGACAAGTTATTAGGTCATCAAGAATGTGTTTATAGTAAATGTTATGGAAGGAATGGTAGAAGAAAAAAGAGGCAGTGGAAGACCCAGACTGCAGTACGTGAAACAGATTCAAAAAGGTGTAGGAGTGGAATCATATCAGAAACTAAAGAGGCTATCCGAGAACAGAGAAGTGTAGAGAAGAAGAATTGCTGCCAACCAATCTTCGGTTTGAAAACGTGTGTGTGTGTGTGTGTGTGTGTGTGTGAGAGAGAGAGAGAGAGAGAGAGAGAGAGAGAGAGAGAGAGAGAGAGAGAGAGAGAGCTATGTTCCTCTTTTTTCGAAGCCATTGTGCAAAATTGCAACAATATTGGAATGAAACGATAGATTTTTGTTGACATCTGTTTAAGGTATACTCCGCCATGCACCTTACGAAATCAGACAGTAATGGTGGTCGTGCTTTAGAAGTGAACAGTAGATCTGTGTCGAAACAGGTTATAAAGCACTCTGCTCCAGGCACAATACAAAATTATAATAGGCAGTGACTTCCTCATTTTTTGAAGATAAAATGTGGAATATTTCACCAATATCGGGATAAAAATATACATTGTTTTACCGTTATATAAAAAATTCCGTATGAGTGGGCAGTTTATTATGCGTCTCATTCTTTATGACGTCATATCTCCACAACTATGTGTCATAGGTGGTTCTTACCCATACAATTTTTACGTTACTGACGGAATATCTGCACCAAATTTATTTGAAATTGGTCCAGTGGTTTAGGAAATGTAGCCGCAACTTTCTAGTCCTAATCCCTTTTATGTGACTAAATAAATTTGTAAGCCGTTGGTGAGGGTCAAAAGGATCAGAATACATCTGATGCACCAGTGATGAACAAACATTCACGTAAAAGTTTGTTTACAACGTTTGTCATTATTATGAGTCATATTTACACTCGAGTAAGCAATTCCAGTGCACCTCGGTTGCACAGTGGTAGAGTGCCAGACTACAAATCTAAAGTTCACGGGTTCGATCCCCGCCAAGTCCTTCGATTTTAATTTGTCACATTCAGTTTCTTTCCCCTCTGGCAGTATTGCTCATGTGAAAAATACCGAGTAGCACCGTGGATCGGAACCCACATTAACTGTAGGTCTCCCTATAACTGTCTGGGTAAGTCAGTTCGAAGGTCGGAGGAAGGCAACGGCATACCACCTCCAAACAGGACCATGCCTAGTAAAGCACTGTGGTGTTCAAACCAATCTTCGGATTGTTGACTGCTTTACCTTTTAAGCAATTCCAGTCATCTCTTTGTATTGTAGGGGCAGAATATACCTAAGAATTTGTGGCCGAGGGGACTAAGGCGCTCCAGTTACGGTATGCACGGCCACTACGGTCGGGGGTTCGAATCCCCCTCGGGCATGTATATTTGTGCCGTCCTTAGTATTAGTTAGTTCATAAGTAGTTTGTAAGTTTAGGGACTGATGACCCCGTAGCTATACAAACATTTGAACATTTGATTTGAACCTAAGAATTTGTCACCACAAGAAAAATTATGCGCCTAAGCGAAATGTAAATGCCATGTATGTGGAACTGAAAAGTTTGAAACCGGTAACGGCGCTATTTAGTAAATATATAGCATAATCAAATGTGGTTGGTTGCTGTTTTCTTTATTGTAAGAATCATATTGTATTTCATACATAAACACGGACTCAAAATGTCAGTTTTTGACAAAATAGCAACTGTGTTACTGTTTCTGGTCTGTCTTTCTAGTCTTTTACTTTTAGTTGCTACTATTTCAGCTTCAGCATACAACTTGAAGAGATCCTACCATTGCAGTGAAAAAATGAGGTAACGGAGAGCACTGAATATGTAATTCAAATATGAAAACCCTAGTAGCCTGTTTTCATTATTCATTATTTATTATTTCCGAGAAACTGCTCACAGTTTTCGGATCACTTATATGCTTGAAAGTAGTCTTTAGCACCCAGATTCGTAATTTGACTGCATATAGAACTCAAATGGACTACCCTGCACAAACCAACTAAATAATTTACTGTAGTCGTCGCTAGACAAAATCATTTACAGAACACAAAAGATTAATCTCACTTTCTGGCAATGACGACGACTTAATAATGGCTGCTCCATGAACAAACATTAAATTAGCCTATATTTCAGCGCAACGGAAATTTATTTGCTTGAAGCGAGCAGCCAAATGTTATCAAAAACACAATAAAACCACATAATTCAGTATTAATAAAATGAGGTGTGAAATGAGGAACATAGGGAGTAATTAATTTTCAATAAATTAATAATTATAATTTTAGTTACACAAGTTACTATTACTATTGCCCATAATAAAACTTGAATCTGCCCGTGTATTAACGTGGAAGTACGGGGAGAACATTCGCATTCACACAGGAAATTAACAAAAGAAACACACACACTCCCCCCCCCCCCAAAAAAAAAAACCCTCAATAACACTTCCTCAAACTGCAATCCTACAACGGCGATGCTAGCAGCAGCAGGAGAGATGGCGGTCGTATTGATTAAACAAATAATATTGAACTGATTCCCTAGCGGATTCATGTTCGAGGAGGCATATGCAAAGTCGCTAAGTGACCACGTGCAGTACGGAACAAAGAAACTAACTGCCCAACAGTTATTACAAAATACACACGTGGAATTAAATAAGAAATCTATTTACAAATTAAAACAAGAAAGCAACCAACTGAGTCTCATGGCTGCAGCCCGACACAGACCTTTGCGAAGGCACGTTGTGCGATCGGTCTCACCAAAGAAAGAAACTGAAATAAAATTTAAAATAAAAACATGAAGCTACATTTACTAAACTTAAAGGAACTTAACCACTCAACATTTCTCCCCGCATGGAGAAAGAATTACTCAGAAAATTTCTAAGTACAAAACTAGCAATCTGAAAAAGTTTAACAAGATACACTTCTCTCAACATAATCCCAGGCAAGTACTCACTGCGAAAGCCCAAGGAAGAATGAAACCCCAGACCACGCGCAGAACGCTCCCTGGACACACTTCCGGTTGGGTGCGTTCAGTGCTATTCACTACCAACTTAAGCTTCCAAGCAAACACTTTCACCTCCACTAACAGGCTCAGAGCGGCTTCCTCAAGATAACCTCTCAGGTGCACAAAAGGTTGGCACAACCTTACCAGAACAAGAACGTCTGGCCATCTTCTCTACAAACACTGTCTTTGGCTTACAGCAGAAGGCTGAGCAGACGACGAATGAGAGCATGCACTACTAACTAAGAAACGAACCCCTAAAGCTCAATACAATGATTTCTAGCCATTGCACAACAATTATTCAATGTTAAAGCAACCTTCCACATTCATACAAATACACACACACTGGAGCAGAATATTTGTAAATGTGTGGGGGAAGAACATAAATAGCAAATTAAATAAATTAATTATCATCCTGGTCAGTTAATTAAATGAGTAAAATACACAATAGATGAATTTTAAACTGACCAACGACGGTGCTAATACATTTATGTGTGTGAAATAACATATGAAACACAGACACAAATATAGTGTACGTGTTTCATGCTGTAACAAAAACATTATCGGTGCAGATCGAAGCTCAAGTAATGTTGGTAGTACTTTTCCTCTTGACAACCAGGGTATTCTACAGTGCAATGTTTTGCGCTAATTGCACATCTTATCACGCAGAACTTTTAGATCCTGAGTTAACAAAAATCATAATTTTTCCCGCATCATTAAGGACTTTATTTAGCCTTTCGGTCAGACCTTTTAGTGCAAGAGCCTCTCGTTGCGGTGTCAGCTACAAAAAGTCGACTAATATAAAGGGGCAACTGCCACAACTTTGGCAGTTTAGTCTAAGTAAATGCGAGGCACGCATGGACGCCTACAGCCGTCAAGGAAACAGATTTTGACCACTCTCGTATGAAAACGCTTCAAACTCTCATCTTGCGTTGGCGGCGGTAAACGTTTAGAAAACAGAATTTCTTCTTCTATTGTGCCATCAAATTCAAACCTAACAGAAGCTAACTGAACAGCTTCCCCAGATAACATCTGTGCTTTCGCCAAGATGAAGTGACAAGCACTGATTTTGCTTTAAAACTGTGGCCATGGGCTGTTACACAGAATCTGACACTTCATAAATTCTTTTTACCGTTGTGTTTCATAAGGTTATTTCAATAATTAGTTTTGTTTGCTCCTCAGTAAATAGAACATCAGATATGATTTTGGTCTCTGGTAAAATTATAGCATCTCCTACAGAGGGATATGTTCCGTTTTTGGCTGTCAATAAAGATAGTATATACAGGGTGATCAAAAAGTCAGTATAAATTTAAAAACTTAATAAATCACGGAATAATGTAGATAGAGAGGTAAGAATTGATACATGCTTGGGATGACGGGAGTTTTATTAGAAAAAAAAGTTAAAAAATGTCCGACAGATCGAGCTTCATCTGATCAGGAAAGCAATAATTAGCATATCAAATTAAGACATAGCAAAGATGATGTTCTTTACAGGAAATGCTCAATATGTTCACTATCATTCCTCAACAATACGTGTAGCCGAGCAATAATGTTGTAAACAGCACTGTAAAGCATGTCCGGAGTTATGGTGAGGCACTGGCGTCGGATGTTGTCTTTCAGCATCCATACAGATGTCGGTCGATTACAATGCACTTGCGACTTCAGGTAACTCCAGAGACAATAGTCACACGGAGTGAAGTCTGGGGCCTAGGAGGCCAAGCATGACGAAAGTGGCGGTTGAGCACACAATCATCACCAAACGACGCAAGAGATCTTTCACGCGTCTAGCAATACGTTTTTTGATTCTAATAAAACCCCATGTCATTCCAGGCATGTGTGTCAATTTTTACCTTTCCATCTACATTATTCCGTGATTTATTAAGTTTTCAAATTTATACTGACTTTTTGATCACCCGGTATATGAAGCTGCTGTAGTTTTCTTATTACGTTTACTGGATATCAACTTTTTGGTCACTGATTTTAACTTACAAAAGTCTCGTTTTTTTCCTAGAAATAATAACGCTTATTTACCTGGTACTGCCTCTTTTCTTGGTAAATCTCTTTTCATTTTTAAGGGGTGCATTCTTGCATTAGCAAATACATCAAACCACACAACAATAAGGAAGCGACTCATACTCTGTGCCACAATCCCATAAATCAAATGTTCATATGTTTGTAAATCTAAGAGAATTGGTCTTCAGTTCATAGGATTACAAACTACTTAAACTAACTTAAAGAAACTTACGCTAAGGACAACACAAACATCCAAGCCAGAGGGAGAACAAGAACCCACGACGGCGAGTGGCCGTCCGCACCGCAGCTAAGCGCGCTAGTGCGCACGGCTATTCTGCCACTGCAATCCCATAATTCAAACAGTGTTGTCTTTACGAGAGCGAGAGTGACAGTTTTATTCTGGAAAGATCCCTTAGGCTATGGCTGAGCCATGTCTCCACCATATCCTTTCTTCCAGGAATGCTAGTCTTGCAGGGTTCGCAGGAGAGCTTCTGTGAAGTTTGGAAAGTAGGCGACGTACTGGCGGAAGTGAAGTTGTGTGCCGGCATCGTGAGTCGTGTCGGGATAGCTCAGTCGGTAGAGCGCTTGCCCGCGGAAGGCAAATGTGCCATGTTCGAGTTCCGCCAGGAAGCTTCATTTCTCCGTTGCAGAGTGAAAGCAATTTACAACGAGTAACCATGTCACTAATATCCTTGTCCATGCCTGGCCAAGTAAGATACTGTTTGATTTTACAAGTCTTATGGGTACCAAGGTGTCCACCTATGACAGAGTCATGGAAATAGGAAAACACAGGCTGAACCACACTAGTGAAAACAAATCTTTAGGTTACCATTGAGGCGCATGGTCTTACACAATATGGCCTTAACAATCTTGTAATTAGTTAGTTGCTCCCCAGATCGAATGTGGTGCTTAATGGGTCCAAAATTAGCTTCCTGATCTTGTTTATCAGTCAGATCACCAAATAGTTGAGGTAAATCGGTAAGCACAGGGCAAACCAAATGATCAACAAGAGGGAAACTAGACGACTAGGGGAGTGGATCCTCCTTATACATACTGCTTAGAATATCGGCCAACATATTGTCAGTGCCTTTAATATGATGCACTTTAAACTTAAATGCAGAAATGCGGACGGCCCACCTGGCAATGCGACCAGTCTTGCGGGGTCTCGCCAACACCCAACTCAAAGCCTGATTATCGGTATCCAAGTCAAATTCCATATGTTCCAAATAAAAGCGGAACTTATCCACGGCGAATAGTATGACGAGAGCCTCGCCCTCGTACACTGAGTACTTAGTTTCGGCATCAGTGAACTTGCGAGAAGCAAAGGCTAAAGGTTGTCTTTGGTCCTAATATTCTTGCAAACGTACGTCAGAAATGCCCAGATTGGAAGCATCAGTCCGCACTGAAGTCAGGATCTCCAAGAACAGACGGGTTGCAGGTGGCATATTTAATAGTATCAAAAGCATCTTGCTGGTCTTGGCACCAAACTAACTTAGCTCCTTTGCGCCTTAAATTATTAAGGGGAGCTGCAATTAGAGCAAAAATTTGGTACAAAGCCGCCTAAAAAAGCCTAAGGGCCTTGGTGCGTTCTTGATGAATGTGAACACTGGTGCCAGAAACTAAATGTCCTAAAACTGATACTGGTTGACAGGCTGAGGTGATTTTCGATGTTTTAACAGTAAGGCCTGCAGCTTGTAGGCTATTAAAGATTTGTTCATTATTGTGGAGATGCTCGGGAAGGGTTTTTATATAAATAATTAAATCATCCAAGTAATTGTATACAAAGACCAATTTAAAATCACCTAGGATGTTATCAAGAAGACGAGTAAGAACCGCAGCACTTGTAGCTAGTCCAAAAGGGACCGTATTAAACTCAAAAAAGGTTCCAGTCGGTACAAAACGCGGCTACATGTTTGCACTGCTCAGTAAGAGGTATTTGATAGTATGCCTGATTTAAGTAAACCAATTTGCTCTTGTGAACCACGTGAAGGAATTATGAAGATCTGGCAAGGGCTCTGATTCAAGAATAACTTTTTTATTAAGAAGTTGGTAGTTGACTACTGGGCGAAAGTCACGACCCTGATCTTTGGGCACCAAAAATATGGGGGTAACATAAGGGTATGTCGAATGCCTAATAACTTCCTACTGAAGCATCTTGGAAAGTTTACTTCTGAGTATTTTCATCTTCGATGGTGACAAAAGTTACAGTGATAGTGTCACCGGGACATCGTCAGTTAGGCGAGTGTGATATTGTAATACATTAGTTTCGCCTAGCTTATCAGACAAAACACTAGGGAACTTATTGAGGACGATAACAAGTTGATCAGACTGTTGTAAGGAAAGATGGGAAACCTCGAACGTTCCAATGTCAGCAGCCAATAAGGAAAGAGTATTAGGGCCTAAAGTGCGCTCTGCGTATTCGCACAAGGTAAACTCAGTTGAAGGGGAAAATTTAAAGGAAAAGAGTGCCCAGAAATATCTAACAATAACCCTGTTTTAAGGATGAAGTCACAACCTAAGAGTAATTTAACTGGTAAATCCTTGACCAAAGCAAAGGTAAGTGGCCAAGAAAAGGACCCTATAGACAAACTGTCCGTAACCGCGCCCTGAAGAGGCAACAAAAGCCCATTGGCGAGACGACATCTCTACACTGGTAACGGCACTGGGCGTAGTCTAGTGAGATGGGAAAATTCAAGATACCAGTCAAGATTAAGCAAAGAACTAGAACTACCGGATAGTCCGCAAACTGGTTCATGTCCTAACGTAGTACAAACATAGGGTAAAGGTGCTCGAGGCCCACCATCGACCTTGGCGCAAAAATGTCGTTCACGGCGACGGGTAAATACCCGGCCGTTGTCCTGGCGCCATTTATTGGGACGGACGGGACGCGGGTTCGGGCACTGTCTTACCAAATGACTGAAGGAACCACATCTATAACACGCTCGGGAGTTACCAGAGTTAAGTACTAATTTTATCTGCGATATGCCAGGACTAGTACGGTTGTTTGCGGTATCGGATTGACTCGAGACACAGATTATCAGCAAAGAAAACGGCACTAATGGATTGAGATACTTCAAATAATTGTTGTCAAGAAACGGGCTGACTATGGAAGCTCAAGCGCAATCCATCAGCAGGTCTAATCGCTTCAATGACAGTTGACATTAATTTATTTTCAGGTAAGGCAACATCTAATGCTATAGCAGCGATTTTCACTCTCTGTAAATAATCGTCTGGGACTTGCGAAAGAAACCTATTTTACAACTCATTATATACATTCTAGCTGACAACATTTTATCTATTAACTTACGGCGAAATTGTTTAACAGTTAAATTGTCAGTAACAGCACCTTGAATGTCGTCTCTGAGCTGACCTTGAACAAGGGCATACAACAGTGCCAAAACCACGGAATCCGAAATATTACATGCCTCGGTATGTTATTGAAAGCATACTAATAACCAAAAAAGGTATTTGATTTGGTAAATATCATGAGTAGGCAATGATGGAATATCTTTAAGTAATAGCATAAGTGGGTTGGAGCATTTAGCAAAAGATGTAGATAACTGCGAAAACACAGACGCTCTGTGGGTCAAGCTGCTTTTGCTTTGAGAAATGCAAAATCGGAAATTGCTCATGATCCAACCCTAATGTTGTTACCTTAGATTGTAACTGATTTACTTGGGAGAAAATATTGACAATAATTTGTTTGTGCTCGCCTTTAGAATTATTACAAGCCGCGGTGGAGTAGCCGAACGGTCTTAAAGCACCTCGCTGCGGAGCGCGCGGTCGCTGGCTGTGGAGGTTCGAGTCCTCCCTGGGGCATGGGTGTGTGTGTGTGTGTGTTTGTCCGTAGGTTAGTTTACCTAGGTTTAAGTAGTTTGTCAGCTACGGACTGATGGCCACGCAGTTTGATCAGATAGATTTACAAACATTTGAACATTTGAATTATTACAAGACTACCGAAATACAATCAGTGAAAATGTCGATCAGTTTTATGAAGTGGATCGAAAGATCTGCAATTAGTTAAAAACCGGGATTTTAATCCCTTTAATAAAAGCTCACAGGTACTGGGCACAGGAGGGTATCATTGATGGACATTTTCATCGAAATACCAAGACAATGGAATTTATCAGTCAGGGCAAAATTTAACATCACACTTAACATCAGATAACAGCTGGCATGAATACGTACTCAAACATATGCTCAGCACAATACAATAAGGAGGTTCTCTAAATTTAAAGCACGAAGGGAGCAATCCTTTGCCTTTACAAAAAGAACAGGTCAGATTTAAAAAAAAAATAATAATAAAAATAAAAAAAACAATATTACAACAAGAATACAATGTTTAAAAGAAAGATTGAGAGAGGAATAGCAAAGGCAGTAACACTAGACATAATTAACAATGGACGCAACAGGCTTTGCTTAGGCAAGTATACAACCACCAGCAATGTAACTGAACCGTGCTTCTAAACATTGGCCGGAGCTCACTGTACAATTTAGAATGAAACCTCACCACGTAACATAAATGACTATTTACAATAAATGAGACTACAGTCACAATCTACTGGCCCAAAAGATGAAAACAGTAACTGTAAACACATTAAAATAATGGGCCTGTTATGATTTTGTTTATACAATTTTTTTTTAATTACTAGACGACCCGGTGTACTTCGTATCACTTACCTCTTAATATAAGCGATGTTAATTTAAATCATATGTATTTTAGACCCAGTAGCATTATAAGGCATCATCAGATTTTATTAAATTATTTGTGATACAAATACAAATTATAATTTTATTAAAAACTATTATGGTATATTACCTTGAAAGTGGGCATGAAACTGTTCTGTACAATATGCGTTGCACCAAACGACGCCATTTGGAAGCAATTGTTACATTTTTGGATGTTGGCCCAGAAGTGTTTAGAGTTATTTTCCAACCCAAAAACTAATGAGTGTAATGGATCAGGTGGTGGGACCAATTATAGCAATTTTACTTTAGCACCAGCACAACATAATCCTGCAGATTCACTGCTGTATTTTAAAGCTGTACCATGTTGACAAATGATTGACATTTTCTAATTTTTTACAGATTTGTCGGCACTATAATCTATTTCCGGATCGTAAGGGAATGCTCCTCGCTCCAGGTACACTGGAGCATTGCGTTTGCGGAATCGATCAATTTCATTTTCCCGTGCTCGCTTCTGTTGTGATCGATGTGCCCAAACTTGTTCCATTCTATACCTATCTACTTCATTGTAATTCACTCTAGAACGCAAATCTGCCATACCAATACGACTGTTATCGCTATCAGTCTCTCGCTGGTCATCATTGCGGTTAGCGCGTGAGGTAGATTGTCGCACATTTGATTGACTTCGACGACCTATGTTAGGTATTTTCTTCCTCGGCATTGTAAACAGTATCAGATAATAATGGTTTCGTGCACTAATAATGGTAACTATAATGATAGCAGACTGACAAATGAAGTTTAATTTTTTGTTTTGTTTTTGTTTTTGGCGTTAGTTTCAAGGCACTTTGCAGTGGAACTATATTCAATGTGCACTTTGCATATATTTAGTGTATGTGTAACCTTTGACAGTGACTTTGACAGTTCATACAACAGGTTCCGAACGTGTAAAGTGAACTTTACTCTTTCAAAGTATATTTCTGAACACACCCAACACAACAACCAAGTCGTTATTTTACATATTTTATATCTAAATTTTTCTCGCAATTTTTCCATATTTTATCACCGTTTAAAATTTTTCCAAAATTTCATTTCATAAGGCGTTCATCTTTCGTTGAACGTCAAATGATCAAAAATTTGTCGCAATCGGATGAACGGTTCTCAACTTAGAGTGTTTAGTACATATAGAAACAAATTGAAAAAGGAACTTGGTTCGAATTTTGGGATTTTCTTTTTAACTGTCCCTATTTTTTATTGAAATCTTTTCCAAGACTAAATTCACTAAACAAAAACAGAATTACCCGTCGTGCGAATAGTCAGTTATGGTACTGAATTAAACCAAAAAAGTATTTTCAGTTTTTATCAAATTTCCCAATTTTCTGGTAGATTAAAATAAAAATTATTTCATACAAATCTTGTCTTGTCAAGTCATACTCAAGTGATGCTCTTACAACCATGTGGCAATTGATTTTTACTTATAGAAAAGAATCGCTTTAGGTTTTTCCTAAATTTTCCTATTTTCTGGGCTTCTTTTCCAAATTTTTATCTGATGCCAACCTTCCTCTTGCTTTCAACATGAAATGTACAAAATTTTATTGCTTTTGGACGTACGGTATTGATAGCTCACTGGATAGCTTCTACAATATGATGCGCAGGATCCAGCTATATGCTTTCCGTAAGTCTTACAACGTCCTGTAGCTTGTATGGTGCCCGACTTTAATATGCAACCCGCGGTTTATTTGCTTTAATGTTCATTTTGTGCTGTACTTTAACTAAATTATTTCAAATTCTAAAATTCGGTACCATCAATTCCTTGTCCAAAATATAATCGCGGAATCTACATTAACAATTATGGCATCATACTAAGCAAGGGCAACGAAAAACAGGCGAAAAACAGTTAAAACCAAAGTTCCTCAAACGCCGCGGGCTAGCGTCACTGCCACGTGTATGGATAGTCACCAGACCACTCAGAAAAGACACGAACAGAAGTCTGCAAAACTATAACTCGCCGACGACAGCAACGACGACGAGCGGGAAAAGGGACAAAACCTGTTCCTACTATGTCTGGGTGTGGCAACCGAGTCGCCGAATGGCAAAACGCCAAATAAATTCCGCTCGTTATCGCCAATATAATATATTGGAGGTGTTCATGAGCTTCCCTTCCATATGTCGGAAATCTTTCCTCGAAATTAGACAGAATTTAAAAGAAACATAAAGTAATCTTCCGGCCACCTACGGAGATAAGTGCACTTAAGGATGATCTGGGATTGAGGAAAGCCGGAATTCACAGAATACCTTGTCAGTGTGGCAAAGCTTACATTGGACAAGCGACACGCACAGTACATGAAAGGTGCGTTGAACATGAACGCCACACTCGTCTGTTGCGGCCTAGTAAGTCGGCCGTAGCCGTGCACTGTATTACCACAGGACATTCTATGGATTACTCCGCCACTGAAAACTTTGCCACGACGAGATCCGTCTGGGATTCATTAATCAAAGAAACTGTGGAAATAAATTTAGCCAAAGATCTTATTAATCGTGACGGCGGCTTTCATCTGGACAAAGCTTGGGACCCGGTGATTTTTTTAATATCATGTGAGAGGATTCATTTTATCCAGGACGACGATTCTAGCGATAATTAAAATATTATACATCTGAAAAATAATGTACTGAGTGAGCATTCAGACAGAGGGCTGACATGTACTGTATTTCCACCTTATACAGTACTCACGCTTTCCGACAGATGGCGGACATGCGCAGACACCCTCGCGCCGCTTGTCGACTGTTTTCCACAGAGGGTGGTAAATTCGAAAGAGGGCGCGCTTGTTACGGTCACAGATGCGCATGCGTCTCCGCGCCATTTTTTGCTATAAAGGCGTCGTCGAGAACTAACAATCTCCCGTCCCGAAATATACCCCTCCTATCAACTTTGAGCCGTTTCCCGTAGCGTTAGCGGCCCACTCTTCCCGTCCCCTCCTCCTCCCCCTCCCCGCTTGGCTTCCCCCCTCCCCTCCCCACCTGGAGTCTCAATCGCACCTGTCTTTCCTCCTCCCTACCTTCTCCCCCCCCTCTCTCTCTCTCTTTTCAACCTTCCCCCGCGCTTCCTCGCCTCCCCCTCTCCTTGCCCTGCGGGGGCTGCAGTGACGCATTTTAACACCGGTGTCGTCTAGTGTCAAGTGCATCATCGTCTCAGTGTGTATATCTCCAGTGCGTCGCAACACGTCTCCTCTTCGTCTGTATTGTCGTGTTACTTCTTCGTGTGTCCAGTGTTGTTCCTCAAATGTGATTTTATCGCCACCGTGGCACAGACTGTTTTTAACTGTATATGTGTCAGTCTCCCTCATGTTCATGTGTTTTAAACCTGCATTATTGTCTCCAGTGTCCAGTTTATTAAGTCTTCAATGTTTTCCTTCGTACCATGTTTTTATACTCCTTGTTTTTACCTTCGTGACGTTGTTTATTTTATCTCTCATTATCATGTACGTGTACACTCGGCTGAAGAGCAGCGCCTGATGCTGCTGCCAGCCTGCCGACTCATTCCTCACATGGGAAGCGAGACATTTCAAAACACTTAACTAACGCAACAGCGAAGTTAAACTTAACTCCAAAGCAGAAAACAGCCTGCGACGCTTGACACAAAACCAGCTCATCGTCCACGCCAGAGCAGAGAACGTTCACGGACCCGGCTTAAGCGCCCGCATCGACTGTCACAGACCCACCCGCCTTGCCGTCGCGTCACGGCGACTGACGGAATCACCAACGGAGGTAGCGCCAGCACGATTAGGAGGAGAAACAAACACAAATCGGGACGCAGATTTCGAACAGAACGAGTCCACGGCTCACCAGGTTATATGGTCTTCCGAAGATTCATAAACGAGAGGTCCGTTTAAGACCGATAGACAGAAATATCGGAGCCCCCACATATGATTTATCTGCAAATCTTGCCTCTTTACTGAGACCTTTTGTGGGAAAATGCCCCCATCATATTCGAAACTCTGCTGACTTTATCAATACACTGATGTAATTTCAAATTCGTCAGTCATATATATTAATGGGCTTCGATGTCGTCTCACTCTACGCCAAGGTTCCTCTCTTGGACTCATTGTCACTCATCAGCAAAAAGTTCACAGCCTGTGTAACAGCACTTTTTCATCATGTCCTTTCGTCAACTTTGTATTCAACAAAAAGTTCAAATGTTTGTACAGCTTATGGGACTTAACTACGGCGTCATCAGTCCCTAAACTTACAAACTACTTATGAACTACTTACGAACTAGGATGGCACAAATATCCTTGCCCGAGGGGGGATTCGAACCCCCGACCGTAGTGGCCGTGCAGACCGTGACTGGAGCGCCTCAGTCTCTTCGGTCACCGCGGCCGGCTTGTATTCAACAATGAATATTTTGAACAAACTGAGGGTGTTGCCATGGCAGTCACATCTACTCTCTGCCGGCCGCAGTGGCCGAGGTGACTGAGGCGCTCCAGTCACGGTCAGCACGGCCACTACGGTCGGGGGTTCGAATCCCCCCTCGGGCATGGATATTTGTGCCGTCCTTAGTCGTAGCTAGTTCAGAAGTAGTTTGTAACCTTAGGGACTGATGACCCCGTAGTTAAGTCCCATAAGCTTAACAAACATTTGAACATTGAACATCTCCTCTCTGGCAGCAAATGTCTTTATGGAAGATTTTGAGGAAAGGGCACTTGATTCGGCAGAACATAAACCGACTGTCTTTTGGCGAGATGTTGATGTCACTTTAGTAGTATGGCCCCATGGGGAAGAAGAATTGTCACGTTTTCTGCAACGCCTGAATTCAATCCACGATAATATCCAGTTCACGTCGAAAACTGAGAAGAACGGCTGCTTACCCTTCCTTGATGTCCTAGTCAGTAGTAAAGTGGATGGGACCTTGGGGCATTCCGTGTACCGGGGACGCACACATACGGACATCTATTTGCAAGCGTCCAGCTGCCACCATCCTCCACATCTCCCGGTGTCCTTCGTTCGTTGGTGCATCGCGCACATGTCGTGTTGATGGAGAAAGCCTTCATACGGAGCTAGAACATCTAAAGTCCGTTTTCAAAGATAATGGATATTCTCCACATCAGATCCGTGCAGCATTGAAGACGAACAAACGTGACGAACCTCAACAAGAGGATAAGGAGGTGTTCATGAGCTTCCCTTCCATATGTCGGAAATCTTTCGTCGAAATTAGACAGAATTTAAAAGAAACATAAAGTAATCTTCCGGCCACCTGCGGAGATAAGTGCACTTAAGGATGATGGGATTGAGGAAAGCCGGAAGTCACAGAATACCTTGTCAGTGTGGCAAAGCTTACATTGGACAAGCGACACGCACAGTACATGAAAGGTGCTTTGAACATGAACGACACACTCGTCTGTTGCAGCCTAGTAAGTCGGCCGTAGCCGTGCACTGTATTACCACAGCACATTCTATGGATTACTCCGCCACTGAAAACTTGGCCACGACGAGATGTAATGTAATGTACCGCCTAGCCTTATGACTGTGTCTGTGAATGAATGATTGTGATTTCATCTACTGTGGTGTATCTGAAAATTTCCTCCCACTTCACCTCCATATTCATAAAGGGCAGAAACAATTTTAATATGGGTAATAATTACATGATTTAGTTCACTTCTGTACAAGGTGCGTGTTTTATTTGGTCTTCCCACATTTATTTTCTTGTTATTGTACTGAATAGATTATGATTTTAAAGTATCAAACCCCTGATTTATGATTTCATGCACCCCATCCCATGTTTAATTATCTATAAATTTATTTTTAACGTTGATTTTGTGTTTGTTAAAACGGTGGCTGCTCCCTTAAGAAGAATTTCCGTTGCGCATGGACTGTGGCCACTCATAAAGTAATTTAGAGCAGCAGTGAGCGTTTCAACTTTCATTTGCGGATCTCAACTGCTCGAGATCTTACTTATTTTAATAAAAGGCTTTTTTTCACTTCCAATCTTCACGAAATATTGCACGTTTGACCTCCAAAACAAGAGGAAGGTCAGTTTCTACCAATTGTTTCTTACGGTGCATAGTGGAGCGTAGTTTGCAACAAAAAATGGATCCCTAAATACCTTGGTCGCGCCATAACTTGAGAACGGCTCGACCGATTTCACAGAGCCTCTTTTGTTGTTTTCGCAGTTCTCAGAACAAGGGTTGTATGCAATTAAACTGGAAAATTTGAGAAGAACAAAGTGTGTTTTTCAATATGACCCTGTGTTTCTATTGCATATAAATCTATAGTTTTCTGAGACTTTAACTTTTCCCAATGAATGTTCAAACAACTTACGGGTATGCTGCCGGGTGACGACGCCGACAACTGCCGATATTTCGGCAGGACACCCTGCCATTCTCAAGACACAACTGCACTTAAGGAAGCAATGTGCAAGCGTATTTAATACCTCGGTTTGCAAAGGATAAACAAGGAAGATAGCCACACAGTACAAGTCACAGCAGAGTCAACACAACCAATGATGACCAAAAATCAAAAATATCGATAGTGACTGTTAATCAACATGTGAGGCAGCATTAATTTTATCCCTATGTTTGTTATCTTGCCTGCGGACAAGGGAAACGCCTCAGTTTTGATGAATAAGGACGATTACATTCAAAATATGCAATGTCTACTGTCTGATTCGACATATCGTAGGATCGGTGCTGACCCCACAAAGAGTGTTGAGAGAAAGACTAATAACCTCCTGAAGAAAAGTCCTTTCTCACCGGAGACCATCAAGAGTCTTAATTCTTACTGTGCTGTACCACCTAGATTGTATGGCCTTCCTAAGGTTCACAAACAGAACATTCCACTGAGGCCTATAGTGTCTAACATTGGTGCCCCGACATATCGTGTAGCTAAACATCTTGTTAGTTTGTTGAGTCCAATGGTGGGCAGGTGTGAACACCACATTAAGAACTCGTCGGATTTCTTACGATTGCAGGGATTGCGTTTGAATGACTCAGATATTTTAGTGAGTTTTGATGTTGTGTCTCTCTTCACTCGCGTTCCTTTGTTAGATTCGTTGCAGCTAATTGAGGCTAAGTTTGGTTCCGAGTTAACAAATCTTTTTCGACATGTGCTGACTTCCACTTACTTATTATTCAATGGTCAGAACTATGAACAAACTGATGGAGTTGCAATGGGAAGCCCGTTGTCACCTATTGTAGCCAATTTGTTTATGGAGGATTGTGAGGAACGTGCTTTAGCGTCAGCGACTCTGAAACCTGCGTGTTTTCTCAAATATGTAGACGACACTTTTGTCGTTTGGCCTCATGGTAGTAAGAATTTAAATGTTTTTTTTGGAACACCTAATTTCAATCCACTCGAATATTCAGTTCACAATGGCGGTGGAACAGAATGGCTGTCTTCCTTTCCTTGATGTGTTGGACAGAAGGAAGGTTGATGGTACATTGGGACATTCTGTTTATAGGAAACCTACTCACACTGATTTGTATCTGCGAGCTGATAGTTGTCACCATCCAGCTCAGCGTGAAGGAGTACTTCGTACCTTGGTTCACAGGGCACATGTCATTTCAGACCCTGAAAGTTTGTCAGCTGAGTTGTCCCATCTCGAGGAGACCTTTCGTCAGAATGGTTATAGTGAGAGACAGATAAAACGTGCATTGCGCTGTCAGCTTTCTGTGCAACGGGTGACTGACGATAGTAATGAAGTGGCACCTAAATGTATGGCCTTTTTGCCTTACGCAGGAAGTATTTCCAACAAGATTGGTCGTATTTTGCGGAAATATGATGTGAAATGTGTTTTTCGACCACATTCTAAGATAAAGGCCTTGTTGGGGCCCGTAAAGGATGATCTTGGTTTTTCGTAAGGCAGGTGTATATCGTATTCCTTGCAGTTGTGGCATGTCATATATTGGTCAGACAATCAGGACTGTGGAAGACCGGTGTATTGAACATAAACGTTACACGCGCTTACAAAAGCCAAACAAATCCGCTGTTGCAGAACACTGTCTTGACACCGGTCATCCTATGGAATACAACAACACGGAGATCCTGGCATGCACTTCCACCTATTGGGATAGTGTTATTAAGGAAGCTGTTGAAATTAAACTAGCAAGCGCTCTTATAAATAGAGATGGTGGTTTTTGTTTAAATTCTGCTTGGAATCCGGCACTGTCTCTCGTCAAAAAACAGAGGGATAAAATTAATGTTGCCTCACCTGTTGATTAACAGTGACTATCGATATTTTTCATGTTTGGTCATCTTTGGTTGTGTTGACTCGGCTGTGACTTGTACTGTGTGTGTTATCTTCCTTGTTTACCCTTTGCAAACCGAGGTATTAAATACGCTTGCACACTGCTTCCGTAAGTGCAGTTGTGCTTTGAGAATGGCAGGGTGTCCTCCTGCCGAAATATCGGCGGTTGTCGACGACGTCACCCGGCAGCATACCCGTAAGTTGTTTGAACATCTATAGTTTTGTTTCGATATTGATGAAATTTTGCACACTTGACCTTAAAATTTCTTTTTGTCCGTATAAAGAGAGATGGGAGAGAAAGAGATGGATGCAGAGAGAGGTGGAAAGGGGAGGCGGAATACATTTGTAGAATAAATAAATAAACATCCAGCCAACGCTGGGTTTACAGCTAGGTTTTTTTTTTTTTTTTTTTTTTTTTTTTTTTTTTTTTTTTTTTTTTTTTTTTTTTTTTTTTTTTTTTTTTTTAGCGGATCGACAGCGTCGTGATTCCAGCCGAGTCGTGAATGGCTTTCGCCATATTTTGCGATATCTGAGGCCATCCATTTGGCGCCAACACCACTGCGGCCGTCTGGGCCAGGGCAATTATAGATAACGCTAACCTTCCTAGACCTTCTACGTTAGGGCGTCCAGCACCGATAAAGAAACCACCTAAGAGGCTTTGCGGCGTTCCCGTCATCTCCTTATCCCTTTCCGAATGCAGGACACGGCGTGACGCTCTATTAGCAGAAACATACGAGCTTCGTGCCATTCTGAGATGTTTGAAACTCTTAGCATTTCATCTCCCAAGAACGATCCGGCATTGGCTGGGCATTGCTATCTCGAAGAAGATTGGAGCTTCTAGCTTAGTGAGGGCGTGGCACACGACTTGTGCTCCAGCAGGAGAGGGGAGAGAAAATTTCGGGATTTAAAAAAATGTTTAAATGTTTGTAAAGCTTATGGGACTTAACTACGGGGTCATCAGTCCCTAAACTTACAAAGTACTTATTGACTAGGACGGCACAAATATCCATGCCCGAGGGGGGATTCGAACCCCCGACCGTAGTGGCCGTGCAGACCGTGACTGAAGCGCCTCAGTCTCCTCGGCCACCGCGGCCGGCTTTGAGGAATCAGACTTGTATTTGAGTAGGGGGGAGAGAGCGGACGCTTCTGAGAGCAGTCCTCTTTTGCTCATACTTTCCTTGATACGTGCCACTGGACTTAGAGTTTGGTGCAATTTTCGGACCTCGTTCCGAAACTTGAACGTATGCGCTGAGTATTGGCGAATCGAAAATAGAGTCCGCCTGTCTAAAATTAGACACATCCATGCGCTAATAATGATCCTTGCAGTTCTTGTGTCACCTGAGAAATTAACGCATAGTAATACACATAGGCCGAAGTGGCAAGACACAGGCGAACTAGTGAGATCGTCGACACTTTTGCCCACCGGAGTCATAGCGGCCGATAGTGGTTGTTTGTATTTTCTGAAATACATAGCCGAGGAGTCTTTTTCGGGGCAGCGACTTACAGTTGTCATGTCACGCTGCCAAAAACCACCGCCGATGTAATGTCTTCACCGCATCCCAGTTTTGGTAACGTACCGTTGTACTCACTAGTGCGCCACGCGGTTCGTTATGTTATATGACTTTTGGGAAGAAGATTTATTTGGGGTTCTTGTACCAGAATATTTCTCCCAAGAAAACCCCTGTCTCTTCGCAAATGTGATTTGTTTTCTGTATTTATAATGTTAATATCTTCTGATTTACCACACCAATTTGTAGCCAGACTAGGGCTGACAAGCCGTTCTTGACTTCATCAAGTTGCGGGGAAAGTGTGATCAGCAGCAGTCGATCAAAGTAGAAAACGTTTAGTTTTGATTTTAGCGAAGACACATTTATCACCCGTCGACGCAGTTAATGGTATGATGTGCGAACATTTTGGGCAAACTCCAACCATCCCCAAGCAGTAATTACAGATTTATTGTTTTACATTGCATAACTTTTCTGACATTGCACAGCCTCGTTTGTAAACCGACGAAATTGCATTGTTTTAAAGTCAAGTAGGTGCGGTTCTTCAACCATTCCCCTGAATTTTATTTCTTTTGAAATTGTTTATAATTTTCCTCAGGCTTTGATCTATCTGGAACTTGGGAATATAAATTCAATTTGATTTTATCAACTTGAGTCTTTTTGAAAAGTATTAAATTTAATCAATTTAAAACATACAATCAGATTTTTATTTTAGTAACTAGTGACATCACTTTAGTATTCGAACTAATCCTCACTAGTTACGATTTTTTATTTTCAAGATTATAGTTACAAGATTTGTCATCTGCGTTTATCTTTACATAAGTGATAAAGTTTTAAAGAGACAAGGAACATCTTTCTGAATTCTACGTGACATGCTGTTGATGTCTTCCTTGCAGGAGCCAAGGGTACATCAGTAGTCAGAATATTCCATTGTTCACTACAAATAGTTGGAAGAGTAGTATCAGAATTACAGCGGCAGAATTGACGTCAGAAGTAGACTATTTTTTGTGATGAACAATCACTTATTTCAGATACCGTTGTAATGTGAAACAACACAGCATTTTGTTTTGAACATGGGCTGTGCACTACGTCCTTCTGTCAATCTTTAATTGCACTGTTCAGTCTCACTTACAGTGTACCCATTCATTGTAATTGAAATATCAGTTTTTGTTTAATTGTATATTACAAACTCTAAGAACTAAGTTGTAATGTCATTATCATAGATTTATTTTCTAGAAGGAATCAACTTATTTGATGTGGCATTAATATTGCCACCAACATCCTTCACAACTACGCTTGTGTCATCGACAGACAGAAATATATTAGAATTGCCTGTTATACTAGGGGACATATAGTTTATGTAAATGATAAACAAAAGTCGCCCCAGAAAAGAATCCTGGACTGCTTCGCCCTCTCTTAACTTTGCTTTGTTGTGTGTGCATATCCTAGCCATTTTCAACATTGCGGAGAATCATCTTCTGCTGTATGTTATTAATCCTTAATTTACTGAAATTGAAGAATATAAAATGAGGGCTCAGCATTTCTTTCTTCAGTTGTTAATGAATTGTTATTGCATTAATTGCATATTATTTTATTTCAATAATAATACAAAGTTTTTAAGATTATAAAATATTGACAGGACTTTTAAGTCTGGGAAGGATTATACAGGCATACTACATAACAGGTCTGAGAAGTTTCAAAACGCTCACATAGATAATATCATTCCTTCTGGTGAAAGTGTAAAAACGGTTATATATTTCATTGACACACAAAAAATATTACACTTTGAACACTTTGAATGGATAGTCCATTAAGTTTCAGGAATGCAGCCGCGTAAAATCCATTTCTTCCGCACTGTCCACGAGAGATGCATTGAACACATAAGATATACTCGCCTATTACAGCCAGACAAGTCAGCTATGGCTTTGCATAGAAACTGGTCATTCCATGAACTACAGTGATGTGAAGATTTTGACACCCATATCTTCGTTTTGGGATGCTATATTTAAGGAAGCTATTGAAATTACTGGCCAACAACCTAATAAACAGAAATAAAGGTTTTAATTTAGACAAAACTTGCAATCCTGCACTTGGAGTACTGAAATTACAGAGAAGACGTGAAGGTGTTGCCGCCGCCGAGCATATATCGATAAGTGATCACCGGAGCGCTTCCGCCACGGGGGGCGCACGCGTGTGAGTACTTCGATATGCAGTAAACCAGCATATGTGATGGCTGATGGCCACGCGCATTGCTACCGCGATCAGGCTTATAAGGCCGCGCCCGGCACCCCGTCGACAGTCTTCGAGTCACTCTGAAGTGACGGAAATATCAGCGGAAGAAGTTGATTTTACGCGGCTGCATTCCCGAAATTTAATGGACTACATATTACGCCTTGAAAAGTTGAAAATGTACTTTGAATGAAGTCTAGATTCCACTTTTGTAGATGAACGAAGTTCAGATCTACTTCTTAATATGACGAATGTTGGCCAGTGAGATCTTGTATTCTAAAAACCTATGTTGTTATGTCGTATGGTACAGAAAATGCTGTCTTTTTTCTCAAAGGAACTAAAAAAGAAGAAGTTTGATTAGTTTTTGCCTTCCTGATTTTTACACTTGCTTTCCAAGTGTGAGGAGACGAAGTGTACTTTTGCGTTTGAAATTAATCAATGGAAGTGTTCCTATTACCTCACAGTATGGAAATATAGGAATTCACAATGATAATATCAAACATTGAATAAAACACTCTGTATCAATACTTTTCTGACTTTCCGTCCACTTCATAAACATATCAGCTATATCTATGTTCCATCTTTATAAAATGCGTGTTTCATTTCCACTATAAATTGAAAGAAAGAAAGTGAACTACACGGTTGTGCATCCACTTGTCTGAGAATCTAAAATAAACTGTCCCCTCTGCAGACACTTATCTGCTGGAAGTTTTGGAAGTCTTTCACGGATTGATCGCACAGTACCAAAGACATAAATACCGACATCCTTTAGCTGCTGAAAAGGTATATGAGAGGAAACATAGTTATCCATCATAACGACATGCCCTTTGCTTTCTAAGGACTATGTCAGAATCATTACTACAGAACCCCCAATCCAATATAATTAATTTTGGAGATTTTAATTGAATTCTTCTGCTTTCCTTCAAATTCATAAATATACTTGGAATGTCGGGCCTGCAGCGTTTACACCCCCTTGTGATGGACCTCATGGGATTATGTTGACTGATTGAAAACCTACCCTTCTTTAATCAATACATCGTACGCCAGACGGATCCCTAAGTTTCATGAAATTCTTCTTCAATTTGGATACTAGTGGGTGAATCATATTGAGTTTATCAGAGGTTTGGGTTGTACAGCAAGATTGTCATTTAAATGTTATTACCAAGAATCTTGAAATACTTATCACGTGTCATTGTATTTTATACTAGTTGGATATCTAAATCTGGGTCAAAGGACCAGTAATCTTGGATTATCCAAAAAGAAACTGCTGGCCAAGGAAAGCATAAATATCATTAGAGATTACTACTGGTACGCCTCTTTGTTGCTGTTTGGCATATAAATTACTTTGGGAAAGAAAATTTTCCACAACGTGAAAATAACGCAGGAATAGATCAATTGGTGGATCACAGTCCTCGAAAGTTCCCAATACTATTCCTCAATGTAAACTAAAGATGAGAATAGTCGTGGAACAATTTTTTTTTCTATTACTCAGCGGCGACAGATACAGGTCGACTATTTTCGTCATGCAGAATGGTCACTTGTTAAAGGCGTCATGGTACGGAATGGCGGTCGTTCCAGCCAAAGCTTCGAGTCTTTCTCGGGCATGGGTGTGTGTGTCCTTCGTGTAAGTTAGAGCAGTTTGCAAGTCCAGGGACTGACGACCATAGAAGTTTAATCCATTAGGTTTTCAAACATTTAACTATTTTCCTCTTCATTCTCCTCCTGTTCCCCATTTTAACCATTTTAACTTACTTCAGGTTCTCCAACATTCTTTGAAGTACTAGCATGTACTTGAAGAGATACAGTTAGAGTAGTTTATGTATCGTCTGCGTCTTTCTCATTAGCATTTAGTTAAAGTTCTGCAATATTTCCTGAAGCACATACCTAAAGAGTTTTTGCATTATTGCACAGCGAGTTACTAACCACCATTTCATCTTCACTGTCATCACGATATTCAGATGGTGTATCACTATGATCTGGAGAATTTTCCATTTCTTTAAGACCTCTGCTATAATAGGTAGCAATAGCCTGAAGTAAAACAAATTAATATTATTTCTTTTTTCTTTCTACAAAATGAAATGCTATATTGTCCTTGGCAACAGTATGTTTTCATTTATAAAAGGTTCTGAATGCAGAGATAGTTCTTTTTATTTTTCCCTTATTGTTATTTCAATACCCATGTGATACACAGGTAGGCTGGCAATAGCCTCTTGTAGGAAAGTTTTTTTTTCTTTATTGGTATTTTAAAGCCACTGGAGGTGGCAGGCTGGCAGCAGCTTCATTGCTGCTCTTCAGCCGAGCGTATTTACAAAGTTGACAAGTCGATAAAAACAGAGAAAGGTGAAAAATTCGATGAATTTAGACACTAGAATGGAGAGTAAAATGAACAAAATAGTCGTAGGGCAAAGAATTTGAAATAAAACATATTCAGAATTAAAACTGGCACAGTGGTGAAAATTACACAGAACTAGAAGTTAAAAATCCAGGGTTGTTAAAATCACATTGTGGAGCACACTACACGATGATGAAGACACTGCTTAAAACACATGGCAACACTAATATTCTGCCCGATCGGCGGCTGCTTACGTATTAAAACACTTACTGGGGCACGAAGCACAAGCACTGGCGCAACACTAAACGGCACATTGTAATAATATGTCGAAACAGGGGCCCCACATTGGGAAAAGGGAAGGAAGGGGAAGCGCGGTGGGAGAAGGATGGGAGTGGAGCGGGAGAGGGAGGAAGGGGGAAGGCGCAAGGACTCATAGTAGGAAGGAGCTGGTAGAGAAGAGCCAAGCAAGGGAGTGGAAAGAGATGGGATGGGGGGAGAAAGGGAAACGTAGAAAAATGTGGATGGACTAAGGTTGAAAGGAGGGGTAAATGTCGGGACGAAGAGTGTCATCCGGGAGAGGGAGTTGACGGAAGTTACCCTCAGAGAGGAGGTGGAGATTGTGGAGGTGAAGGGAGGGAGGAACAATAAGGTATCGGCGTGGCAGTGGCCCATGATGCAGCAAGAGGTGGGAGACAACTGGGTGGCGAGATCCTATTTTATGGGACACATTGCAGAGGCGAAGATGTTCGAGGAACTTCAGAAGGTGAGGATAGGGGAGGTGGATACGGTAAGCGAGGCCGAGGGCGTGGCGTTGTAGGATCCGGAGGTATTCGTAGTGGGCAGGGGGGAGCGGAGACTCAAGCAGGAAGGAAGCAGCAAAGAATATGGCGTATGATTGAGCAGTAGGTGAAGAGGATGGTGGTGGGGTTAAGGCCTCACGTCCGGCCAGACAGAAGCATGAGGAGGTTGAGGTGGGAGAGGGCTTTTCCACGGACAGATTGGAGGTGCGGTTTCTAGGAGAGAGAGCGGTCAAGGATGAGGCCGAGGTACTTGAGAGTTTTGGTTTGTGGAATGGGATGGCCATGATGTGACCTATGATGATTGTCTGGGATTTTGTGGGGTTAACAGTAAGGAGCCCCTGGTTGCACCAGGAGGAGAATTCAGAGAGATGGGACTAAAGGAGATGTTGGGTGTGGGCGAGGGAGGGGTCGATGGCAAGAAAGGCAGTGTTGTCAATGTATTGGAGGACATGGACAGGAGACTGTGGTTGTGGCGTATCAGTCGAATAGATAAGGTAGAGGAGGGACTAGAGGATGGAGCCCTGGGGCACCCCGGCAGAGGGGAAAAACAAACGATAGTTGGTTGTTGACAGTGACATAGGAAGAGGGATGGGCAAGAAAGGAAGCGACGAAGCGGACATAATTAATGGGAAGGGCATAAAGCTGAAGTTTGAAAAGGAGACCGGAATGCCATACATGGTTGTAGGCCTTCTTGATGTCGAGGGAAACGAGGATAGTGGCGCGACAGGAGTTCATCTGGTCGGAAAGGAGATGGGCAAGGCGCAGGAGTTGGTCATCGGCAGAGAAGGAAGGTCAGAAGCCACATTGGGAGAGCGGAACGAGATGGTGTTGACGAGATGCTGGTGGTTGCGGTGGAAGAAGATAGTTTCCAAGACCTTGCTGAACACTGAGGTGAGGCTGATACGACGATAGGAGGAGGCGTTAGAGGGAGGCTTGCTGGGTTTAAGAAAAATGAGGATATGGGAGGTTTTCCACAGGTTGGGAAAGAAGCCGGTGTATAGGATGATGGTATAGAGGGAATCAAGGGCTGTGTGGATAGACCGGGGGCAGGCCTGAAGGTGCCTGTAGGTCAGGCGGTTGTGACCAGGAGCTGTGTTGCGTTTTGTGCAGGTGTTTATTTTGTTGTCGAGGGCAGTGATTGGAGTGTTACATTCTGTGGGAGAGATGCTGTCCAAGTACTGAAATCCAGGAGCGAGCGGTGGAAGGAGGTATTGGCACACTCATGGACATCTGGGAAGAGGAAATAATCAAACCTGGGATTGTCAGAAATGGAGAAGGTATCTTAGAGATGGGCAGCAAAATGATTCGCCTTACTGGAATTGTCAGGAAGGGGAAGGTCATTGATGAAAACCGGGTAGTGAGAGGCAGAATGATGCTAGTAAGGCAGTGGAAGGCTTTCCAGTACTTGGAGGAATTGATGGGGAGTGAAACATTAAGACGGGTACACGTCTGCCAGTCCCAACATCTTTTCGTAGTCAAGAGGTTTCGGATGTGGTATTGGATTTGCCGGTGGTGTGAGAGTGTGTCCCAGTCACGGGTATGCAGGAAGAAGCGATAAAGGCGACAGGACTCATGGTGGAGGAGGACAGCCTGTGGAGGTAGTGTGGGGCGGTGGGGCTGCATGGTCTTGGCAGGGATATGGGACTGGACGGCGTCAGCAACAGTTTGGTGTAAGAAGGAAGCATTGTGGCCAATGTCAGCAGGGGTATGGAGGGGTATGGGGTGGCAGGTGACCTGGGTCTCTATGGAACGACGGTAGGCATCTCAGTCAGCATGAGTGTAATCATGGACTATCTTAAGAGGGGGCTCAGGTTGGGGAGCGTGAGCCTGACGGCTGCATGGGTCTAGAGTGAGGAGTACGGGGGCATGGTCACTGCCAATGACGTCGAGGACTTCCACCTGCAGGCGACCCAAGAGGTTAGGAGAGGTGAGGACGACATCGGGGGTAGTGTTGCTCTCTGGGCGAGTGGGTTGCGGGAGGAGAATGGTGTCGCCAAGGAAGGTGGGCGAGGAGAACAGGAAGAAAGGTTGAGGTCGTTAGCAACCACATAGATCGTAAAGGAATGGAGAACATGGGGAGGAAGTGATATGGGAGGGGTTCATTGCCACAAATGTAATTTGTGGCATGGTTGATGGTGAGGGAGGGGAGGAAGAGGCTGAGGATCAGGTGTTCAGTCAGAGTGTTAAGGAGAGGTTGTTGCCAGACAGGGAGTGTTGGAGGTGGCCAGTTGCCACTCCAACTCGAGCGATGGGAGGGAGTCTTGTCTCTGCGGTGGAGAAGGTAAGGAGCAGTGCTGATGGAATGGTGGGCTTGGAGAAAGGTTTCGTTCAGGAGAAAGACATCCACACATTGTTGGAAGAGGGTGTGCAGGAAAAGATATTTGTTTGTAGGGAGGGAGCGAATATTGTGATATAAAAGGGTACAGGGCAGGCATGCCATGGGAGCTGCGGGAAGGGGAGAGAGTGATGGGGTGACGGAAAGCTGGGTACAGGTGTGCTTTAGACGAGAGTAACATTGTGGGTGAAGGTGAAGTGGGAGTTGTTCCGTGAGAGAGTGGCAATTGTCTCCAATTGTCAGATAGAGCGGGCGGCAAGGATGATTTGTTGAAGAGAGTGGGGACACTGGAACGGGTGGATGTTCTGGAAATCTGATGACGTACTCCACTGTGGGATAGGGGCAGTGAGAGTTGTTGGGGTGGATGGGAGAACTAATGGGGCGGATGGGGACTGTCAGTTCAGGGTAACAGGGGAGGGGCGAGCCTGACAGTTGTAGGAATAGGTGGGGTGGGGGCCGCCACAGGTGGCGCAGGTGGGAGGCAAGGTTGGGTCATTAGCGAAGGAACTGGGCTGACTTACAGTGGGAGGCAAGGTTGGGACCTTGGTGAAGGAAGTGGGGACAGGTGGGGACAGGTGGGGGCGATGTGGCACTTTTCAGTTAGGTGATCATTGTAGACAAGGTATCACCCACAATGATAGAATTAGAAGCGATTATCGTAAATCTACACCCTCTCAGTGAGGAGGCGGTCATTGGACGATGCAGACTCTGTAAAGATCCAAAAGATATACATCAGATAGGTGGCGCTGGAGGAGTTTTGTACCGCTTGGCAGAGCGGATGGAGATGTCGGGGTGGGAGTTGAGATGCTCCAACACCTATGCATCCGTGATCACCGGGCTGTTTGGTGATCACGGCGGTGAGGGTAGGCGGGCGGCAGGGAGCTTGGGGTTGGGGGGGGGGAGCAGTGGAAGTGATGTAAAGTGTGAGGAAGTCCAAAGTGGAGGACATCGGTGTGGAAGGTGAAGGAGGGTGACTTTATGAGGATGGAGTCCTTGCGTGGGATAAGCTTCATGGCAGGGATGGAGGGGATGTATTTTCTAATTTTGAGGGAGAGGGCATGGTTGTCGAGGAACTGGGTGTTGGGACGGGACATGACGTAGGTGTAGGTGTGGGCGGCAGCAACAGCAGCATAGGAAAGGCGTGGTGTGGAGGAGGAGGAGGAGGAGGAGGAGGAGGAGGGAGGAGCAGAGACAGTGGTGGCGTCATGGAATATTGTGCGGAATGGAAGGGGATGTGACGAGGAGCAGGGCCCAGCCGTGGTGGTAGTGGTGACTCTGCCACTGTGGCACCGCGGTGCTGAATCCTGGCTATGGAGAGTTGTGGGAAGTCGTCTGACTAGGGGTGAGGGAGAGTGGGAGTGGGTGGGGGAGGTTGCTGAGAGATTGTGAAGGTGAGACTTGCTGTGCTGCGATGGCAGCGGAGGAGGTGGTGGACGATAAAATAACAGAGGGATGGGAGATTGGGGAAGGGTGCTCGTGGAAGCCTGGGAGGGAGTGATGTATAGGACGGTGATGTAGTAACATGGGGCGGGTCCATCTCTGAAGAAATGATGGGAAAGATGGAAAGACGAAGAAGAAGAAAGCACGGGATGAAAGCAGTCTCGAAGTCCAGCATCCTACTGCTTCGAGGGCGGCTGCTGCGATCCCGGCCCGTGAGAGGAGGCAGGGATGACCGGTGGCGGCGTCGACGTGACGGTGGCTCGTCCATGGTTGCGGGAGGTGGCGAGGAAGGCCGGCGGTCCAATCGGCGACGGCAGGAGCTGCCGCGGCGGTTGACTGCGGCGGCGGCGGCGAGAAGCTGCAGTGGGGCGTCAGCGACCCCCTGGCGGCGCCTCCCTCCGAAGAGGGGGTTCCGGGTGCTGGTAGTGCTGACTCCTGGCTCGGCTACTGGCGTCCTTGATGTCGGCGGCGGCTGGCAGGTACTGCGTCTGGTGTCGTTTTATGGACCCTAGACACCACAAAATGACCGTTTCCTGCTTTCCTAGCTTGTTGACACCCCTAGGCCGGTGTCTATCTAGCAGGAAAGCTGTAAATGTCAAAGAAAAGGGACCAAAGGTCAACATAACGTATGAGTGTAAAGTCACTTGCCTGAACCTGACGGGCCTTCTAAGGCCGAATCATATTTTATAATTGCATATTACAGTTACTTAATTATAATTTATGTAATTTTGCAGTGACATTACATACATCAAGCAGCCATTTGTAGCTTCTGCTAAGAATTCAGACAGCGTTTGGTCTGTGGTGACATTTAGCGTAGAGAGCACAAACTATGAGAAATGGGACCCATGTGTCCCTACAGATGTAACTGGCTGTTGAGTTTGATTATTTCGCACAATATTTGCCGCCATTAAATAAAGGGTTGTAAGAAGTGAACCGATTGTGAGCGACTCCGCTTTTGCCGTAATGTTCCAACTTCTGCAACAATATCTTTTGATCAACACAATCAAACGCTTTTGTTAAATCTAATAATATGCATAGAGTTAGAGCCTTTTATTTAAACCACCTAGTGCGTCACAGAAAAAAGAGAATATAGCATTTAGGTCGTTAAGTCGCTTCCAAAGCAAATGTACAATTGTTTGTTAAGCTTAAGGGACTTAACTGAAGGGTCATCAGTCCCTAAACTTACAAACTACTTATGAACTATAGATTGAGAAACCCTGAGACGGATTTTCGTCTCTAACATTTCCAAGAGATTAAAGATAAACGTGAAGCAATGAATTAAAATTTTCCGAGGAGCTATTCCGCTGCATGGAGAGCCTTGACAGTAGTGACAATTGTTTTTGGAGCACATAAGCAGACTTAAAATTTGTGTCGTGGAGGGAAGTCGTACTTAGACTATTCCGAGGCGCGTTATTCGTTAGAGGTGCGGTGTTCTAACGGTAAGACATCTGCCTAGTAAGCATGAAGATCCGGGTTCGATTCCCGACCGACCACAAATTTTAATTCATTGCTTCACGTTTATCTTTAATACATATGAACTACCTTATACTAAACACGACACAAACATCCATGCCCGAGGGGGGATTCGAACCCCCGACCGTAGCGGCCGTGCCGACTGTGACTGACGAGCCGGAGACCGCTCGGCCACTGCGGCCGGTCCAAAGCACTTACGAAATCAAACATTTGACAGGAAATTATGGGAACTAATATGATCAATTAATCTTGAATATGTAGCCTTTTCAATAAATTTTTCAAACCGATGGGATAGAAACAGTTCTAAATTTCTCCTTTTTTATGAAGTGGTTTCACTATTGAGTGCTTCAATAAGTCAGGAAACTGACTATTTCGAAAGGAGAAATTACGAATATGGCTAAATACTGGGCAAACAGAGGCGGAACAATACTCAAGTATTCTGCTAGATACCCATTCGCCGGCCGCGGTGGCCGAGGGGACTAAGGCGCTCCTGTCACGGTCTGCACGGCCACTACAGTCGGAGGTTCGAAACCGTCCTCGGGCATGGATATTTGTGCCGTCCTTGGTATTACCTAGATCATAAGTAGTTTGTAAGTTTAGGGACTCATGACCCCGTAGTTAAGTCCCATAAGCTATACAAACATTTGAAACATTTTGAGATACCCCGTCATATCCTGTACTATGGAGGACAATTTCAAGTAATACTCTCGGAATAGTTTTTGTAAGAGGGTTAAATGATTGCGCGTATGAGCTAAGGCTCTGTTTAAATAACATATCTGTAGCAAACGTCATGTACGAACTCCCAGTAAAAACTGGAATTCAGTAACGTCTTAACGGAAGAACATTACGGAGAAAAAGATTCTCAAAAGATTTAATGCCAAGCGCAAGACGAGAACTTCCATCCTAACAGGTGAAGTTCAGCATCGGGTTTCTAAGAACTGCAGTGTACAGTCAGAAACTATTTCTCTTGAGGCAAGCTTTTTTTTGTGAGCTAGAGTAGGAGCGAGGCCAGCGCTTTGCAGCTGTTAGCAGCGCCCTCCTTCCTCGGAAGCTCAGACTGCTTTCGACCCACCGACAACTGCTGCATCTCCCACTCTCCTCTACTTTCCACATGAGCTTAAAGCCCGCGGAAATCCCGACGAATAGTCCCGGCCTGCTGGACTCTAGCTCCTTCCCTCATACGCAGGCCGCTACTTCCATCCGCAAACAACGCGCCAACGCCACAGAAAGGCCGTACGTTACACATAGAATCAGAAAAACAGCAGTTCCTAAAGTAGAAAACTTCAAAGTATAACGGGTCTACAGCTACTGTATAATAACGACTCAGAAACATCTGTACTCTAAAGTTGATTGCATAATAGTGTTTACATGGGAAACATAAAAGTGCTGTTCTTGCTATACAAGTGAATAGCGTTTTATATAGATTTTTTTTTCTTTTAAATACTATTCAATTATTTGAAATCCATATTTCGCTACATAAACTGAAATTTTGCATTTCTTAAAGTATTTACTCACCTTACCTTAACAGTATTAATATTATTGAACCAACGCAGCTATTGTTTTCAATGGTGTCCATTTTCGTTCATGAAATTGTAATTTATCAACACATTTCGTATTTTACTTACTGGTCAGGCAGGTCTACATTTTTCTGTTGTAAACTCTTAATAACGATCTTGATAAGGTGATTTCTCTAACAACGAAATAAATTCGAATCATACTGTGCAAGACAGTATTGACTTCATAAATTAACTGTAAGCTACTATTGACACCCCTGGACCTAGCGAATTGACAAGCTGTAATTATCAAACACCACAATATCAGAATTTAAATATTTCAAACTTCCCGCAGCCCAGGTAAATTGAGTATATCATTTGGATTTTGCACAGTGCGTGTGGTCTAAGGTAGTCTTTGTACGGATTATAGAAGCACCATTTGTCCATGCGTCATTTGTGAGAAATCTATAAAAATCATGGCTTTTGGGTTAAAATACTACAAATTGTAGGGAAGCCACATCCATGCTTTTTATTCATTCCAAGTGGCTGAAACGTTTACCATGATTACATTTTCAAAGAACTTTTGTATTAATCTTCCTGGCAGATTAAAACTGTGTGCAGGAACCGGGACTCTAACTTGCGACCTTTGCTTTTCGCGGGCAAACACTTTACCACTGAGCTATCCTGACAAGACTCACAGACCCTCCTCACAACCTTACTTCTGCCAGTACCTCGCCTCCTACTTTCCAATCTGCCAAACTGATTGTGTAAATCATGGAATTCTTCTAGATAAACTATTGTGGTATGAATGGGACAGTGCACAAATGGTTTAAATAAACCTAACAGGAAGAGTGCAGAAAGTTAACATTAGTAGTTCTCATAATATGCAAAAACAGCTGAGTCCTCAAACTGGAGAGCAATCAAAAATGGGGTGCCACAAGGTTCGGTCTTGTCCCTTTGCTGTTCTTAATGTATATTAATGACTTGCCATTCTATATTCACGAATATGCAAAGCTGGTTCTTTTTTCTGATGATGCAAGTATAGTTATCACACCTGACAGACAAGAACTAACTGAAGAAATTGTAAACGACGTCTTTCAGAAAATCATTAAGTGGTTCTCAGCAAATGGACTGTCATTAAATTGTGATAAAACACATTACATACTGTTCCATACAGTAAATGGAATGACACTATCAATAAATATAGACCTTGATCAGAACTCTGTAGCAAAGCTGGAATATTCAAAATTTTTAGGTGCAAGCATTGATGAGGGGTTGAACTGGAAAAACACATTGAAGATCTGTTGAAATATTTGAGTTCAGCAACTTATGCTATTAGGGTAATTGCAAATTTTGGTGATATACATCTCAGTAAATTATCTTACTATGCCTATTTTCATTCTCTGCTTTCATATGGCATCATTTTCTGGGGTAATTCATCAGTGAGTAAAAAAGTATTTATTGCACAAAAGCGTGTGATCAGAATAATTGCCGGAGCCCATCCAAGATCATCCTGCAGATATTTAAAGAGCTAGGGATCTCAACAGTAGCTTCTCAGTATATTTATACATTTATGAAATTTGTTATTACCAATCCCACCAAATTCAAAAGCAATAGCAGTGTACATAACTACAAAACTAGAAGAAAGAATAATCTTCACTAATCAAAGTTAAATCTAGCTTTGGTACAGAAAGGGATAAATTATGCTGCCACAAAAGTCTTTGGTCACCTACCAAACAGCACCAAAAGCCTGACAGATAGCCAACAAGCATTTAAAAATAAATTAAAAGAATTTCTGCATGTCAACTCCTTCTACACTATAGATGAATATTTAGATATAAATTAGTAAATTAGAAAAAAATATAAAAATAAAAATAAAATTAAAATAAAACAAAACAAATTGTGTCATGTAATATTTAATTGTAAAGAAACCTTTCATTAACCTGACACGTTTCACATCATTACGAAGTGTCGTATTCATCATCTATGGAACAAGTACTAATCTAATCTAATCATATCAGCGTAAAGTCCGCTGCAGAATGAAAGTTTCGTTCTACTTCAATATTGTTTATTCTTTATATATTATAGAATATTTTTACCCATTCACCAAGTGTACAAGTTAGGTGGGTCGACAAGAGATTCCTATCATATGACGCACATACTGTCATCAGTGTCGTTTAGTATAGATCAGACGAGTTTTCCTGTGGAGGAATCGGTTAGCCTGTCACCTTGCAATGAAATGTTTTAGGTTCCCATTGGAGAGACACTTCCTTTCATTTGCTAATCGCACAGTTTTGCGGTGCGGTGGCAAAACACAGACTCTAAACTGATTACAGCGAACGGAGACATCAATGAACGGACAGACAGATAATAATTTTGCGAAAATAAAAGAATTAAAATTTTTGTTTGAGGAAAGGCTTGAACCAAGGACCTTTCGCTCCATAGCTCCTCACAGTACCCACAGGAAAATAGCACCCCTATGCACTCGATGTGCTCCACGTTGCCTAACTTTTGCATGAACCGTTCAGTTATTATATTTTTCTTATTTTTTCAAAGTTCCACACAATTTCTTCCAGTTTTCTCGATTGATCCGTGTTCAGTTTTTCACGGTCTATCCACTGCACCAACTTATAACTAAATCTGAGGGGCTGCGATGGGGAGATTCCCTTCTCAGTATATTCTACGATGGTGAAACTTTTGTACAAACATTAACTTCGTCCCGCATCGGTGGTTCGAATCGGGCATGGATATTTGTGTTGTCCTCAGCTTATTTTAACTTACTTTAAGTAGTTTGTAAGACGAGGGACTGATTACAAACGTAGTTTGATACCATAACATCACAAACATTTCTTTTTAATATTAATTTCGAAAGAGTTTCATAACACTTTACGTGTTTTGCTTGAGTGCCTGCTGTATTCTCCAATATTTAGATATGAAAGAGGTCTGCCTGAAACAGCTAATGTTAAAAATTTACTGTGTAAATGAAGTATCCCTTCAGATACGTAACTGTAATATAGCGTCTTACCTTGTGAATATAGCAACCAGCCACTACCAAATTCTTTTGGCACATGAAGTATACCATAACGTTTTCTTAACTAAGTGCATCTAACGTCAGCATTAGGGTATCTAGCAGGAATATTAACATTCTTAAAGCTGTAAGCGAAATACCTGAAAGTAGTGTGAACTGCTCAAAACTCAGCATCTATCGACATTGGGTTCAACTTCACAATTTACATCCAGTTTGGCTATGTGTTATTCATGTTGTTGTTGTGGTCTTCAGTCCAGAGACTGGTTTGATGCAGCTCTCCACCCTACTCTATCCTAAGCAAGCCTTTTCATCTCCTCATAAGAACGACAACCCACATCCACTTGAATCTGCTTACTATACGCGTCTCTTGGTCTCCCTCTGCGATTTTTACCCCACACACTTCCCTCCAACGCTAAATTCACAATTCCTTGATGTCTAAGAATGTGTCCTACCAATCTATCCCTTCTTTTAGTCAAGGTATGCCAGAAACTTATTTTCTCCTCAATTCGGTTCACTACCTCCTCATTAGTTACACGATCCACCCACCTAATCGTCAGCATACTTCTGTAGCACCACATTTCAAAAGCCTCTATCCTCTTTCTGTCCACACTGCTTATCGTCCATGTTTCACTCCCATACAAGGCAACACTCCATACAAATGCCTTCAGAAAGGACTTCCTTAGGCTTAAATCAATATTCGATGTTAACAAATTTCTCTTTTTCAAAAACGCCTTTCTACCCATTGCCATTCTGCATTTTATATCATCTGTACTGCGACCACTATTTGTTATTTTACTGCCCAAGTAACAAAACTCATCCACCTCCTTTATTGCTTCGTTACCTAATCTAATTCCTTCAGCATCACCTGATTTTCTTACACTGCACTCCAATATCCTAGTTTTACTCTTGTTAATGTTCATCTTATATGCACCTTTCAGCACACTGTCCATTCCGTTCAATTGCTCTTCCAGGTCCTTTGCTGTATCTGACAGAATTACTATGTCGTCGGCAAAACGCAATGTTTTTCATGTGTTATTCATATAAGGAACTATACATAGTTCTGTGGATGCCATTCAGTCGTTATACACATTTTTAAAGCAGACGACCTTTAAATTATGTGTTTCAAGTTGCAAATATTACTTTCATAAACCACAATTCTAGTTGCAATGAGGCAATTGATCTTGTGCCCCTAATAGTTGTTTTACGCGATCATAAAACGCAAATTTTTGAAATTCCTGTCCACAGTACTTCCTAAATTATCTGGTTTTTAAGAGCCACCACTACTGTAAAATCCTGTTACTTACTTCATTCAATCCTGTATTGTCTTGACTAACAGCCTGTTAAGCAAGAGTAACTATCTCTGAACACAAGTAGTTGGGCTAATACTATTCCTGAAAAATATAAATTGGAAGACAGTATTCCTTGTTTTTATTCCTTCCTTAAATCAATTTGTGCAGTTAAACGCAGAGCAGCTCTTCACCGTCGTGCTTCATGTTTAGTGCAATAGTCAACAGTACAGACGTGACTACCAACTGAGTATATATACCGCAGTAGGTATGTAATACACGATTTGTCTACTAACAACACTCGTATTTATCTGATACTTGCCACTATCATTGCGGCCCAAAGACCTTGTAAAAATAACTAGACTCAAGCGTAAGATAAATACGAGTATTGTTAGGAGCTAAATCGTGTATTATATAGCCACTGCGGTATATATACACAATTATAGTCACGTCTGTACTGTTTCACTATTGCAGTACACGTAAAGCACGATCGTGAAGAGCTGCTCAGCGTTTAACTGCACAAATTGGTTTAAGGAAGGAACAAAAAGAACGAATACTGTCTTCCCATTTATATTTCTCAAGAATACAAGTAGCCTTACTACTTGTGTTCAGAGACAGTTACTTTTGCCTAACAGGGTTTCAGTCAAGACAACAAAGGATTCAATGAAATAAAAACAGGCTTTTACAATAGTGGTGGATCTTAAAAACGAGCTACTTTAGGCAGTACAGTCAATCAGGGTAACTTTGTACCAGTCAAGGTATTTTTGTACCATTTAATATTTGGGTTTCAAATGGCTCATGTTCCATCTATTGGCAAAATGTTTTTCTAAAGGTAATTTTAATACCTCTGTTATAAATAATTCCCAAGTAGGTGGAACATCACCCATATGAAACCCAAATGTTAATTGGTACAAATACACCCTAACTGGTAAAAACCCTGATTGACTATTCTGGTGGACAGTAAGTTCAAAAAGTTTCATTTTATGATTTTTAAATAAGAATTTGGGGCACGAATCAGTTGCCTCGCTGTAGTTCGAATTTTTGTTTATGAAATTAAGATTAGGAACTTGTAACAGAATTTAAAGATCATCTGCTTTACATATCGGTATAACAAGTGAATGGCTTTTGCAGAACTGAGTATAGTTCCATGTATGAATGACACATAGCCAGAATGGATGCACATTGTGATGTTGAACCCAATGTCGATAGATGCTGACTTTTGAGCAATTCGCGCTACTGTAAGGTATTTGGCTTACAGCATTAACATGCCAATATTCATGCTAGATACCATAATGTTAAGTGCAGTTATTGAAGAAAATGTAATGGCATACTTCATGTTCTTAAAAGAATTTGGTAGCGACTGATTAGATTAGATTAGATTAGATTAATACTTGTTCCATAGATCATGAATACGACACTTCGTAATGATGTGGAACGTGTCAGTTAAATGAAGTGTGTCTATACATAATATTACATGACACTCAATATTTGATTTTTTTTATATTTTTTAAGTTTTTCATAAAGTACTAACTTTTATCTAGAAATTCATCTAATGTGTAGAAGGAATTGCCATTCAGAAATTCTCTTAATTTATTTTTAAATGCTAGTTGGCTATCTGTCAGAATTTTGATACTACTAGGTAAGTGACCAAAGACTTTTGTGGCAGAATAATTAACCCCTTTCTGTGACAGAGCTAAATTTAACCTTGAATAGTGTATGTCACCCTTTCTCCTAGTGTTGTAGCTATGCACACTGCTGTTACATTTGAATTCAGTTGGATTGTTAATAACAAATTTCATAAGTGAATATATATATTGTGAAGCTACTGTAAAGATTCCTAGATCCTTAAACAAATGTCTGCAGGATGATCTTGGGTGGGCTCCAGCAATTATTCTGATGACCCGCTTTTGGGCAATGAATACTTTCTTACTAAATGATAAATTGCCCCAGAATATGATGCCATAAGAAAGCAGAGAATGAAAATAGGTATAGTGTGCTAGTTTACTGAGTTTTACATCACCGAAGTTTGCAATCACCCTAATAGCATAAGTAGCTGAGCTCAAACGTTTCAGCAGATCTTCAATGTGTTTCTTCCAATTCAACCCCTCATCAATGCATAAACCTAAAAATTTTGAATATTCTACCTTAGCTATAGATTTCTGGTTGAAGTCAATATTAATTAATGGTGTGATGCCATTTATTATGTGAAACTGAATATACTGTGTTTTTTCAAAATTTAAAGAGAGTCCATTTACAGAGAACCACCTAATAATTCTCTGAAATACATCATTGAAAATTTCATCAGTTAATTCCTGTGATTCGGGTGTGATAGCGATACTTGTATCATCAGCAAAGAGAACTAGCTTGGCATCTTTATGAATATAAAAAGGCAAATCATTAATATATATTAAGAACAGCAAAGGTCCCAGTACCGAACCCTGTGGCACCCCATGCTTGATAGTTCCCCATTTTGAGGACTCGGCTGTTTTTTGTATATTAGGTGAATTACTTATATCAACTTTCTGAACTCTTCCAGTTAGGTATGATTTAAACCATTTGTGCACTTTCCCACTCATACCACAGTACTTAAGCTTATCTAGAAGAATTCCATGGTTAACACAATCAAAGGCCTTTGATAGATCACTGGTTGCTGTATCCACAAGGAAAGAAGCTATTTTACATTTATGTCTCTGATGGGATATTTCATTTTCACAGTCGATTTTTAACATTAGCTGTTTCAGGCAGCTGTGCTTCATTATTTGATGGTATAAAATATCGAAATATAAGAGAATGCATCAGGTACTCAAAGACGTAAAGTGTTGTGAAACTCTTCCGAAATTAATGTTTGTACAAAAGTTTCACCACCGTAGAATATACTGCGAAAGTACCAAAAAACCGTGTCTGATGATAAAATCCGTTCATATGCTGCACATAGAACGCTAAAAAACTAAATTTTATAATTCCGTTTAGTTAGGAAGCAGAAAAGCTGCTGGCGATTTCTACATCGCATGTGTAATAAATTTACACACAATCAATAGTTGCTGTGTATTCAAAGAGTTTTACGCTGTTTTGCAGTATAAAAGTTGGCCACTGTACGAAATAAAAGCTTATTTCTGGTAGGAGGTACCCAGATAAGAGTTTACTGTTATAAAAAAAGTTTAATTTTAGCAGTAAAATTAGAAAAAGGTCCGTGTGAACTACCGGCTACTCCCTTTTGCGAAACCTTATTCCCTGGCCCAAATTGAGAACTGACTTGGTTCAAATTACTCTAATAACAGGACGTTAATGATACAATATACGTAGCCAATATACGTAGCAGCTCGCACGAAATTACACACAGGCATTAATAAACACGCCACCACAATTAAAGTTATTTCATATAGGTGGCTAAGAAAAACATTTATAGCGCAACGGAACAACATAAAAAACTGCATCTGAGCTTGTTCTCAGCACTGGTAAAAACCAATATTAAATAAAAAGGGGGAAGGTGCTCTAATACTACAATTTATAAGCAAGTCAAAATTATACTGAACTTAACTTGTTTATTTAGTGCGAACACATATTACATCAATACATCTACTTTTAATAGATCACATTCAGACAACTTGCCTCGGAAAAGGAAAACGTCATTAATTCTTATATATTCTCCGATAATGATATTAAAAAAAGGGAGACAACAGAGAGAGAAGGGATAGGAGAAGTACTAACTGAAGGCCGGAATAAATAAATACCCGTGCAACGCCGGGTTTTCAGCTAGTCTATATCTATAAATGTGAATGTCTGTTCGGTGTACGTTTATCACGTCTGAACCACAAGACATAAAGAGCTAAAAATTTGTACGGTTACTAATGTCTACCTGGGGAAGGCTTTAGGCATGGTTTTATTGCGATCGGATAGCTATATGAATGTCTGTTCGGTGTACGCTTATCACGTTCGAACGAGAAGACGCAGAGACTTAAATATTTGTACAGTTGCTAATTTATACCCGAGAAAGGGTTTAGGCACGGTTTTTAGCGATCTGATAGATATTTAGTAATTTGAAGAATATAACGCGAAATGCGGAACAATAATTACTCTTAGAAAACTATATTTACTCTTTGAAAATGGTTTTATTGGTTTCATTGTTGCTTGAGGGTTGATAATGAGAAAAGGGTGGAGTATATTGGGATGGAAAGTTATCGGTGAATTTAAAATTCTACGTGTGTGTGTTAATATTTCGCTCTGCAGCGAAAATTACAGAACGCAAACGAATGCTCTGTTTGTAATTGTTGTTCGACGTTGTACTCCATAGCAGTTCTATGCCGATAGCTACAAGGGGGTGGAAGATAAGGTAGTTGAAAGTCGTCAAATTATAAAAAAAAAAAAAAAAAAAAAAAAAAAAAAAAAAAAAAAAAAATCGGACTAAAGGCCAGCGATGACGTTTGCGACTCTATAGTAAGGAGGTTACATACAGGAAACGTGATGCCAAAGACCATATCTTTGGTCTATGCGTGCTACAATGTCTTCACCTCTTTCTCTGTAAGGATTAGCTCACGAATAAGGAAATATAAGAATAAATAAATAAAGCAGTAAAAAAGAAATTTCTTTTAATACATCTCTTTAAAAAAAATCTATTTGACGTTTCGCGCATTACATCAGGTGATCGATCTGTGATATTACTACAATCATTATTGTTGAATTTTGTGATTGGATTTCTTCGAACCGACTGCATTCTTACGCTTGATTTGATCTACACTACATACTTTCCTGATAGTGTTGATTAAAAATGTTTGTTTCTGAAAAAGGGTTTGTATTTTATTTCATCCTTCAAAACCAGTCTCATAGCACACTACTGAAAGAGAGCTTATCTATCATAATCACCAACACGCGAGCGGAGCCGCGGGTTTAAGCTAGTATACAATAAAACTACGAAGATGGCTCTGGTCCTTCGTGCCTGATTTGAGATGGTGCGTGAGTATAACAAAGTTAAGTTGCATCTAGATTAGACCGCGAGCAAAGATGCTAACGGCGACACGTGACTACGTTACATAATCGCACTCCACTGAAAGTGAAATGGTTAAAAAATCGGATTGATTACGCAAAATCACGGCGGACTCTTAAGTTGCAATCTGAGAGTAAACCATCAAGGCACTAATTTTATGAGAAATGGCGTGAAATCAGGTGACTAGCTGCAAACCCCTGATGTCGGAGTTCGGACCCATGTGGTTCCGAAAACCGAAAAAAAAAGTATAAATTCAATTTCCAAAAAGTAAAGAAAATTGACTACGGCATGAAACACCTAGAACTGCGTAGAATTTCATAAGGAAGCTACCGAAATGCAGCAACATGCGATTGGGAACGTTCACAGAGACGGAATAAGTCCAGTCTCAAACCCGGAAAAGTGAAATAATTACAAGGTCGAAAAAATAAAAATTAAAAACTATGGCAAGCAACCCATAGAAATGTTTAGAATTACAAAAGAAAGTGAATGAAATTCAGCTACACGCGATAGAGAGCGATTACAGAGACGGATGAAATCCTGTCTCAAAAAACCAGAAAAGTGAAATAATTACAAAGACGGAAAAGTGAGAAAAAACTACGGCATACAACCCTTACAAATACATTGAACATCATAAGCAAGCTATTGAAGGAGTTTGTACAAGGCTCGGAGAAAATTACTGACAAAGAGTGAGTGCATACTAGAAGTTCGGAGAAGGAACAGCAAAATTAAAATAGGCGGTGAGAGAAGATCGCGAAATGTTAGCGGGAATCAGAAGGATACAAACATGGTTACTTGCCTGATGGGCATGGAACAAACAATAGTGAACCACGTGGAACACATATCACTCATGAACGGAAAACGATAAGAAAAATTTTACATGCACTGTACAAAAATGAACATAATATATATATCTGAAAAATGAATCTGAGTTCAAGAGTCTTAGTTAAACATGCTAGACGACAAATCGCTACCATCTTCACGAACACAAGAGCAGAACCAACCTTACCTCACCATGATCCCAGCACAAAGTGATCACTGAGCGGCCAGAAGGCGCGAAAGTTACCAGAAACTGGGCAAAACTCACGAGAACAGCAGTGGTAGGGAGAGAAGATCGCGGGACTCTCCCCGGAGAGGGCTCGTCGACTAGCTTATAACCAAAGGGTGCAGAAACTTCTTTGGTCGTATCAGCAGCAGGGGTTGATAACGACTAACTATCGACTCTGAGCCAGAGAGAACCATGCAAAGCGAGCTATTACCAACCACATTCAGATAGCCATTAGATCCTCGCACATCCACTTAAAAGTAAAACAAGTACACATTCTCACAGGGACAGTGGCGTAGTGGAGAAGCCGTACTTATTGCCACATGCATAGCAACAATAATAAATTATTAAAATAACAAAATCCTAGCAATATTAACTAACATTTCAGAAAATGATATTTTAAAACCTGAAATAAAAATGTTATTCTTCATGCCTTGAAAAGAGTGGGGTTCTAGTTTTAACAAAATGCTAATCTAGTGACATCAAATAAATTACAATTTTATATAAAAAGAATAGAAGACGACAGACGGTCGTCTTTCAAGTCATATATTTAAATGAGACATAGATTTCGCGACTTAACACGAATGAATACATACTCTAATCAAAAGAGCTTTATGCAGATTTAAAGTTCACTCGAAAGTTTGCCACCATATTGGCCGCAGAGGCGTTCTTCAACTTGCCCGCTGGTCGCAGACGGCCGCTTACGGGATTTTAGGGGCTTGTGGCGGCCGGCCGAAAGTTCGAATTATCCTGGGACAGCAGCGCCATTAGGGAGCTAGTTTATTTTACAAGGTCTTTGAACAGCAACGGGGAAGTCGGTGGTGGCACTCAAGCGTGAAGGAGTCCGGGCTTAACGTACACACAGCGAACTCGTGGACAAAAGAGATCAGCAGGCATCAGCGCGGATGCCCCTAGGCGAGGCCACACCGAATTGCGACCGCACACCGGAGGGCAGGCGCGGGCTGCAGCAGCTGGGCTTCCAGAGGTGGCCGGGGCGATGACAACCGTGGGACGCTACGAGGCGTCTTCCTTGGCATGCGCCGGCCGCGGTGGCCGAGGGGACTGGGGCGCTCCAGTCACGTTCTGCACGGCCACTACAGTCGGGGGTTCGAATCCCCCCTCGGGCATAGATATTTGTGCCGTCCTTAGTATTAGCTAGTTCATAAGTATTTCGGGAATGCAGCCGCGTAAAATTCACTTCTTCTGCTGATATTTCGGCCGCGTACCTTCCGGCCATCTTCAGAGTGAGTCGAAGACTGTCGACGAGGTGCCGGGCGCGGCCTTATACGCCTGATCGCGGTAGCAATGCGCGTGCGCGTCACAGATGCTGGTATACTGCATATCGAAGTACTCACATGCGTGGCCGCGGGGACTGAGGCGCTTCAGTCACGGTCTGCACGGCCACTACGGTCGGGGGTTCGAATCCCCCCTCGGGGATGGATATTTGTGCCGTCCTTAGTATTAGGTAGTTCATAAGTAGTTTGTAAGTTTAGGGACTGATGACCCCGTAGTTAAGTCCCATAGACTATGCAAATATTTGAACAAATTTAAACATTTACTCACACGCGTGCGCACCCCGTGACGGAAGCGCTCCGGTGTTCACTTATTGATATATGCACGGCGGCGGCAACACCTTCACGTCTTCTCTGTGATTTCAATACTCCAAGTGCAGGGTTCCAAGCTTTGTCTAAATTAAAACCTTTATCTCTGTTTAATAAGTTGTTGGCCAGTCTAATTTCAACAGCTTCCTTAAATATAGCATCCCAAAACGAAGATATGGGTGTCAAAATCTTCACATCGCTATAGTTCATTGAATGACCAGTTTCTATGCAATGTTCAGCCACAGCTAACTTGTCTGGCTGTAATGGGCAGGTATATCTTCTGTGTTCAACGCATCTCTCGTGGGCAGTGCGTATTGTCTGGCCTATATATGAATTATTACAATTTCCGCAAGGGATCTGGTACACACCTGACTTGCGAAGCAACAAATCATCTTTCACTGACCCGAGTAAAGCTACAATCTTCACTGGTGGCCGGAAGATAACCTTAACACGATGTTTGTCGAGAATGCGGCTTATCTTTGACGAAAGAGCGCCCACGTAGGGTAAGAATGCTCTTGATCTATAACTATTATTTTCGTCTTCTTCTTCCACGTCTCGTGCTTGCATTCTTGGACTCACATCGAATGCTTTGCGAATCTGTTGCTGCGAATATCCATTTGATTTGAAAATGCTCTTCAGGTGTGTGAGCTCTTCCTGCAAGTTGTCATCGTCTGATATACAATGTGCTCTGTGCACCAATGTCTTAAGGACCCCTGCGGTTTGTGAGGGATGCAGAAGAAGTGAATTTTACGCGGCAGCATTCCCGAAATCTATTGGACTATACATTAAGCTGTGAAAAGTTGAAAATGCAGTTCATAAGTAGTTTGTAAGTTTAGGGACTGATGACCCCGTAGTTAAGTTCCATAAGCAATACAAACATTTGAACATTTTGAACTTGGCATGCGTCTGTTTCCTCCATCTGAGTCGTGAGCGGCCGTGGCTGCCGGCATCTGCGTTGGAGCGCCATGTGTTGTTGTAAACACTCCTATATGTTCCTCTTGCAAAGTTGTCGCTTGCGTTGCAAATTACAGTACGCGGTGTAGTTGCGCATCACTACCTAGGTGTTTAAAGACTAACTTTACAGTGTGTTTACTTTGTTTCCAGGCTTCTTGATACGGTTGGTTGTCATGTCAGGGGTTTGTGTCCTGAACTGTTTTGGGGTTTTGGCTTGCCGGAACTTTTCACAGGGCTATCTGATGTGCTTGCAAATTTACTGTTTTCCTAAGGAAGACCACCACCCCTATGATCCACAGACAATGCCGAACTGGGACGGCTTGCGTACCTCAACGATACAAATAGCCGTATCGTATATGCAACCACAGCGGAGGGCTATTTGTAGAGAGGCGATATGAATGTGTAGTTCCTGAAGAAAGGCAGCAGCCATTTCAGTAGTTACAGGGGCAAACGTCTCGACAATGACAATGCCGAACTGGGACGGCTTGCGTACCTCAACGATACAAATAGCCGTATCGTATATGCAACCACAGCGGAGGGCTATTTGTAGAGAGGCGATATGAATGTGTAGTTCCTGAAGAAAGGCAGCAGCCATTTCAGTAGTTACAGGGGCAAACGTCTCGATGATTGACTGAGCTGGGCTTGTAAAATCAGCTAATGTGTCTTTGCCACACTGTTACTGCGAACGGCTGAAAGAAAGGGAAATCTACAGCCTTTAATTTTCTCGAGGACATGGAGCTCTATTGTATGAATATACAATGATGGCATCTTCTCGGGTAAACTATTCCGGTGCTAAAATAGTCCCCCATTCGGATCTCCGGACAGGGACTACTCAGGAGGATGTGATCATCAGGAAAGACAACAGTGGCATTCTACGGATCGGAGCGTGGAATGTTAGATCTCTTAATCGGGTAGGGAAGATAGAAAATTTAAAAAGAGGGATGAATAGGTGGAAAGATATAGTGGGGATTAGTGAAGCTCGGTAGAAAGAGGAACAGATTTCTGGTCAACAAAATCAGTTGGGGGTATATGAGTAGGTATGATAATGATATTGGAGTAGGTCTGATAATGAATAAGAAAATAGGAATGCGGGTAAACTACTATGAGCAACACAGTGATCGTATTATCGGGATCAAGATAGATACGAAGCTAACACCGACCACAGTAATACAGGTTTATATGCCAACTAGCTCTGCCGATGATAAGTAGATCGAATAAATGTATGAGGAGGTAAAGGAAATTATTCAGACAGGAAAATTTAATTGTGATGGGACACTTGAATTCGGTAGAAGGAAATGTAAAGGAAGGAAGAATAGTAGGTGAATATGGTCTGGGCAAAAGGAATGAAAGAGGAAGCCGCCTGGTAAAAATTTTGCACGCAACATAATTTAGTAATAACAAAAACCTGCTTTAAGAATTAAAAAAGAACGTTGTTTACGTGGGAGAGACCAGTAGACACCGAGAGGTACCAGATAGATTTTATAATGGTAAGACATAGATTCCGGAACCAGGTTTTAAACAGAACGACATACTCAGGGGCAGATATAAACTTTGACCATAACGTATTGGTCATGAACTGTAGGTTGAAACTGAAAAAACTGCAGAAAAATAGGAAAATAAGGAGATGGATAAATTGAGGGAACCTGAAGTTCTTAAGAATTTCAGAGGGAGCTTTAGGCAACAATTGACATAAACGGGGGGAAATAAAACAGTAGAAGAGGAATGGGTAGCGTTGAGAGATGAAATAGTGAAGGCAGCAGAGGACAAAATAGGTAGAAAGCCAAGGCCTACAAAAAATCCTTGGATATCGCAGAAAATACTGAAGTTAATTGATGAAAGGAGAAAATATAAAAATGCCGTAAACGGAACAGGCAAAATAGCGTACAGACGACTAAGAAATGAGACTGAAAGGAAGTGCAAAATAGCTAAGCAGGAGTGGCTAGAAGGCAAATGCAAGTCTGTAGAAGAATGTATAAATAGGGGATAAATAGATACTGCCTACATGAAAATAAAAGAGACATTTGGAGACAAGAAAAAAAGCTGTATGAATATAAAGAATTTAGATAGAAAACCAATTCTCAGCAAAGAAGGGAAAGCTGAAAGATGGAAAGAGTATATAGAGGGGCTCTAGAAAGGAAATGAACTTAGATACAATATTGTAGTAAGGTAAGAGGAGGTAGATGAAGATGAAATAGGAGATACTATACTAAGATATGAATTTTACAGAACACTCCAAGACCTAAGTCGAAAGAAGGCCCCTGGAGTAGATGACATTCCTTCAGAACTACTAATATCTCCAAATGAACCAGACATGACAAAACTATTTCAACAGGTTTGTAAGATGTACGAGTCAGGTGGCATACCCTCAGACTTTAAGAAAAATGTAATAATCCCCATTCCAAAGAAAGCAGGTGTAGACAGGTGTGAAAATTACTGAACCATCAGTTTAATAGGTCATGGTTGCAAAATTTTAACACGAATTATTTACAAAAGGATGGAAAAGCTGGCAGAATCCGACCTCGGGGAAGATCAGTTTGGAATCAGGAGTAATGTTGGAACACGGGAGGCAATACTCGCTTTACGGCTTATCTTACAAAATGGGTTAAGGAAAGGCAAACCTACATTTTTAGCTTTAGTAGATTTGGAGGAATCTTTTGATAATGTTGACTGGAATACACTCTTTCAAATTCTGAAATCAAAAGGAGTAGAATATTGGGACCGAAAGGAATTTCTGGCATAATTTCACTAAAAGAAGGGATCCACAGGTAGGACACATTCTTAGACATCAAGGAATCGTGAATTTAGCGTTGGAGGGAAGTGTGTGGGGTAAAAATTGCAGAGGGAGACCAAGAAATGAATATAGTAAGCAAATTCAAATGGATGTAGGTTGCAGCTCGTATGAGGAGATGAAGAGGCTTGTTCAGGATAGAGTAGGGTGGAGAGCTGCATTAAACCAGTCTGCGGACTGAAGACTAGAACAACAAGGAAGAACTGACTAAAGACGCTGTTCGCGAGATGTTTTATGTAATGCTCAACGTGTGACTTCATTGATATTGGAGTAATTCTGTTTGAACTGTTATTGCCGTGTCTCATTTTATTGCTCAAGATTAAGGCTAGCAGGAACGGAGCGCTTATTACTGTATTTATTTCCATGTCCTTTTAAATAATTGTATCTTGATGGCTCTCTCATATTTTGTGTGCAATAGTTGTTGTTTAAAAATTTTTGCCAAGCTTAAGGGACTTAACTACGGGGTCATCAGGCCCTAAACTTACAAACTACCTTATACTAAAGACGACAAAAACATCCATGCCCGAGAGGGGATTCGGACCCCCGACGGGGAACGGCCTCGCACATCGCAGCATAGCGCCTCAATGCGCTTGACCACTCCGCCGCGGCGTGCAATAGTTGTCATTAAATGGCAGGGGAACCTTGCTGGTCAGTAGGCACATGCCGTGTATTTTGCAGGTGATAGTGACCTTGCTTGTTAAAGATTCGCGGTTTACAGATTGTGCTGGTGTCCATTTCTAGTTGTTTTAACGTTATGTAATGCTTCCGTGTTCTCGCTTGGCGTGTTTGTCTTCCGACCGTGCCTGCTTCTGCTTGATATATTTGCCAGATGCTGTGAGAGATTTATCATTTTCTTTAAATAGACCTATTTTAGACTAAATTATTCGCAGTTGCTATTTTCTTACACCTCCAATGTATTGCAATCATTACTTTGCAAATACACAGTTTTACTGTAACCAAAAAAGTGTAGACACAACATGTTGGATGTCTGCTTCTCTGTCGGTGAGCTGACACTATTCTCACACTGTGTGCTATCGCTTGTGAGGCCTAAGGTGCACTACTTTCGTCGTTAAGTTGTTGGTTTGAACGTTTTTGGTCGAGAGAAGATGATAGCACAGACGGTCTCGTTGATAAATGTTTTGGCCTCTAGAGGGTCTAGAAAAATTCATTGTGTTTAAGCACTGTCTACTGTTATTATCTGGATGGATCATCTATTATCATCTGTACTCTGACATATGATTTCGAAGTATGTGAGGTTTGTTGGTATTTTGTGGTGAAAGTGATAAATTTTTCTTTTAACAATTAGGTGCTTCGGTGATTAGGTTAGAATCCTAGTTTATAGAGTAGAGATCTTCGTTTTCCATAGACAGCTACCTTAATTATCCATTTAAAAAAAATCCGATTTCAGTTTGGTGGAATGAAAAAATGAATCTTAGTTAATATAGGAAAGGAGTTTGATTTGTGTTTGGGGTAAGAAATTTTTGTCTCTATGTTTTGGATAAGAGCTGGTCGATCTTGCTCCACAGAACTGAAAATCTGTCGTGTGATGCATCTAAGCTATCAGGCAGATAAAGTATCACCGCTATGTCCTCTCGGTTGAGGGGGGAATGTTTGTAGTTTCTTTGTTGCTGTATTGGCATGTGTTATTTCGAAGAAGTATGTAGTTAGGTCAGTGCCTTCGATAAAAAAATGTTTTATTGTAAAAGATTGGAAATCGATAAACTGCTGATCTTTTCATGCATTTCTTATTGATTATTGTGAATCTCCAAGGAAATGCCGTTTAAACGTAGAGAGAGAACAATTTTAAATGTCTTCTGGAATGGTGAATTATCGGTATTTGCAAGTTTGAACTGTGTCAGTTATATGTTTTAAAGACTTGGAACATTTCGAAAAAAATTGTGACATGGTGATACGTACTGGAGTTCAGAAACTTACCTTCTCTGCACCTGCATGGAATACTGGTTGGGGGAGGAAATAGAAGATACCAGTGCCGGTCTAACAAAATATTTTAGCCCTTTTACTGCTGTGGACGTCAATAGACGTGGCTCTGTGCCCTTCCCCTTGTGCTATGGACGTCTATAGTCGTGGATCCAGGCGGCGTACTTAGGCGCGTCGCTGGGACTTCCCATCTATGCTGTTGACATGTTCAGACGTGCCGAGCCCCCGCTTCCTGTGTGCTGTGGACGTCTCCGCACTGTTTCAGTAACTGTCGAGAGTTTCGGCTGCATATTTCAAACGTGCATCTACGCTTACTGCTGTGGTCCTTCGTTTTTGATTCTGTATCGCATTTTGTGTTTTTGTGAGTGTTAGTTTCACTTTCTTCACGTCACCATAGGAGATACTCACTAGGAGTGACAGTGAATGTACAGATTCCAGAGTATTTGCTCTGGTATATCCTTAAAACCGATTTATTTCATCTGCTACAAACTGTAACAAGTCTACTGACATAGATATCATAAAAAATGACAATACTTGAATCGTTAGCAAGCTGACATTTGTGTTGCGAAACAGTCATCAAACGGATGTTTTAATGGCTGAAAATTGGTTTGAAATTTTACGACTGAATATGGATCACAAAATTATTTTCTTTGTTATTCTTAAGAGAACGTGTGTAGTTGTAGAAGATGGCCAAATTTCATTTATTTAAACAAAATATTGCCTCAGATATAATAGCTCATTGAAATTCGCCAGAAATGCTGGCGCAATTGCCATGTCAAACCGGTGTTTATATCTCATGAAGTGTTACTTCGACGATTGCCACATTTCACCAACATTTGTAGAGGACATGTCCGCATGTTCATAGAAAATTTCTTCGAAACCCGTGATGGTCGAGCGGAAAAATGTTCCGAAAATAATGACTGTGAAATGGTTCAGAAAAGAGTGACACATTTGACGGAAAACAAAAAGATTTCTAGCCGTTAAAATGTTCAAGTGTTGTTTAAAAATGTGTGTCAAACTTAAGGGACCTAACTGCGTGGTCATCGCTCCCTAAACTTACAAACTACTTATGAACTACCTTATACTAAAGACGACACTAACATACGTGCCTGGAGGGGGGATTCGAACCCCCGACCGTAGCGGCGGTGCAGACTGTGACTGGCGCGCCACAGACCACTCGGCAACTACGGCCGGCTAGCCGTTAAATCACGACTTCGATGACTCAAGTGCAGAACACAAATGTCAACAAGATGTTCGTCATACTTGTAGTCTCTCAGATATAAGTTGCCGAACTTAAGTAGATTTTGCTGGGCACCGTTTATTTCTGTCGAATTTGCCTAGAATTTTTAGCTGAATATGACTCACAAAATTATTTTCTTGTTTATTCTTAAGGGGATGCATGTAGTTGTAGGCGCTGGCCTAATTGATTGCATTTATTTTAACAAAATATTGCCAGAGATAGAACAACTCAAAGTCGCTAGACATTTACACTCACTCTACGCAACTTTGCGCATGAAGTCAATCAAGTGATTATATCTGATCAATTATTAGTTCGACGATTGCCAAACTTTAGTAATATTCATAGACGGCATGTGTAAATTATCAATTAAAAAAAAGTTGTTCGTAATTCGTGATGATCGACTGGCAAAATATTTCGAAATCAGGTTATTTGACGTGGAATGGCCAATAAGCAGTCTAAATGCGTCTGTGTAGTAATATATCTGCAGATTGAAACCCACAGAAAAAGTGTCCAGATACACTGTGTGTCTGGGATGACACTCACAAGGAGAGGACGCATACTCGTCATCGCCGAATTCGTCTAAATTTATGGTACATGAAGGGCGTGGTGAGACACGAAAGTGCCCCAAGCGGAAACTCCAGATGGCCAAGCGTTTAGGAAATAAAAGGAAGTTTGATACGGATTTATCATCGTATGCATCTTATCAATTGTCCTTGTGACGGCGTGTTTATGAAGCGGTGTTTGGCTCAGCGGTAAAAGATCGAATTCGTATTAAGAAAGTCGCGGGTTCAACTCCACCTGAAGGTAAATCTACTGCTCCTTGGCAATGCGTACACTTACAATATATAGTTCGCCTAGGGATCGTGAGGACAAGATTAGATTAAATACAGCATGCACAGAGGCATTTAAACAATCATTCGTCCCTCGCTCAGTATCTAATTTTTATTTAAAGAGGCTAACAGGAAACATAATAAACATAATATACATAACATGAAAGTGAATTGAAATTAAGATATCGGAGATAGACCCCTCTCATAACTCCCTCCCTCACGGGAGAAGAATTGCGCAGGAAGAGTCATGCAGGTATCATGGCATGGCTCATCCAAGAAATTCTGAGTGACTCAAATAACTAAACGAAAAACCAGAGGTAGAAAACCAAAAACAGAGCACAATGAAAATGACATGACAGTGTCTATTAGACATTTTACAATTAATGTGGTCAGGAAAATAGTACAAGACAGAAGGTACAATAAACAGCATAAACATGTACATGTACGACATCTAGTTTGATCATAACATTCACAAGGATAATGTAACTGTAATCACCTTGGTAAAAAAAATACAAGTTTGACAAAGAAAATTAACATTATTTTCATAGGAGATAATGATAATATTTGCTAAGTGAACGTACAATGTAAGAAATACTTCTTGTCACAAAATATTGGTGGCTGCTGAGTAGATAAACAAAACATTATAAAGAAAGGTATGACTGAGGGAACGTCTGAGCAAGGGAGAGAAGCTCATTAATAGGTTCTTACAACTGTCACACGCACACATATTTCTGTTTGTTCAACACGAGCACATACAAGAAAAGTTTAGAACGTTTGCCTACATGTGTGAGAACATTATCACAAAATGAAAAACTTGTCACTCGCAATAAGTACAAAAAATAATTCAGTTGCACAGAGGATTTTGTTGATGAAGTATGAAGTCATTCTGTGGCAAGGATCATAGGATAGAAAGGCAAATTGTTGTCCCATTCCATCCAGACAAAAGCCAACTGACAATAGTGTAGTAATAGTATACTATGTTTGACAGGTTCTACACAACTGCACGAAGAGAGAACGCCACCCAGTGGTTGCCAAACAGAAGCGTGCTGAGGAAAGCGATATCCAAGTGTGTAATTTATTTCACAATGTGTTCACTATGTTTAGTGTTCAATTAGGTGGTTTTATATTCAGTGTCCAGTTAGGTGGCTTCATATTCAGTGTTCATTAAGGTGGCTTTAAATTCAGTGTTAAAATCAGAAACGGTTCTCAGTATGATCTTGTTTTTAATCATCAGTTTTTTTAAAAATGAGCATTTTTATTTGTCATTCCGTATTGATAATCAGTGACAGTCTTACAGCAAGCAATCTGCTCCACAGAAGATCAGATACACAACAATTCAGTTTTAAATCACTATACATCACACACACTAACATCACACACACGCACACAAACAAAGAAATATAAATGATATTCATTTTATTAGTAACTTTCAACGAGAGGACGCCTGACTTTGAAATCTTAAATTTTATTGCTAATTTGGATTCTCCGTAAAATGTGTGTAACTGTGTCTGAACTGCTTATCGTCCAAGTTTCATTTCCATTCAATGCTACATTCCAGAAAATGCATACAGAAAGGACTTCCTAACTTTTGAACTAATTTTTGTTGTCAACAAATTTCGCTTCTTCAACAATTCTTTTCTTCCCATTGCCATTCTACATTTATGTATTCTTTCCTTCGGCCATAAGAAGTTATTTTGCTACCCAAATAAAATTCACCTACTACTTTTATTGTCTCGTTACCGAATCTAATACCTTCTGCAGCGCATTCTCTTCCTATACTGCATTCTATTACCATTTGATTTGCTCTTGTCAATGTTCATCTTATAACCCATTTTCAAGACCGTATCCATTCCGTTCAATAGCTCTTGCAGGTCCTTTGCTGTCTCTGACAAAATCATATAGTCATCAACAAAGCACAAACTTTCTATTTCTTCTCGAGGAACTTTAATTCCTTCTCCAAGTATAACTTACGCAAGTAGGGCTCTATACAGTTACAGTTATTTAGCATTCAAACGCCTTGTGAAAGAATTTTATCTTTTAAATGGCTTCTTGGGAATGGTGGCAGTAACAATATACTTGTTTAGCAGACTGAAGTTTCTTCTTTATCTAAACAGCGAACACTATCTTACCTGCTCGAATGGACCTGGTCGAATATCAGAAGGGGCCATATGCAGTTTTGTATGTCGTGGGTTGTTCTTGGCTACGTGGCCCGAATATTATGCAGCTCTTGCACTCCCTGCAGAAGAACAGCTTCATGCATTTATATTAGCCAATGCAATATATTTCATCGCCGAGCTGAATTCGAAGGTACACCATCTGTGTACAAAGACATCTCTCCTTACACCATGCAAGGCTTTCTGCAGTGAGAGCTATAGCAGATTGGCGTTAACTGGTGCCTCTGGGATTGTCAAATGCGTTGGTGTAGTGGACGAGTGCTCTAAGACGCTTTGCTGCTGTGCGTGCCACTGCTAGCCGTCGGAGATTCGAGTCCTCCCTTGGGCATAGGAGTATATGTTGTCCTTAGCGTAAGTTAAGTAGTTAGTAAGCACAGGGACTAATGACCAAAATAGTTAAGTCCCTTAGATTTACAAACATTGAACATTTGATTGTGAAAAGAAGACTGTCGAAAGACAGAGGCAGGATCTGAGAGGGGATCCTCAAGCAAAGATCCATTGATGTACAACTAACTCAAGTGAGTTTCACCTGAGTATAACTTTTGCGTACAGAGCAGAAAGGCAGTCGGTTGGTTTGTACCCTCCATTCCTCCCTTTGTGAAGTTTGTCAGCTGTTCTCTTCAGTTCAGATAACTACACCATTACAAATCATCGACAGCCTGTTTTATGAACTCATATCTAACCCTGACCCTTGTGTTACGTTCCGATACCATACTTTAGCTGCATTTTTGCGCGACGATTCACGTCGTAATAATGTGCCCCAAAAGTATATTTCTTCCAGTCAATATGTCCTTTATTAGATGTTTCTGTCTCTCGTATAGAGACGTCTACATTCCTATACTTGAAATCCGTCTGATATTGATCAATATCCTGTAACACATTAACGCTTTTCATAAACTCTTAATAGTTCCTCTTCACTTTTCATTTATTTCCATGTATCGCACCCATATACGTCAAACGTACTCTTTATCAATTTTTTCCCGCTCAGAAGATATTTATTTTCAGATGCTAGTAGCTATAATCTTTCATAGAATCTAATATATAAAGCAGAGTGTCCGTATTTTTGTGTGTAGGTGTTGCATAAAAATCTACAGTTTTATTTCAGTCTTGATGAAATTTTGTACACGTAAGCTTCAATCCATGAGGACGGTCGCCGTAAGTGTAAGTATTACCTACAACACATTATTCACAAAATATGACGTCATAAACAATGAAATGCGCGAGAAGATGCTACATTTAGAGACAGTGCTGCTCATTTTCTCCTAAATCACTGGACCATTTCAACCAAATTTGGTACACACATTCCTTACCATGAGGTAACAATTGCTACAGTATTAAGAATCATATACGATACACAGTTCAGAAGATATGACGTCATAAACAATAGGAATCACAAAAAGCTGCCACATAATGGGGTGAGATTTTATAAATACACTATATGAGAATGAGAGTACTTAGCGACTTGCAACAAACTTTAAACAAAATTTCAAACCTTTATTAAACTTCTGCCCGCTGACAACCACATCAAAATAATGAAAGGAAAAAAGTTTCTCACTTACTACTTTTCCGCTGTTCATGGACTAAAACTACGGAATTCGGTATGACGTTACAGTTTATAATTCCTACACTGCAAATTGTAGCTGCAGGAATTATGCAGATAGTATGCACGCCTGTAGTTGAGTGTACCTTCCTACCGTCACATCATGCACCAAATTTAATTAATTACTTCTTTACTACAAATTATATTTCCAAGAGTTTTTACAGACACACAGCCCTTATACAAATATATATATGTGTGTGGTGGTCTTCAGTCCAGAGACTGGTTTGATGCAGCTCTCCACTCTACTCTATCCTGAGCAAGCCTTTTCATCTCCTCATAAGAACGACAACCCACATCCACTTGAATCTGCTTATTATACGCGTCTCTTGGTCTCCCTCTGCGATTTTTACCCCACACACTTCCCTCCAATGCTAAATTCACAATTCCTTGATGTCTAAGAATGTGTCCTACCAATCTATCCCTTCTTTTAGTCAAGGTATGCCAGAAATCTCTTTTCTCCCCAATTCGGTTCAGTACCTCCTCATTAGTTACGCGATCCACCCACCTAATCTTCAGCATTCTTCTGTAGCACCACATTTCAAAAGCCTCTATCCTCTTTCTGTCCACACTGCTTATCGTCCATGTTTCACTCCCATACAAGGCAACACTCCATACAAATGCCTTCAGAAAGGACTTCCTTAGGCTTAAATCAATATTCGATGTTAACAAATTTCTCTTTTTCGAAAACGCCTTTCTACCCATTGCCATTCTGCATTTTATATCCTCTGTACTGCGACCATCATTTGTTATTTTACTGCCCAAGTAACAAAACTCATCTACCTCCTTTATTGTTTCATTTCCTAATCTAATTCCTTCAGCATCACCTGATTTTCTTACACTGCACTCCATTACCCTAGTTTTACTCTTGTTAATGTTCATCTTATATGCACCTTTCAGCACACTGTCCATTCCGTTCAATTGCTCTTCCAGGTCCTTTGCTGTATCTGACAGAATTACTATGTCGTCGGCAAAACGCAATGTTTTCAATTCTTCACCCTGAACTTTAATTCCTTCTCCAAATTTCTCCTTGCTTTCCTTTATAGCTTGCTCAATGTACAAATTGAACAACATTGGGGAAAGGCTACAACCCTGTCTTACTCCCTTTCCAACCACTGCATCCCTTTCATGCCCTTCAACTCTGACAACCGCTGTCTGGTTTTTGTACAAGTTGTAAATAACCTTACGCTCCCTATATTTTACTCCTGCTTGCTTCAGAACTTGAAATAGTTTGTTCCAATCAACATTGTCAAAAGCCTTCTCCAAATCTACAAAAGCGAGAAATGTTGGTTTGCCTTTTCTTAATCTATCTTCTAGGATAAGCCGTAAAGTGAGTATTGCCTCCCGTGTTCCTACATTTCTCCTGAACCCAAACTGATCTTCCCCGAGGTCGGCTTCTACCAGTTTTTCCATCCTTCTGTATATAATTCGTGTTAATATTTTGCAACCATGACTTATTAAACTGATGGTTCTGTAGTTTTCACACCTGTCTGCACCCGCTTTCTTTGGAATGGGGATTATTACATTTTTCTTAAAGTCTGAGGGTACTTCACCTGTCTCATACATCTTACACACAATGTGAAACAATTTTGTAATGGCTGGTTCTCCCAGAGACTTCAGTAGCTCTGACGGGATATCATCTACTCCAGGGGCCTTGTTTCGACTTAGATCTTTCAGTGCTCTGTCAAATTCATCTCTCAGTATAATATCTCCTATTTCATCTTCGTCTATATCCTCTTCCCTTCCTACAATATTGTCTCGAAGTTCATTTCCTTTGTAGAGCCCCTCTATATACTCTTTCCACCTTTCAGCTTTCCCTTCTTTGCTGAGAACCGGCTTTCCATCAGTGTCCCTGACATTCATAGAGCTGCCCTTCCTATCGCCAAATGTTTCTTTTATTTTCCGGTAGGCTGTATCTATTTTTCCCCTATTTATACATTCTTCTACATCCTTGCATTTGCCTTCTAGCCATTCCTGCATAGCCATTTTGCACTTCCTGTCAATCTCATTTCTTAATCGTCTGTACTCCATTTTGCCTGTTTCATTTACTGCATTTTTATATTTTCTCCTTTCATCGATTAAATTTAGTATCTCCTGTGATATCCAAGGATTTTTTGTAGGTCTTGCCTTCCTACCTATTTTGTCCTCTGCTGCCTTCACTATTTCATCTCTCAATTTTACCCATTCCTCCTCAACTGTTTTATTTTCCCCTGTTTCTGTCAATTGTTGCCTGAAGCTCCCTCGAAATTCTTAAGAACTTCAGGTTCCTTCAATTTATCCAGGTCCCATCTCCTTATTTTCCTACTTTTCTGTAGTTTCTTCAGTTTCAGCCTACAGTTCATAACCAACAAGTTATGGTCAGAGTCTATGTCTGCCCCTGGGTATGTCCTACACTTCAAAACCTGGTTCCGAAATCTATGTCTTACCATTATAAAATCTATCTGGTATCTCCCGGTGTCTCCTGGTCTCTTCCACGTATACAACCTTCTTTTGTGATTCTTGAACCAGGTGTTTGTTATAACTAAATTATGTTCCGTGCAAAATTCTACCAGGCGGCTTCCTCTTTCATTCCTTTTGCCCAGACCATATTCCCCCACTATCTTCCCTTCCCTTCCTTGTCCTACTACCGAATTCCAGTCTCCCATAACAATTAAGTTTTCCTCTCCCTTAATTGTCTGAATAATTTCCTTTAGCTCCTCATATATTTCTTCGATTTCCTCATCATCGGCAGAGCTAGTTGGCATATAAACCTGTACTACTGTTGTCGGTGTTGGCTTCGTATCTATCTTGACAATGATAATGCGATCGCTGTGCTGGTCATAGTAGTTTACCCGCATTCCTATTTTCTTATTCATTATCAATCCTACTCCTGTGATACCCCCAACTGATTTTGTATTTATAATCCTGTAGTCACCTGACCAGAAATCCTGTTCATCCTGCCACCGAACTTCACTAATCCCCACTATATCTAACTTCAACCTATCCATTTCCCTTTTTAAATTTTCTAATTTTCCTACTCGATTAAGGGATCTAACATTCCACGCTCCGACCCGTAGAATGCCAGTATTGTCTTTCCTGATGATCACATCCTCTTGAGTAGTCCCCGCCCGGAGATCCGAATGGGGGACTATTTTACCTCCGGAATATTTTACCCGAGAGGATGCCATCATCATATGTTCATACAGTAGAGCTGCATGTCCTCGGGAAAAATAACGGCTGTAGTTTCCCCTTGCTTTCAGCCGTTCGCAGTAGCTGTGTGGCAAAGCCGCATTAGCTGATGTTACAAGGCCAGCTCAGTCAATCATCCAGACTGTTGCCCCTGTAACTACTGAAAAGGCTGCTGCCCCTCTTCAGGAACCACACGTTTGTCTGGCCTCTCCACAGATACCCCTCCGCTGTGGTTGCACCTACGGTACGGCTATCTGTATCGTTGAGGCACGCAAGCCACCCCACCTCGGCAATGTCTGTGGTTCATGGGAGTGGATATATATATATATATATATATATATATATATATATATATATATATATAAATAGCGGGAATAAATAAATAAATACCCGGGCAACATCGGGTTTTCAATGAGTATCAATTAAAGTATTGATACATCTTTTATTTGCCCGTCGCATTTACAGATCATTTATAATATAACTTATTTCTATCCCTGTATTTCATCCTCATATCGGCCCTACGCATTTGCGTAAGCAACCTGCCGGGTCTATGCAGCATCGGAATTTTAATAAAATCCAGAACGAAATACGTCCACTGAATGTGTGGTTGATTCATTAACCTAAAGTGTTTCTGCAACATTAATGTTATCTATTTGTGTGTTCATTATTTTATTTACTAATGATCAATGCCCCATGTTTATATATGTTTGCAACCCCCCCCTCCCCATTTATATATGTTTCCACCCGTGTGATTGAACTTGTGTGTTCATGTGAATGTGAATGTGTGCTCTTAATATTGACTGACTGTCGCGGAATGGCTTCTTCCAGTCGCCGCCTACCGCTTTAGGCCTCGTTTTGCTGTAGTTAAGAACGCAAGGCTTCGTTTGTCGTCTGCGCTATCGTCTGCTGGCTGGCCAGAGGCAAGCATACTTGGCAAGGTGGCATCGTGGCCGTGTTCTTAGTGTCGTACCAACCTAATCTTGGAAGAAAGGGGTGACAGGAGACGGTTGAAGAGGGAATTGTCTTGACAAGGTAGCAAGGGTTGGTAAACACTAGTCTCTGAACGCATTCTGCGTCGCTTTAGCGCGCTCTTCATCTGGTGTATGGCGGGGGGAGGTTTTGCCGAGGCTTTAGAGCTTTAGTATTTATTTCATTCTGGCTCCGATGACTGTGGAAGTAAGTAGTCCACCGAATAATGCTGAGGGGAAGGCATGCTTTGATTTATTTGTAATCAGGCAATCTTGGTTTTTCAGTGATAGTCCTCTTGAGTAATTTCTTTCGCTATGAGAGACGAAGTGTTTCTTAATTACAGAACTCGAGTAAATTAAGTGTAAATTATTTATTATTACCATTTCCATTCCAGTGATGATTGTGTGTCCGGTTTTTCTCAAGTTAGAGTACACATGTGTGGCCTTGAGCCTTAGTGTAAACTTAGTGTGTTTGAAATTCCTTGCTCTTTTTAACTGACTTTTCACGTCATTAGTGTATCTGCAAGTATTTTAAATATTTCTCAGGTTTCTGATTTGATTCCATCTTCCCTGTCTTGTATGACTGATTGCACCACTTGCTTTCATGAGGGACTGATGACCTAGCTGTATAGTCCCCTCAAACCAACAACAACAACATGCTTTCATAACGGTCGCTACTTTGGCCTTCAGGAATGCTTTTATTAATACTAGATTTATTCTATACGAAATCTCTTGTGTCCTTTACTCGCTTATTCTAAATTCATTTCTGTTTGTAAATGCTATGTAATTCACTCTGGTCACACACCACCTGACACTTATGAATAGTGAGCTGCTGCCCCCTCCCCCCACATTAGTTAGTTTAGTGTACAGTATAATTTAAAATTTGTGATCAAGACACCTGCCATCTCGTCAAGACACCACCAATGCTTCGTTTTGCCGCTGCTTTCATGTCTTCTAGGATTGTAATGTACTGCCAAGCTTTACTTGTATGTGACTGAATGAATGTGCTCTCAGCTACCCATTGTGTAATTGAATATTTCCTTCCACGTTACCTCCATATTAATAAAGGGCAGAAACAATTTTAATATGGGCAGTAATTATATGTTTTAACTCACTTTTGAACAAGGTGTGTGTTTAATTTGGTCTCCCCACATTTATTTGCTTGTTATTTTACTGAATAGTTTGTGATTTTGAAGTATCAAACCTGTGCTTCATGATTTCATGCTCCCCGTCCAATGTTTAATTTTCTATTCATCTATTTTTTAACATTGATTTTGTGTTTGTTAAAAAGTTGACTGCTACCTTAATGAGTCAGCAGTTAGATAAATTTCTGTTGTGCATGTACTGTGGCCCCTCATAAAATAATTTGGAGCAGTAGTCAGCGTATTAACATACATTTGCAGATCTCAACAGCCCGAGATTTCGCTTATTTTAATAACAGGCTACTTTCAGTATTCATAATTACTTCAATTTTCTTTTTCGTTATACAAAATTTATTTAATCACCTGAATCCACTTCTAATCACTTTTAAAATCTATGCACCGCACGTTCTCAGATCTTCAGAAGGAACTATCAATTTGATATAGCCTTTAATTCTCCCATTGGCTTTCCTATTATAAAGTTTTAAACCTTTTATATCCGATGGGCGGTGGGAACAATTCAACCATTCAAGTCACCTGGCCCCGATGGAATCTTTCCAGCTCTCCTGCAACAAGCAGGAGAAAATCTTATTGGATTCCTATGCAGGTTATTCAAAATTAGCCTAGCAGCAGGAATCATTCCCAATGGCTGGAGGGTAGTGAAGGTCTTCATTCCAAAACCAGGGAGAATTGATCATACCAACGCCAAGGATATGAGACCAATCAGCCTGTCCTCCTTCACTCTTAAGATATTGGAAAAGCTGGTTAATGTGCATGTTGGAGGAAGGAGGTTATGTAGGGCTCCTCTACATTCAAACCAACCTGCATATCAGCCAGGTAAATCATGTGAGACAGCTCTCCACCATCTCGTTGGGAAGGTGGAGAAAGCACTACACTTTCAGGAAATAGCCCTCTGTATCTTCCTGGACATCGAGGGGGCTTTTAACAACACGACCTTCGATTCCATGGTTAGGGCAGCAGAGGTGCATGATCTAGGGACCACTATATGTAGGTGGACTAGGGCCATGCTCAGTAGAAGAAAGGTAGAGGCTACCATGATGGATGAAAAATGGTAAACAACACCACTAGGGGTTGCTCACAAGGAGGAGTTCTTTCCCCTTTATAGTGGAATCTAGTGGTGAATCATCTCATTGAAGAATTAAACTCTAGACAGTACTTTTGCCAAGGATACGCAGATGATCTTGTCATAGCAATACTTGGCAAATTTGCTGACACAGTGAAGAATATGTCACAAGGTGCATTGGACATTGTGCTAGACTTGTGCAGAAAACAGGATCTGGGGGTTAGTCCTAAGAAGGCTGTTGTTGTACCATTCACAAAGAAGCATATACGACATTCAAGTTGGAATCTAAAGCTTTTCAATGAAGCGCTACCTTTGAAGGGGACAGTGAAATACCTAGGGGTTACCCTAGATGAGAAACTGACATGGAACCCTCATATCAAGAATATTTGCTCCAAGGCAAAAGGTACTCTAGTATGTACAAGGAGAGCTTGTGGCAAAAATTGGGGCCTGAGCCCAAAGTGTATGCACTGGATATACACCACAGTGATTAGACCCAGGATCACCTTTGGGGCGGTCGTGTGGTGGAAGAAGGTAGAATAGCAGGTTGCTGCTAAGGAGCTTGGTAAGGTGCAGAGATTAGCCTGCTTAGCCATAACAGGTGGAATTAGCAGCACACAAACTGCTGGGATGGAAACCATGCTTGATATGCCCCCATTACACCTTTGGGTCAAGATGGAGGCAGCGGCTGGTGCATACAGACTCAAAACTGGCAACAACTGGAACTCTTTGGGATATCCAGAAACACACACTAAAATAGTGAGTCAGGTAAATATAGGAAAGGTTGGGGAAATGCCAACCGTCTATATTATAACCCCATACTGCTTCAACAAGCCTTTCAATATAACAATTGGAAGTAGGGAGCAGTGGGAGAAAATAGTTCGACACCGTGTGGGGGATATTGTCTGGTTCACTGACGGGTCAAAATCAGACCAAGGCGTTGGGGCCGGGGTATACGGGGTGCAGCCAAGACTGGGGGGCGTCATCTCTCTAGGAAAACTGGCCTCAGTATTCCAGGCCGAAATCACTGTCATCAGGGCGTGTGTGGAGACAGCCAGGCAACCCTGAGATCACTGGCAGCTCCTGCAACAAGGTCTAAAATTGTTGCAGAATGTCACAGGGTTCTGGTGGAGCTAGGGGAAAGCAATGGAGTAAACCTATTGTGGGTCCCTGGCCACTCGGGGATCAGGGGCAACGAACATGCCGACAGATTAGCCAGGATGGGGGGAGAGACTCCATTTATTGAACCGGAACCTGTCCTGACAATCACCAAGGCAATGATCAAATTGGAGCTACGTAATTGGCTCAGAAGACAGCACGTAGAATATTGGACCAAAGTCCATCGACAAAAACATGGCAAGGTAATGATGCCAAAGCCATGTTTTAAAAGAAGCCCTGCAATCCTGGGTCTGAACAGGAGAGAGATTAGACTCATGGTTGGATTGCTGATAGGCCATGGGAATTTCAAAAAACACCTACATACAATAGGAATAACAGAAGAGGACCCTAAATGTAGGATCTGTGATGACGGTGATGAAACTGCATCACATCTAATCTTCGAATGCATTGCATTGGAGAGTAAAAGGCACAGAACACTTGGGACAACCAGACCGAAGAAATTGTGTCTAATAAAGAACTGGTAAAGGGACTCCTTGCACTGTTCAAGGGCATTGGTTGGCTTTACTAGATATACAGGGAGCGATACCTCACAATAAACTTAGTTTCGGTGTGGGCATTGGCGAGTTGGACCAAGACTGTTTTGGCTTCCCTGAAAAAATTAAATCAAATCAAACCTTTTATATGTAAGAAATACTTTCAATAACCAGTTTAACATTCGCTTTTGGAGGAGAAAGATGGTGAAAGGAATTTTTGCCGCAACAAATAATGATGAATGATTTAGACCCCACCTTGTGCATCATTTCCATGATACTCTCTCCCCTATATCGCGAAACTAGCTGCTCTTCTGTGAAGAGTCTCGATATCCTCCGTCAGTTCCACTTGGTGGGGATCCCACAATGGGAAGCAATACTGCAAAATAGGACGCACAATTGTACTGTAGACCGTTTCTTTAGTAGATTTGTTGCACCTTTTAAGGGTTCTGCTAATGAAACGTAGCCTTCGGTTCGCCTCCTCTACAATATTTTCTACATGTCCTCCCAAAATGAAATTATTCGTAATTGTAATTCCTAGGTATTTAACTGAATTTGCGGCCTGGAGATTTGACTGATTTGTTGTGTAAATGAACAATGACGGGTTTAATTTAGTATTAATACAGATGACTTAACACGTTTCATTATTTAGTGTCAACTGTATTTTTGCACCATGAAGTTATCTTATATAAATTGTTTTGGAGCTACGGTTGATCTTAGGGTGACTTTACCAACCGATAAACGACAGCACCATCCACGAACAGTCTAAGAGAGCTGCTCAGATTCTCTCCTAAATCGTTTAGAAATATAAAGAACAGTAGGAGCCCTGTTATAATCCCCTGAGGAACGCCATATATCATTTCTCTCTTCCTCGATGAGTTTCCGTTAATTAATGCGTACTGTGTTCTTTCTGACAAATCGAGAATCAAATCGCACAACTGTGGTGATATTCCACAAGCACGCAATTGAATTAGAATATGATTATGAGGTACAGTGTAATAACCTTCTTGATATCTAGAAACATGGAATCTGTTTGAGTTACCTTGTAGATATGGAGGTATTGCATCATCATAATTATAAAATAACCTGAATGGTATACAATCTGCCGGCTTCATTTCACTGTCATTCTAAGGCCTCTCTGTGTTATTCTGTGCTCGCTGTGCCAGGCACTTCAGTGTGATGAGTGTGATCTGGGAGACTTGGTTTTGTTAAGCGCTTTAAATTTGTTTAAAACTCCATGGATACCTACTTCCAAATTACGCATGCTGGCAGGCGGTATTGATTTGAAATCTGGAATATTGTTTCGTGAAGGAATTTCGGAAAGCTGTGTTTAGCAATTCTGCTTTATCTACACTGTCATCAGCAGCATCACTAATCGCGTAGTGAAGGTATTCATGATATTTTGCCGCTAATGAGTTTTGCATACGACCAGAATTTCTTTGTGTTATCTACCGAATGACGTTACAGAGTGTCGTTGTGGGCGCTGTTATAAGCTTTCCGCATTAAATTTCGCGATAAATTTCGAGTTTCGAATTTGTATCTGTTTAAATTTGGCAAGCTTTTATCTTTGCATTTGCAATAGTGATCTAACATGTTCTGCGTACCATGCTGTGTACCAGCTTTGTTAATTTATTCGGTATAAATAGCTCAATGGCTTTCGATATTATTTAAGTGTAAGCCACAGCTGATCTACACTGACATTGTTAATATCTAAAACTTGGAGAGTCTCTCTCAGGAAAGCATTAAGGGATTTTTTATTTGATTTTTTTAATAAATATATTTCTCGTTTAATTTTGGTGGATTTGGGAATTTCGGTATTTAGTCTCGCTACGACAACTTTGTGTTCACTAATCACCGTGTCTGTTTTAATGCTCTTTATTAGCTCCGGTTTATTCGTTGCTAAGAGGGAAAGTATTTTTTTCACAACCATTTACTGTTCTAGTGGGTTCAGAAATTAATTTCTCAGCGAATGAGTTCAGTATCATTTCGGACGATGCTTGTTTCCGGTTTTGAATGTGTATTTTCAATCGAGGGTTACTTAAAGTCACTACCACTTAAAATTGTATGCGTTGGATACGTCTTTGCAACTTGATCCTAGCTTACTTCGAACATTTCTGCAATCGAATCGTCTTTACCAGGGGATCGGTAAAAAGAACCACTTATTAATTTAAACAGTTTCATAGGTATAGCCTCATACACATGCCAACTCACAGGAACAATGTACTTCAATTTCGCGACAGGATAAACCGCTTGTGAAAGCAATAAATATGCCACCACCTAATTTAATCAATCTATCCTTTATGAACTTCATTTGTCACTAAGTAAAAATTGCTGAACTCATCTCACAGTTTTAGCCAGATTTCGCTACCTATAATCATTTGTGCTTAAGTACTTCCTATTAACGCTGGTACTTTCCCTGCACAGCTGCGACAGTTTAAAACGGTTACACCAATTGTTCTTATCTCTGTGATAGTCTTATCTGTGACCTGAACGCTTCGAGAATAGAACCCTTCCTATGTGTTCCCGAGACCGTCTGACCTAAAAAACAGCTCAGTCCATTCCACACAGCTCCCGTTACCTGTGTAGCCGCCTGACAATTAAACTCAGCACAATTACAACTGACAATGAAATTAATAATTTCTTCTAATATTTTGATGATGCAAAGACCAGGGGGCAGCCAGGTACCAAAAATGGTATTTCTCAAGACTGTTACAGCCTTATGATAATTGTAGTTTTAGGACGAAATTTAAATTGATAAATGCATATTTCATCGCAATTTTTATTAAAAAATTGAATATATAAAAATCCAGAACGTCAATACATATTAATTATTTTTCTTTTTCACTAAACGATCAATGTCTGATACCACTTTTGCAGTAATGCTAATTCGAACAGAAGCTCTTAAGCTGAAATCTGCCAGTCAGCTTCTGTGGGTGAATTTACAGTAACCCCGCGTCCACACATTGGTACCAACGCTGGCGCCAACATTGGCCAATATTTTTGAGACACCGTCCACACATTGGAGCCAATATTCAGTTGAATTCGTCGAGAGCCAACGAAAACATATCTGACGCACAAATCGCGGCCAATGCATTAACGCTTTTGAGTGTGAATAATTACATTTTGTTATTGTAAATCAAAGTGGGAAACACACGTAAAAGATGATGGGGTGTTGTATCACTTCCTACCGAACATTAGTTACAGTATTACAGTACGAAATCATTAATTTTTTAAAATATGCTACAAGTAAACGATACACATTATAAAAACTTAGACATGCTACTTTAAATGATTGAAAATAAAATAAAAAAGAAAGATGTTTTGGAGGGATGCTATTCTTTTGGTATTACGCTTAGATTTCTTGCTAAAGAAGACAATATTAGAGGCCTATACTTCCCTCTTTAAATAACCATGTAATTGATATCACTAGTAGTGCTTGAAGTTTGCAAAACGATATTTAAAACTTGACAGGAAATATTAAGTACTGTACTGTTAATTTTAAAAATTAAATTCAATAATGGAGTGTGTCGAAAGTCTAGAAAGTTTTTAATTTCACAGTTAGCGCCTAAGTTTTGCTGTGGCATTTCGTTTTTTGAGGTTTCATTCACAAATGAATCCCTTTCTGATACAGTTCTAATATTTACAAAGAGATTTCGAAACTATAAAACGGCGACGAAGAACGAACGAAGAAACAGTTTTGAGCCGAGCAGACCGCAACGACAGAATGAAACGTTGGCGCCAATGTGTGGACGACGTACCCATATTGGCCTAACGTCCTTTGATGTTTGGTCGAAATACCGACAACCAACGGAGCCGTACCAACGTTGGCTCCAACGCTATTTCACCGATCCACACATTGGACGAACACTGTTGGCGCCAACGTTGGGTCCAGTGTGTGGATTCGGCCTAAGATGACTTACCACAATAAACGCAGCCGCAGCCTTTCTGTGGCTCGAATTCTAAAAAAGTTCAAATATTGTAGAGTCTATGGGACTTAACTACGCGGTCATCAGTCCTTAAACTTACAAACTACTTATGAACTACTTATGAACTACTTACGAACTAGGACGGCACAAATATCCATGCCCGAGAGGGTATTCGAACCCCCGACCGTAGCGGCCGTGCAGACCGTGACTGGAGCGCATTAGTCCCCTCAGCCACCGCGGCCGGCACACGCTCGAATTCTCCGTGGGTCATAGGTGTGTGTGTGTGTGTGTGTGTGTGTGAGAGAGAGAGAGAGAGAGAGTGTGTGTGTGTTTTGTTGCTGTTCTCCGTATAAGTTAATTTACGCATCTGAAGGAGAGAAACGCAGTAGAAGACATATGCATTTCTTCTTAGAGAGATGAATGTTTGTAAATCAATCGGACGTAACTACGTGGTCATTAGCCCGTAGATAACAAACTACTTAAACTAAGGTAAACTAATTTAAGGACACCCATGCCCGACTGTATGTTGTAGACTGTCACTTAAATGTTTCATGGCCGACTGAAAATAGTAGATATGCAGTAGATAATTTATATATAAACAATTATTTGTATTTGTTAAAAAGAACTGACTACAGTATGAAACTTTCACTATGCATCGGAGTGTGCGCTGGTATGAAACTTCCTGGCAGATTAAAATTGTGTGCCGGAACCAGGACTCGAAACTGGGACCTTTGCCTTTCGCGGGCAAGCGCACTACCGACCGTGCTATCCCGACGACGGTTCCGGCATACAATTTTAAACTGCAAGGAAGTTTCATATCAGCGCACACTCCGCTGCAGAGTGAAAGTTTCATTCTGGAAACATACTTTAGGCTGTGGCTAAGCCATGTCTCCACCATATCCTTTCTTCCAGGAGTGCTGGTCTTGCATGGCTCGCAGGAGAGCTTCTGTGAAGTTTGGAAAGTTGGAGGCGAGGTACTGGCGGAAGTAAAGTTGTGAGGCGGCAACGTGAGTCGTGTCGGGATAGCACAGTCGGCAGTGCGCTTGCCCGCGATAGACAAAGGTCCCAGGTTCGAGTCCCGGTTGCGGAACACAATTTTAATCTGCCAAGAAGTTTCAAGAACTGAATATATTTACATAAAAACCCATGATAAATCAAATATTAATTGTGTAACTATATTTCAATGGCGGCAGTATATTTGAACAGTGAGACGCCACGCTTAATGGCTATCTGAGGAAATAGCTTCAGTCTCAACCGTTTTTTATTGTTAAATATATATTTGTTTCTTAAATGTGAACAACATTTGTAGGGAGGTGGTCAAAGCATTTAATTCTGTTATATTCAAATGTATAATATTTTGGAAGGGAAATTATGTTTTATAGATGATGCGTTAGGATGCGCGGAAGGATACAAATTTGAGAGCAGGGAGAGTACGCTTTTGGAACGCTTGGGAAGGGACTCGTAACTTGGATGTGGTGGTGAAAGTTTGTGACACTGGGCGGTCTGAAGCCACGTTACGAACTTGTGATATGAAGTGATAGGCATGTGTGGACTTGGAAAATTTATCGGACCGTGCCTGCAGAACTTAGTCTCTGCTTGAAAAGCGATAAACTATGCATGGTAGTACGACTGTGAAATTGTGATAATTCAGCAATCGTGTACTTGTGTGGTTACCAACTGTGTTTTATAACAAATACTGTAATTGCGGATTAATTTGGAACTGCATTGTTCGATGCAGTTCACTAATTTACGAGTGATAATTTGGAACATTTACTCTCGAGTGCATGTGATAGTTATTGTGCTTGTCGTGAACTATAGCTGGGGAAATATTCAGTCATTTACCGATGTATAAAGTTTGACCGACTCCGCGTTTCATGTCTAATAAGACTAATAAACTCCATTTATAAATAATTACTTCGTGAGTGAATAACTTCTTTATCTTAGAATCCATTTTGTTGGTCATTCAGATATTTAATTTATGTTTGTTAAATATATTTTCACTTCACCATATGCAGATTGGCACACTGGCTAAACTACAGATTAATTATTGACCTTGTGTAGCCGGCCGCGGTGACCGAGCGCTCTGCGGCGCGCCAGTCACAGTCTGCACGGCCACTTCGGTCGGGGGTTCGAATCCCCCATCGGGCATGGATATTTGTGGCGGCCTTAGTATTAGCTAGTTCATAAGTAGTTTGTAAGTTTAGGGACTGATGACCCCGTACTTCCATAAGCTCTACAAACATTTGAACATTCGATTTGATCTTGTGTAAACAGATTGGGTAGCTTTTTAGGGCATAGAAGCTGAAATACATAACTCACCCCTATGAACAGAGACAACGAGCCATAAACTTTTACTACCCCGAATTATGTATTGCCCAAGACTTATTGGTGATAACCGATAGAAGGTCGCAAACTTTACAAATAAAAAAGCCTATACGATTAAAAAAATCTTTCTTAATTTGTTCCAATTTTCATACTTATATATGCATCTATTTTATAATTGGCTTTACAAACAATTTCTATTCTTTGTTCATTATATGTGTTTCTTTTTTAAACGATCAAACATTCTCCAATCTCATGAATGTACACTACTAATGTATTTGTTTACGATACTTGCCATCATGTTCAGAACGTGATAGGTTACCCTTTAAATGTGAAAAATCGTATCTCCTTTATATTTTTATAGTAGTTATTCTTCTAACTTTATTTACAGTAGTTTACAAGAAGTTACCATTTAATTATTGTTAACGATGTGAAGATGGGTAGCTATTCCGAAACCGGTCATATACAAAACAAAAGCGATCTGAAGACTGATGCTGCAGACGTTCATTTAAATCAGGATCGCGAAAACTTCCTAAAGACTTTTATGTTCAAATGTTTGTTAAGCTTATGGGACTTAACTACGGGGTCATCAGTCCCTAAACTTACAAACTACTTATGAACTACTTACGAACTAGGACGGCACAAATATCCATGCCCGAGGGGGGATTCGAACCCCCGATCGTAGTGGCCGTGCAGACCGTGACTGAAGCGCCTCAGTCTCCTCGGCCACCGCGGCCGGCAAAGACTTTTATGTCTTTATTTTTATTATTATTATTATTATTTTTTGAGAGATATTACTGTATGTCTGGAAAAAGAAATCGACTGAAGCATTAGTCACAGAAAGAAGAAAACAACTAGAAAGGAACAACATTAAAAATCGGTATAACAAAAAGAAACCTTTTTTCAGAATAAAGTATTAAATTTGGAAGGCTTTCAGAAAATCTGAAACACCATGAACAGAAAAAAGGAAACATCTGGAGAAAAGTGTTTGCAAATCACACTGATAACACAGAAGTGCCTGGCACAGCGAGCACAGAATAACATAGAGAGGCCTTACAATGACACTGAAATGAAGCCGGCAGGATAGCGCGACACCCAACCAACATGGCGGCCGCAGAGCATGAATCGTTCTACACTAGTGCCGAGCGTCACCCGGACACAGCTGCGAGCACGGGGTAGTTTATTGAGATCTATGTCTGTTAATTCCTTTTTCATATATTTTAAGGCGTTCCTTTCTTGACAATCTATTGTTGCGAAATATAATTACAAATTTCAGCTATGGTTAGCAAATCATACCATTATATAAAACAGAAGCACATTTCCCCCCTGTCCACACCATTAACCATTTATAACTCGACGAGTACTGAACGTATCGTCATGCGGTTTATTTAAGTTTCTTCTTTAGAATACTGTAATAAACTTAGGCTACATTTAATGTCAATAGGAATTTGTGTAATAACTAAAATAAGAATAATGACGTAGAATCGTTTGCCGCTTCTGCACTTAAGTTAGCTCTGAAGCCTAAATTATTAGAGCTAGGCTAGTGTACATAGTATAGAATTGCAGATCTCAGAAAGATCTATAAATAAATAAATAAAATGTGCGAGACCATGTGTCTAACTTTTACGGGTGAACCACATTTATCATTCTCATTCTAGGCGGCTTCAGACTACAGACATAGTGATTGTGCGAGATCTATACAAGATAGAAATATGATCTCGTCTTCAGTTCTATAATTCTATACTATGGCACAGGCAGAGGTGTCCACAAGGGGGAATCATGACGCAAACTGGGGCACTGAAATTTCTGGGAGGGGGGGGGATTAGTACATTTGGCCAGCCTTGGGGGGAGGGCCTTATAAAACAATTTACAAAACGTGAAATAAAGATATTTAATGAGTACCAAGTCCATCTTCTTCGTCAGGAGCCGCTGACTGACAGTGCTGGTGCTGTGGTGACCTTAAATAGCCCATGGTCGGTTTATGATTGGTCGGTTTCTGATTGGTCGGCCGCTACGTCACGCTGCCACAGATTCAGTCTACGTCTGCGCTGGTGGCGCCACCCCTCCCGTAGTATCGAAGACGTTGCACGACATGTCTCTGCTGCATTTCTGTATCGAGCGCTCTTTTCCAAGCACCGCTAAGATTATACCTGCTGTCACGGTTGAAATTGTTCTCGCACATTCTTATTTCTACAGCCTCTTTGATTACAGAGTACCAGTATGTGGAGGCCTGGGACAAAATTTTTGTTTCGTCGAACAAAATTTTATGTTCGTTCGTGAGGCTGTGCTCAGCTACCGCTGATTTCCCCAGTTCTCGGTTTTCAATATGCCGATGGTGTTCTGTACAGCGTTCGGAAACGGTACGAATCGACTGACCAATATAATTACTTCCGCACTCACACGTATGTTGTATATTCCAGGGATCCTAAGGCCGAGGCTATCCTTAACAGGGCGCAGCATCTCCTTAATTTTCCTAGGTGGTAGGAAAATCGATCTTATACCTTGTCTATCCAGAACTCTGCCTATTTTGCTCGATGTGGCTACACAGAAAGGCAGAAACGCCGGCGGTTGTCCATCACTTGGATTTTAAAAGATATTTAATGTTAATATGAAATGGCAAAGCAGGATCTAATACCTCGGGTTTGGGGTGGGGGTTGGTCATAGATTTGGGTGGGGGGGGGTTAAGTCATTGGCCAAGGGGGAGGGGGCACCACTGGGCGCAGGTGTTTAAGTTTACGCCACAGAGGCCACGAAAGTGCAGAAGTGATAAACCATTATGTCAGTTATTTCATTGTAAAAAGATATAAAATAGCCAAGATCGCTTATCATCAGTTTTTATTAATGACGACCGGTTTCACTGATCTATGTCAGCATCATCAGGTCAAATAAAATATTTTACAAGGCCATAATCTTGTAATGTCAAATAGTTGTTATATAAAACGATTTACAGTGCATAAGTGCACTAAGTCATTATAATAAAACGTAATTAACACTGTGTTAATTACGTTTTATTATAATGACTTAGTGCACTTATGCACTGTAAATCGTTTTATATAACAACTATTTGACAGTACAAGATTATGGCCTTGTAAAATATTTTATTTGACCTGATGATGCTGACATAGATCAGTGAAACCGGTCGTCATTAATAAAAACTGATGATAAGCGATCTTGGCTATTTTATATCTTTTTACAATAATATAAATAGATCGCCTCCTATAACGTAAACCAACTCAGTTATTTCACATTTTCGCAATATAATCTACGTTGATCCCAAAATTATAACGAAGAAATTTAAACAAATCACATAACGATACATGCAACGCAGGGGAGTGTTCAGCTAGTTAGTAATAAAATAAATAAAAAGTATTAATCATGATTATTGAATATCGAAAATTGTATAGCAGATTAAAAAATGATAATCGAAATTGGTCGCAAAAGAATAAGGTGAATGGGCAACATAATCTGTGCTCGCTAGTGGGCAAACTCGCTGAAATTAACGAGTAGAATTTGAAAGGTTCCACCGCTCTGTTTTATCAATATTTTTGAGAAAACTAGGGAAACTACAGAAAAGTTGTTTAAATAAAAAGTAAAGTTCATTTCATTATGTATAACTTTCTCGCTGGAGATAATTTCCTAACCCCCCCCCCCCAAAAAAAAGGCGATTTCGACTAACTTTTCCATGCAGTGATTTTAACTTAATAGAAAAGTAATAGTTTCAATTATTATTTTTATACAAACACAATACATATTGTATTTGCTAAGAACACTGTTGCATCTTTTCTGTATTCACAAGTCTGCGTGAAATTTTTTTTTCTATCCTAAGGGGTTTAAATGACAATGTAATTGAAACAAGCGCTGTTTCAAGAACTACGTATTTATCGGCCCAACCCACTTTCTACACTCATCCAAGATGGCTGCCATGCCTTCATTGTCAGTATGCTGATGTAGGCGGTATAGCCTCTCTATGTCCTTCTGTACTTGCTGGCCTGATAGAGGGTTCATCGAATCAGTTGGATTCTACCATTTCATTCTCCAATAGCATGTGGGAATAAATATCACCTTAATCGCTCTATTCGAGCTCTGAGGTCTCTCATTTTGTTTTGATGATTATTTCTCCCTCTGTAGGAAAGAAGAACAAGTTTTTCACGTTCGGAGGAGAAAGTCGGTGACAGAAAATTCGTAAGTAAATCTCGCCATAACAGAAAACGGCGTTGTTGTTTCTCCCTCATATATCGCGATAATGTAAAACTAACTGTCCTTCTCTGTACTCTTTCGATGCCCTCCGTCGATCCTACATGATAAGGATCCCATAACGCCCAGCAATACTACAAAAGATAACGGACAAGCGTGGTGTAGGCAGTCTCTTAAGTAAATGTGTTACTTCTTCTACGTGTTCCGCCTATAAAACGAAGTATTTGATTCGTCTTATCCACTACATTTTGTGTGTGTTCTTTCCAAATTAAGTTGATCCTAATTATAATATTTAGATATTTGGTAGAATTTATGGCCTTCAGATTTGTCTGATTTACCTTATAAACGTAGTTCAGTGGACTCCTTTTACAAATCACGTGGAGGACGTCGCAATTTTCATAATTTAGAGTCAATTTCCATTTTTCGCACCATGCGTGGTTAAACGTACGTCAGTCGTTCTGCAGTTGACTTTACTAGCACAATAATCGACTATTTTTTGAGAACAGAATAGTCATTGGAATACAATTATTTTTTCCGTTTACAGAAATATTAGCTAAATTGTCTTATTATGAGACGCCTATGAACGTAACGCAGAACTCTTTCTTGTCACATCGCCGAACAATTTTTGACATGGTACCGTTTCTTGTGTATTTAAAGTTACCCCATCGTCGAAAACACTGTGTGTTGATGCATCGCTCTCAGTCACTACGTTTACATGTAACACGTCTGCCGTAAGACGAAAACAGAATTTCGTAAACCGTTTCCATCTGCTGTGCTTACGTGTTAAACCCTGGTCAAATACGGCGTCTGGAAAACAGCGGTTTCAGTTCATGATTTTCTCGGCCGAATTGACAATCGCTGGATCTCTTTAATTCCATTAAGAGATTCATACTCGGAGTAATTTACATTTCTCTTTCACTGCGAGAAAAGTCACTCTGTCCATATTAGCAGAAAATGCTTAGGAAGAAGACGCAGTATGACAAGCCAAACACGTTTCAAAAAGGGTTGAGTTTAGATATGCTTGAATATCGATTGTGGAAGTGAAAAACCGCTTTACAGAAATGAATTTCCAGAATTTATTTTGGAGTGTTCACATGACGAATCAACAGCGAATTGAATGAACAATATGGCAGCGCATAAAATAAGAATCTAATCCGAAAAAGCTATGCCCACACTACATTACCAATTTAGATTTCGTTTTGTCCATTTTGCTTCAGTTTCTTTGCTTTTCCCCCTTTTTTTGGTTTAAAACTCTGCTATACGAAAGCGAACAAAGCCAAGTCATTTTTGAGTTTCTGCAGGGCATTTGATTTTTGTATAAATAGATTTTGTGTCAGTTTTACCTCTTTCTGATGTTCAAATGTCTGTAAATCTATCGGACCAAACTACGTGGTCATCAGTACATAGCTCACAAACTACTTAAACCTAGGTAAACTAACCTAGGGACAAACACACACACCCATGCCCCAGGGAGGACTCGAAACTCCACGGCGAGTAACCGCGCGCTCCACAGCGAGGTGCTTTAGACCGCTCGGGTACTGCACCGCGGCTTACCTCTTTCTGATCTTCGCCCTACAATATCGCAGTGAGTTGCTTTCGTGCATTACTGTAGAGCTCACTGCATTGCAACACGTGAAAGGACTCACTATGACGCTGAATATTATATTACTTCGTCGTGATGAGAAATTTAGGACACACCAGATACTGACACAACTCGTCTTCTTCAAGTCGGCGATAATGGAAATTGGCTGCTTCTAGAAATCATTGCCGCTATGTCGACTACGAACCACAAAAGTTAACCCATTTCCGAAGGTGTCACTAAGCGACAGGCATGTAATGCAGCAATGAAGAGGAGCGGTGGAATGGACTGGTGGCCTACCTCGTTGTGCCTGCATGCCTGTTGAGCCCATGAGCGCCCGCGGGCGTCCGGGCTCACGGGGCAGACTTTTGAACAGCCTGGGCTCAGCATTAAACGACAGCATCATCCGTACACAACCTTAGAAGAGTGTTCAGTTTTTCTCCCAAATATATACACTCCTGGCCATTAAAACTGCTACACCACGAAGATGACGTGCTACAGACGTGAAATTTAACGAACAGGAAGAAGATGCTGTGATATGCAAATGATCAGCTTTTCAGGGCATTCACACAAGTTTGACGCCGGTGGCGACACCTACAACTTGCTGACACGAGGAAAGTTTTCAACCGATTTCTCATACGCAAACAGCAGTTGACCGGCGTTGCCTGGTGAAACGTCGTTGTGATGCCTCGTGTATGGAGGAGAAATGCTTACCATCACGTTTCCGACTTTGATAAAGATCAGATTCTAGCCTATCGCGATTGCGGTTTATCGTATCGCGATATTGCTGCTCGCGTTGGTCGCGATCCAGTGTCTGTTAGCAGAATATCGTATCGGTGCGGTCAGGACGGAAATACGGAACGTCTAGTTGGATCCCAACGGCCTCGTATCACTACCAGCCGAGATGACAGCCATCTTATCCGCATGGCTATAACGGATCATGCAGCCACGTCTAGATTCCTGACTGAAAAGATGGGGACGGTTGTAAGACAACAACCATCTGCACGAAAAGTTCGCCGATGTTTCCAGCAGCATGGACATGGACTATCAGCTCGGAGACTATGGCTGCGGTTACCATTGACGCTATATTACAGACAGGAGCGCCTGCGATGGTGTACGAAAAGACGAACCTGTGTGCACGAATGGCAAAACGCCTTTTATTTATTTATTTATTTATTTTTGATGAATCCAGGTTCTGCGGTGAACGCACATTGGAAGCGTGTATTCGTCATCGCCATACAGGCGTATCACCCGGCGTGATGGTATGGGGTGCCACTGGTTACACGTCTCGGTCATCGACGGCACATTGAACAGTGGCCGTTACATTTCAGATGTGTTACGACCCGTGCATCTACCCTTCATTTGATTCCTGTGAAACCCTACATTTCAGCAGGATAATGCACGACCGCATGCTGCAAGTCCTGTACGGGCCTTTCTGGATACGGTAAATGTTCGACTGATGCCCTGGCCAGCACATTCTCCAGATATCTCACCATTTGAAAACGTCTGGTCAAAGGTCGCCGAGCAACTAGCTCGTCACAATACACCAGTCACTACTCTTTATGAACTGTGGTAACGTGTTGAAGCATGGACAGCTGTATCTGTACACGCCATCCAAGCTCTGTTTGACTCAGTGACCAGGCAGACCGTTATTACGGCCAGAGCTGCTTGTTCTGGGTAATTTCTCAGAATCTATGCAGCCAAATTGCATGAAAATGTAATTACATGTCAGTTCTAGTATAATATATTTGTGCAATAAATACCCGTTTATCGTCTGCATTTCTTCTTGGTGCAGGAACTTTAATGGCCAGTAGTGTAGAAGCCACTGCGTGTTTCTTTGCCACGGCACTCGGCTGTCACATATCAAGGTACTAACCAACACCGACTTTGCGTAACTACAGTGACCGATCGATAACCGTAGCATGGAACATGTGCAATTGGTAATTAATGCTAGTGCGTTTTTCAAAAAAGCGAATTGTATTGGTGGGGGTGAATAGTCACCTTAGGGTCGAGCCGGCACGGATCGTCCTGTCAGACGCAGATAAAACTAGAGTACGATGACATCTGCAGCGGGATTTCGAAATAACTACTGATGTATAGTCAAGGAATAAAGGTATCATTGCCATAATCTTTTTTTCTCTCTCTCTCTCGCTTTCGCATTTTATCTTTCTGTCTGTGCATCTCTTATGCTCTCTCTCTCTCTCTCTGTCCAGAGTGCTCGACAGCCTGCAGAGTGGCCAGTGCGGCAGCGGTTTCGAGCAGCCAGCGATGGCGCGGGTGGCTGGCCGCAGCAGCCTGCGGTTCGCTGCTGTTGGGTTTCCGGCAGCTGTGGCGTGCGTACACGGCCGTGCCTCACTCGCATATGCATGCTACAAAATAACGGTGGCACGCCGAATCCAGTATCACGATCCTCCCTTCTCCTCGTTACAGCTTACTAACGCTCAACACACTTTACCGTAATGTTCACGCAGTACAGTAACGCAATTCGAGATGTTCTTATTAGAACTGTCACTGTCGAAATCATGTGTCCGAAACCATCCAAACATGTCTTGCAACGTTTATAGCACGTTTGTTTCACCTCTACCCCCCGCCCAGACATAAAGAAGAACAAATTAACTTGAACTCCAAAGGAAGAATGTATGTACATTTGGAAAATTAGAGAACTATTGCTTTAACGAGCAATGCTTTCAAAAGTCCAACACGAATTATTTACAGAAGAACTGAAAAATTGGTGGCATCCGACCTCAGGTAAGACCAGTCTGGATTTAGGGTAAATGTAGGAACACTTGGGGCAATACTGAAATGTTCAAGTGTTCGTAAAGCTATGGAACTGAACTACTAGGATAATCGATTCATGGACATACAAACTACTTAAACAAAGTTAAGGACAACACACACAAACACACCCGAGGGAAAACTCGAACCTCCGACGGGTAACAGCTGCGCACTCCGCAGTAAGGCCATTCCCGCGCGGAGGGACAATACTACCAACTTATCCTAAAAGATGGGTTAAGGAAATGTAGACCTACGTTTATATCTTTTGTAGATGACAAGAAAGCTTTTCACAATATCGTATGGAATTGAAATTATCAAAGTAGCAGGGATAAAATTTAAATAATTGAAAGTTATACTCAATTAATAGAAAAACTAGACAGCAGTTATACGAGTCAATGGGCACGAAGGGGCGAAATAGTTGGTAAGAGTTATTCAGTCTGTACATTCAAATGTTCAAATGTTTGTATTTCTATGGAACAAAACTACGTTGGTCATCAGTCCCTAGACTTACAAACTGCTTAAACTAAGTTAAATTAACCTAAGGACGACACACACATCCATGACCGAGGGAGGATTCCAACCTCCGACGCGGGGGGCCACACGATCCGTAACGTGGCGCTCCCGAGCGCTCGGCTACTCCATTGCGGCAGTCTGTACATTAAGGAAGCTGTTGAAGAATGAAGACATCAAATGAAAAAGCTACAAGTGAAGGAAGACACTTCTGACATCAAATCAAGAGGTGTTCTGCCATCAAATGAAGTAACGCTACCGCTTTGTTAAATATTGAACACTTAACTGCAACTGTAAATGCATTGCCCTTTCGTCAGGATAGCAAGCCTAACTACAAATTAACATTTTATTGTCAGGATTGCATTTTACAAGGAATACTATAAATATGTGGGACGTGGGGTCAGGTATGAGGCGTAAATGAAACACATTTACACAAAATACATTTATTAAACAATTACCTGCATTATTATTACTATGAACTGGATTGCTAGGCGAGTGTTGGCGGCGGCGGCGACGAGGCGTTTCGCAGCGTTGGCCGTAGATCTTTGATTTTGCTGGCGACATAACTCCTTCTCGCTGACGAGTAGAACAGCGCTTGCCGTTAAAACTCGTAGTGTGCGTTAACAGGGCATAAATTCTGCGGAATTACCTCGTGGCGGTGCTGTGTTTGTTTCCTATCTTCTAAAAAGTGTTGTGCTGTGCTTCTGTTGTTCTTGATCACTTTCCCGAACACTGTTACTGGCGACCAGGTTCTTCCATCTTCAACTGCAATTGTCTCTGCTGGTAGCTGATAATGACTAAAACTGTACTGTTAGTGCTGCTACTAACGCTGATACTGCCAATCTGACGATACTACCTCTCTCTCCCTCTCCCTCTGTCTCTCTAATTCCATCACTCTAATGCGTCGCCTTGTCGGAGTGGTATTCATATGATGGACCTGGCTGGATGTGAAAAATTTTCTGGGTCTTCCGTCATGTTGTTCAGTTTCTAGAAAGTTCGATCGTTACATTGCTCTGGAGGGCAACACACTAGGTTATTGGCTTCTGCTCACGTTGCTTCAAGAAGTACTAGATGGTCACATTTGATAGTCCGTCATTTCATATGATGTGGTCGGTCGATAGCCTGATCGCTTAATCAAAGGCTTCCGCTTGTGAAGAGAGTGATGGCCTCGTACTCGCATTCCGCCACACGTGAACAGCCAGTGGTGAATCTGCTGTGTTAGCTGGTCGACGCACTTTCGGAATGCAGTCGCAGGTTTTTACTAAACTGTGCCTCTGAACTGAACTGTACTACCATTTATACTTCACATATTATTCACTTTTCATTTCTTACTGCTATTTAATTCTCTAATTTATTTACACACTTAACTGCACTCAACACTGTGAAGGAAAGCAAGAAGAAACTTTTAGGAGAAATTAAAGTTCAGGGAGAAAAAATAAAAAATTAACATTTTTACGGTTTGCTGTTGACATTGTAATTTTGTCAGACTCAACAAAGGAGCCCAAAGATCAATTCAACGGAAAGAACAATGTTTTGTAACGAGTGTATAAGGTCAACATTAGCATGTACCAAACTATGGTAATGGAATTTAGTCTAAGAAAATCAGGAAATTCTGATGGATTTAGATTAGGTAATGAAACAATAAAACTAATACTTGAATTCTATTTTTTGAGTTGCAAAATAACTTGACAATGGCCAAAGAAGAGAAATATAAAATTCAGAATGACTACTGAAAGCAAAATAGTTCTGAAGACTGAAAATCACTACAACAATACAGTGAATATTGCTGTAGAGGTCTGGAATATAATTTATGATCTCCTTTTTCGTATCCTTTGGAGTTAGAAAATCTCCTCTGTATGAATCAACATAGATTCTACCAATAGAGATCGTATGAATCCATGGTCACACTTTTTGTCCAATAAATATAGAGATACACTGCCCTGGTTGACAGTTCCTGTTCTACCGGAAGGTGACCGATACGATCCCGCAAGACCCTAGAAACAAAGAAAATAAATGCGTATGGAATATCAGACTAGCAAAATAATACAGCATGTCACCTTAAATGTTCTCACTGACATGTGTAGCAATATGCGGCTGCCTGCTGATGATACTGTTGCCACGGGAAAGTGTCGTCATTGAGCGACTGTAGTGAGAAACAATATGACTTAAACAAAATTAGTAGTAATTGTGATTTATGGCAATTAGCTCAGAACGAAGAAAAATGTAACGTGGTGGTGATGAGTAACGAAAAAATCATATAGTGTACTAGTAGTAAGCTGCTTTTCACAGTGGCGTCGGTCGATCTTAGCGTAACATTCTGAAGTGACAAGAAAAGGAATGAGCGTGTAGCGCCAATGTTGATGATGGAGGATGGTCGTCTCGTACATCTACATAAATACCCCGATAATCAAGTTTAAGTGCATGTAGTAGGGTTCATCGAACAGCATTTATTATATACCTCTACCGTTCCATTGTCTAATAGCGTTCTGGAAAAAGGGAACACATTAATCTTTTAGTTTTCTATCTGATTTATCAAGATGATTAATTTTTCCTGTTTGGGTGGGTGCTAACAACACCATGTTCGGATTCGGAAGAGCAAGTAGGTGACAGAAATTTCGCAAATAAATCCCGCCGCTACGAATGTCTTTATTTTAATGATTTCCACCCCAACTCATGTATTATTTCTGGGACACTCTCTCCCCTATATAATCATAATATATAAGCTGCCATTCTCTGAACTTTCTCTATATCCTTCGTCACTCCACTTGCTGCTCATCCCACACTTGGCAGCGATACTCCAAAATAGGACGCGGAAGTGTAGTGTACGCATTTTCAAAATTCAAATGTTCAAATGTTTGTTAAGCTTATGGGACTTAACTAAGGGGTCATCAGTCACTAAACTTATAAAATACTTATGAACTACTTACGAACTAGGACGGCACAAACATCCATGCCCGAGGGGGGATTCGAGCCCCCGACCGTAGTGGTCGTGCAGACCGTGACTGGAGCGTCTCAGTCACCTCGGCCACCGCGGCCGGCCGTACGCATTTTCTGTAGTAGAACTACTGCATCTTCTAAGTGTTCTGCCAATGAAACTCAGCTTTTGTTTGGTCTTCCCTCCAATATTTTCTGTCTGTTCTTTCCAATCTAAATTGTTCGTTAATGTTATTTCTTTAGATTTGACTGTTGTATTGTGTAAATGAAGTTTAACGGATTTCTTTTAGGCTTCACACTTTTCATTGTTTAGCATCAATTGCCAATTTTCGCAGATATATTATGTAAATCATTTTGCAATTGCTTTTCATCTTCTGCTGACTTTACTAACCGATAAACGACAGTATCATCAGAGAACAGTTTAAGAGAGCTGCTCAGATTGTCTCCTAAATCGTTTATGAAGATTAGGAACAGCAAGAGCCCTATAACACTGCCCTGTCGAACGCCAGATATCACTTCTGTGAATCCAGTCGCAGAAATGTATCGATATTCCAGAAGCACGTAATTTGATAAGAAGACGCTTGTGGGGTAGTGTCAAAAGCCTTCTGGAAATCTAGAAATATAGAATCGATTTGAAAGCTCTTGTACACAGCACTTTCGATTTTGTTGAGAAGACTTCGGAAAGATTTGATTCATCTGTAAAGTAACGCTAGTGTGAACCTTTATTGAGAGCTGATCCCCACCAGAATGGTTTAAAAGAAGACGTAGAACCAATTCAGAACATGTCTGCGATATTTGTTACTGGTAGATGGACTCTGAGAAAGGCATCGAAAGAAAAACTGAAGGCATGGAAATGTGGATTTGGTGAAGGATGACAAACACAAGCTGGGTGGGTAGAAAACGTGATGATCAGAAGTGAATGAGTGTAGACCGCTGCTGAAGTATAAAGGAAGAAGAAAAGCAAAAGCGATAGGAATATAAGAAGACAAAACCATTTCTCAAAGTGTATATTTGAAAGAAAACTTTTAGGGAAAGATCAAGAACAACTTGTATCACAACATAAGAAAATGTCTAAAATCGTATGACGAACTTAAGAGGATCGCAATCGACAAGGCATAGCCTTTAGTTGATTCTGATAATGGTGATTATCATGATAGATTCGATCAACCTGCGAGTGTTATGGAGATGTTTCGGGAAGTCGAGTAGACGTTACTGGAGGAAAGATGGCGGTTTTGCTGAGGAACTGTATTGAGGAATTTCAGAAGCTGAATGCAGAGCGATTGTACTGCCTCCAACTTAAATTTCGCTCAAGAACCACAAATATGAGAGAAATAAGGGCTCGTACCGAAATGTCCACAGAAACGCTGTTGGAACACGCTCTGAGTACATATACTTGGTATCGTGGCACTGATGCTCATTAACTCGCAAAATGAGACAGGTCTATTCCACTCGCGGTAATGTATGGAGTAAAATGCGTAGGTCAGTAAGCTGCCCGCTATCTATCTTTTTCAATACATGATTTGTAAATGACGTGCACATGCTTCACAAATAGCGTCATTTTAAGACGACAGTTACTAATTATGAAAAGTTGAATGCTTTGTTCGAAAAATAAGATGCTGTACTATTGTAGCCCGACAGTTTCTTCAGAATTGAGTGAAGCATTATGAAACTAAAAACTCACACGGAATGGAAAGTAGGCATTTTATTTTTTCACATGCAAAGTAAAGCTTGTAAGGAAATTTTAAGTTCATTTACCGATGTGGGATGGTCGTATGTACCGTGAACAGTTTTTACAGCGTGAAAATCGGAATAGTGAATTTCCCGCTAATGCCGTCCTCTCACGGGACGCGGAAACGCACGTGGAGGAAGACGTGGTGCCGTTGCAGCGTTACACTGTCCTACGAAGCGTGGGATGACGGATCCAGCATGTAAGATTTTTGCTTCGTGGAGTGGAACGTGGCCAATGAAAAGCGACCTGGTTTTCACGTGACAGGCAGAACTTTTGATCCGCCATATTGCAAACGGAACTCCGTATTTCGTGCGTTCTTTCGTTTTTGCTTACGATGCATAAATAAAATCTTTTTAAAGCGCCAGAAAATTGAAGAACTTCTGAAAACGCGTCATTTTAGGTATGATTTGTTACAATAAATTACCGGAAACTATATATTCAGAGCTTTAAAGGCTATCGTATTTAATGTATTTACCGTGAAAGAATATCGTTCCTATGCTGCGGTTCAATGCCATTCTATCAAAGGAGGGTCTTTATGATACTCTGTCATAGATAAATATTACAACATGTTTTAGAGAAATAGTGTAGTCGGTAGTGCGGTAAGCTGCGGAGAAGACGGTGCGAGTAATTGGGGTTCGCGATTCCATACTTAAAAAAAAGAATATATATAAAATAAAAACAAACAACTTTTTTGTTTCCTGAATGTTTCTTTCTTATTAATTTAAGTGTAATATCTGATATTCGTTGTAATTTCTTTTTAAGACGACGGATTAGCGTGGTGGTTAGCGTGAGGAGCTATGGAGGAAAAGATATGTAAATAACAGGTTTGCATCTACACTCTCCCAGATATTTTTTAACGATTTGGTTAAATTACAGTTTATGTAATTTATTTGTCAATTTAATACATTTATAATAACCAGTATTCGACGTTATTTACTACAAACATGAACGAACTCTACTCACGAGAGAACGTGTTGCGTTTATCGTGCAAGGGCACAGGTATCAATAAATTTCGAGACAATTCCCTACGTCATTCGGTTTTCGCCATAGTTTTTGAATCCTATTGCAGTTCAATACAGTGGTGGAATAGTTCAGTTTCACAGTGTAGAGAGAGTGTGGTTATGGAAACACATGGAGTAAAGGAGCAAAAGTGTTTACATACAATACTAAAAGCAAAAATTATCACAACGAACATTGTCGAGCTGAGGCGTTGTCCCGCGTAGGTGAACAAGTAGAATGTATCAGGCAGAACTTATTATCTTCGAAGGAATGCCAAAGTAAACATTTGGATATGCAGAATATGCACATCGTGAAAAATAGGAATAGAAGTGAGCAAGACAAGTGGAGCTGGCGCAGATGATGGATTTCAACGTTTACAGTTTTTTATATTTTTGGTCGTACATTTTGTTATCATTATCAAACGTTTTCTTGAAGAAAACATTACAATTTCTGGGACAGTATTGCATGAAACGTGCAAGCATAAATAAGCTACAGTATTCAGTTTTTTCCCGGCGTTCGCTACGCACATCCATCTTTGTAAAGACAATGATCTACGCGCCAATGCAGCAACGGGCGCTGGAGAGCGCTGCGGTCGCAAATCACGATTAGAAGCACGTTCCGTGGGATGTAGTAGGGCGTTTCAGAGCGTGCTGTAGCTAGGTAGCACGTCTGGCTCGCGCCACATTACGACATTTATTTATTTATCATTTATAATCCTGCTACCCTTTAATATAAAGCAGGACGTACATTTGTAGTTTTACATGTTATACATTAGTTCATTTCAGTATTTGAGATAGAGATAAGAAGAAAAACAAAAGCCAAGAGAAAATACATATATACAAATGCTTACAGTTGTTGCTACAATTATAATATATTAAATTACAATTGTACAATAAATTAAATGCATTGGAGAACATGGCTGTTATACACATGTCGAAATTCGATGTATTCTGAAATTTGTTAATTGTAATTATGGGCCAAACAATGTAATAGGAAAGAAAGAAATTATATCTAAAAATAAGGGGAGTTTTCTGTCCTTACGGTTAGGTGCATTGTAATGTGCTGGGCGTTGAGTACCTTGGAATGTTTCCTTCAAGCCACCCATCACCCAGCACACTTTCCATTGTTTTGGTGATATTAGTCTCTTTTCTTTATATTGTTTTCTTTCTTTCTTGCGCCTCAGGTATTAGTACCCGCATTAATTTAAAGAAGGTCTTGTTTGGGTTGATGACTGGGAGATTGCTCCCCTGTCAGTGTTGAGTCTCATCGGTGTCACACTTCCTTAATTTGTGAAAATTTCATCGCCTTCTTCCTCGTCTGTTTGTTCCCAACTATACCTGTCCACTCTGCGGGGCACATGGGTACGCATCCTGTAGGGCCTTGTCCTTTTGTATTCTTCATAGGTCGCATTGGGTATCTTGTCTGCTAGTGTGTTGAGTAGTGTCCAGTTTTGTTCGTCTCTTATTACGTCATATATCGTATCATCTGTTGTAAAGTGAAGCTGCTGTGTGTCTCTGACATGTGTGTATCGTCCGCAGAGTAAGACGATGTGTTCAGGGGAGCCTTCGATGTTTCCGCAGGTACAAGTGTTGGTATCGCCCAGTCCCATTCGGAACAAGTGAGTGGGTTATGGACCATGTCCTGTAAGGAAGTGAACCACACCGCGGCTGGGGTTGATATGCTTCATCCTTTTTCTTTCTCTGATGCGTGGCGGCAGTGAATATGGTCTACGTCCCTTATCGCAGGCCTCCCATTCCTGTTGCCTTGTGTCCGTTCGCCATGTCCTCAGTTGGCGGTTTGTCACGATATGTGTGCCCGTTATTTCGTGCACTTTGTCTAGATTGCCCATTTTAAGCCAGTACGCTGCAGCTCTATACTTTATTGTGATGTCAAGGACAATACGTCCCGTGTGAGGACGGCTTTAAGAGTGTAGCGCTGGCGAGCGCGTGCCACGGCTAGCAAAAATGTTCGAATGTTTGTAGAGCTTATGGGACTTAACTACGGGGTCATCAGTCCCTAAACTTACAAACTACTTACGAACTAACTAAGGACGGCACAAATATCCATGCCCGAGGTGGGATTCGAAACCCCGACCGTAGTGGCCGTGCAGACCGTGACTGGCGCGCCGTAGACCGCTTGGCCACCGCGGCCGGCCACGGCTAGCAGCAGAGCGCCACGGGCGGCCGGGCGGAATGGGGCTCGGCAGCTAGGCGCCAGGCGAGGACCCGCGCTGCCCGGCAGCTACCGTGCACACAGTTAACTGCATTTTCAAAATGTTCAGATGTTTCTAGAGCTTATCTACTTAACTACGGGGTCATCAGTCCCTATACTTACAAACTACTTACGAACTAACTAAGACTAAGGACGGCACAAATATTCATGCCCGAGGGGGGATTCGAACCCCCGACCGTAGTGGCCGTGCAGAGCGTGACTGGAGTGCCTCAGTCTCCTCGGCCACCGCGGCCAGCTAACTGCACTTGAATGTTCTCAGTTTTAAGAACTTCGCTCATGTGGATGCAGACTGTAGAGGTTTCTCCACATTTTGAATTCGAAACTACATTCCTCACACTTATCTACGTTTTCATCTACATTAATACTTCGCTAGCTACCTCACGGTATGTGATGGTGGGTACTATGTGCACCGCTGTCATATCCTCCTATTCTAGTAGCGTATAGTTCGCGTGAAAAATGATTGCCTTTATGTTTCTGTGCGGGCCCTAATCTCTCTGATCTTATCCTTGTGGTCGATTCGCGAGATATACGTAGCAGGAAGCAATACTTTGGTTGACTCATCATGAAACGTACGCTCTCGGAAGCCCGTGACACAGAACGTCTCTCCTCCAGGGTCTGACACTAGAGTGACGCTTTCGTACTTTCTAAATGAGCATCTAACGGACGTGCTACACTCCGTTGTATCTTCAGTAAGACTTGTATTAATCCCACCTGGTACAGATCCAATTCTGATGAGCAATACTCAAGCGTTGGCTGAACCATAGGCTAGTAACCTACATCCTTTGTTCACGAACTGCACTTCTTGAGCATTTTTCCAGTGAATCTCTGTTTGGCATCTTCTTAGCCACGCTTCATTTAATTAGGTCGCTCCATTTCAAATCGTCCCAGATAATTTATGGAAGTAACTGATTCCAGTATTTGCCCTGCTATTACATAGTTATATAATAAAGGACGTTTCTTTCTATGATCGAATGACTAGTGCCTACATTGCCATCCGTCGAGGCAAGATCATGTAATGATATTGGTATTTATGCGTTGATCTAGACGTGGTACGTCATTACAGTTTTAGATATTGATCTATAAGTGTATCATTTCATGTAATCCATATCCACTGTTTAAACAAAAATCTGAATAAGGAAACTGTAGGCGAATGGAGAAATTTTTGCATGGAACAGTGTAATTGAACTTGGTTACATTTTGTTTAAGTGCATGTCTGACCGATCTGCTAGTCAGAAATGCTGCTTGAATTTTCATTCTTTGGGAAGTGTCTGGCAACACTATTTGTAACAGGGGTTTTGTTTTGGAATATAATGTACCTAATATTTTCTTCAGTTCATTTCTTTCCACTTGCACGCCTCCTTATTTCTCCCCTCCTCCTTTTTGCTTTCCTCCTCCACACACAATATCATGGAAGGTGAAATATACTTAGTCCTTTGTCGCAGTTCAAAACCTTCACCATCTGATATGACTTTCAATTTAATACTTCTTTAAAGAAGAATCTATTCGCACCACAGTTTTCAGATATTATCGAACGAGACATGAAATCATAAATAACGAGTGTATGAAAAACTAGCTTTTGCCTAAAATGGATCGCCACCTATACTATATTTATCCACTTTGGGAAATGGGGGAACTTTGAGACTGCCAACTAGCTTTAAATACCATTTTAAACCGTTCCAAAACTCCTCTCAATTACGTGCTTAAAGCCAAATATGTATTAAACAAACTCATTCATAACCTACATAATCTGATATCTGAAGTAGATATATAGGTTGAAATTCGACGTTTTATGGAACTGGTGGTTTCACTAATGTAGCTTTCTAACCGTGCCTCATGGCGCGGTTCACTGCATCTAGAACGTTTTTGCCGTAACGCCGCGTTAACTGACGTCTGAGCGAACACAAGCTGATATAAACAGTAATAGCGTGAATGTTTCATATTTAAAATGTGCGTCTGGCCTATGCATGCATATTGGAAAGAGGAGGGACGGGATGTAACTTTCAGTTCAATTTGATTTTTACAGACTTTTGTGTGATTTAGATTATGATTAGGAACGCTAAGGTCAGAAAATGTCAAAGAGAGAGGGAGAGAGATAGAGAGAAAGAGAACCACCAACAGTCTTACTGGTAGAAGATTCCTTCATTACCACGGCAGAAAAAAATGAAAGCAGGTGAGCAGAGCGGTTTTCTAGCTGAAAGGAAAGCTACCTACTTGGATAGATGCGGTTGCTAACCAGCATCACCACCTCAGAAAGATCTTAAGAGTCTTGTAGAAAAAAACCGGGACTGTGGCGATCAAAGTATTTTCCACCACGGTAGCACTGCCGACTACACGATGTTTATTGACAGGCAATTTACGGCCTAACACAAAATAAACTCTCTTACACATACTCACCCTACGTAACCCATTGTGACTGTTCGCCGTGGTGGTATTTGACATAGCTTAAACCGACATAAAATCCTTTCTATAACGGTTTACTTGTTTATGTAGAAACCATCAGATAACAAAAACAAATAAATAAATGAATAAAAAATTAATAAATAATTAAAAATTATTGAATGTCATAAGAATAAAATTCACAAGTTACTTATAACTCCTATAATATTTAGAGCAAGGTTTTTCCTATAAAATGCTTATAACAATTTCTGATTATTTGTTTCTATTTGTAACATGTGCAGTGGACTGTCAACTGGGTGAGTGATGTATCAGATGTAAGAGTTTCTCTATAATATGATAAAAAGGAATCCTGTGGACATCATGCATCGTATCGCTAACATCTCGTCAAATAATGTCACAAACTACGAAGGGAAAAAAACACTTGTTAGTTGAAATTATTTCACGAAACGAATCATTAAAACAATAAATAAAAGAAAATCGTTACTGGCAACGAGACATGTTATTTTGTAATCAACGAAACGATGTTTTTAAAAGCGCATGCTTCCACCAACAATTTTTAATGAATGAAATGGAATTTATAGCAAACAACAGAAAAATTTACAGTAAATAAGTGCGAAACAGAAAAGATTAGTTGGCCTAATATAACCCAGATGCGGACGATGTCAGTTGCGTCACGAGTTCAAAAAGGTTTCAAATGTTTGTATAGCTTATGGGACGAAGCTCTAAACATAGGTTTGACTTGTCTTAACCCAGGGTGCGAAATTTATGGTCGCCAGCTCGTCATTAGCCTTTTCAGTAGTTATAGGGGCAACAGTCTGGATGATTGACTGAGCTGGCCTTGTAACATCAGTTAATGAGGCTTTGCCACACAGCTACTGCGAACGGCTGAAAGCAAGGGGAAACTACAGCCGTTACTTTTCCCGAGGACATGCAGCTCTACTGTATGAACATATGATGATGGCATCCTCTCGGGTAAAATATTCCGGAGGTAAAATAGTCCCCCATTCGGATCTCCGGGCGGGGACTACTCAGGAGGATGTTGTCATCAGGAAAGACAATACTGGTATTCTACGGATCGGAGCGTGGAATGTTAGATCCCTTAATCGGGTAGGAAAATTAGAAAGGGAGATGGATAGGTTGAAGTTAGATATAGTGGGGATTAGTGACGTTCGGTGGCAGTATGAACGGGATTTCTGGTCAGGTGAGTACAGGATTATAAATACAAAATCAGATGGGGTTATCACAGGAGTAGGGCTGATAATGAATAAGAAAATAGAAATGCGGGTAAACTACTATGAGCAGCACAGTGATCGCATTATCATTGTCAAGATAGATACTAAGCCAACGCCGACAACAGTAGTACAGGTTTATATGCCAACTAGCTCTGCCAATGAAGAGGAGATCGAAGAAATATATGAGGAGCTAAAGGAAATTATTCAGACAGTTAAGGGAGAGGAAAACTTAATTGTGATGGGAGACTGGAATTCGGTAGTAGGAAAAGGAAGAGAAGGAAAAATAGTAGGTGAATATGAACTGGGCAGGAGGAATGAGAGGAAGTCGACTGGTAGAATTTTGCACGGAACATGTTTAATCGTAACAAACACGTGGTTTAAGAATTACAAAAGAAGATTGTATTAGTTGAAGAGACCAGGAGACACCGGAAAGTATCAGATAGATTTTATAATGTTAAGACATAGATTCCGGAACCAGGTTATAAACTGCAAGACATACCCAGGGGCAGATATAGACTCTGACCATAACTTGTTAGTCATGAACTGTAGGCTGAAGCTGAAAAAACTAAAGAAAGGTAGGAAAATAAGGAGATGGGACTCAGATAAATTGAAGGAAAGTGAAATTCTGGAGAGTTTCAGAGGGAGATTTAGGCAACAATTGACAGAAAAAGGGGGAAATAAAACAGTAGAAGAGGAATGGGTAGCATTGAGAGATGAAATAGTGAAGGCAGCAGAGGACAAAATAGGTAGAAAGGCAAGACCTACAAAAAATCCTTGGATATCACAGGAAATACTAAACTTAATTGATGAAAGGAGAAAATATAAAAATGCAGTAAATGAAACAGGCAAAATGGAGTACAGACGACTAAAAAATGAGATTGACAGGAAGTGCAAAATGGCTAAGCAGGAGTAGCTAGAAGCCAAATGCAAATCTGTAGAAGAATGTATAACAAGGGGAAAAGTAGATACAGCCTACAGGAAAATATAAGAGACATTTGGGGACAAGAAAAGCAACTCTACGAATATCAAGAACTCAGATGGGAAACCAGTTCTCAGCAAAGAAGGGAAAGCTGAAAGGTGGAAAAAGTACATAGAGCAGCTCTACAAAGGAAATGAACTTAGATACGATGTTGTAGGAAGGGAAGAGGAAGTAGATCAAGATAAATAACAGATACTATACTGAGAGATGAATTTGACAGAGCCTTGAAAGACCTGCCGGCCGCGGTGGCCGAGGGGACTGAGGCGCTCCAGTCACGGTCTCCATGGCCACTACGGTCGGGGGTTCGAATCCCCCCTCGGGCATGGATATTTGTGCCGTCCTAGCTTGTAAGTAGTTCATAAGTAGTTTGTAAGTTTAGGGACTGATAACCCCGTAGTTAAGTCCCATAAGCTTAAGAAACATTTGAACATTTGAAAGACCTAGGTCGGAACAAGACCCTCAGAGCTACTAAAGTCTCTGGGAGAGCCAGCCATGACTATTTGAAATGGTGTATATGATGTATGATGACTTTAAGAAAAATGTAATAATCCCCATTTCAAAGAAATCAGGTGCAGCCAGGTGTGAAAATTACAGAACCATCAGTCTGGTAAGTCATGGTTGCAAAATTTTAATACGAATTATCTACAGGAGAATGGAATAGCCGTAGAAGCTGACCTCGGGGAAGATCAGTTTGGATTCAGAGGAACATAGGAACCCGGGAGGCAATACTCACTTTACGTCTTATCTTAGAAGATAGATTAAGGAAAGGCAAACCTACATTTTTAGCTTTTGTAGATTTGGAGAAAGCATTTGGCAATGTTGGCTGGAATACACTCTTTCAAATTTTGAAGTCAGCAGGAGTAAAATACAGGGAAAGGAGAGTTATTTACAACTTGTACAAAAGCGAGACCGCAGTTATTAGACTCGAAGGGCATGAAAGGGAAGAATCATTTGGGAAGGGAGTAAGAGAGGGTTGTAGCCTTTCTCCAACGTTATTCAATTTGTACATCGAGCAGGCGGTGAAGGAAAGCAAGGAAAAATTTGGAATAGGGATTAATTTTCAGGGGGAAGAAATACAAACATTGCGTTTTGCTGATGACATTGTAATTCTGTCAGAGACAGCAAAGGACCTAAAAGAGCAGTTGAATGGAATGGACAGTGTGTTGAAGAGGCCGTATAAAATGACATTAACAAGAGCAAAACAAAAATAATGGAATGCGGTCTTAGAAAATCAGGCGATGCTGAAGGAATTAGATTAGGTAACGAAACAATGAAGGTGGTAGATGAGTTTTGTTACTTGGTTAGTAAAATAACATGCGATGGTCGCAGTACAGAGGATATAAAATGCAGAATGGCAATGGAAAGAAAAGCATTTTTGAAAAAGAGAAATTTGCTAACATCGAATATTAATTCAAGTGTAAAGAAGTCTTTTCTGAAGGCATTTGTGTGGAGTGTTGCCTTGTACGGGAGTGAAACTTGGACGATAAGCAGTGCGGACAGGAAGAGAATAGAGGCTTTTGAAATGTGGTGCTACAGAAGAATGCTGAAGATCAGGTGGGTAGATCGCCTAACTAATGAAGAGTTACTGAACAGAATTGGTGAGAAAAGGAATTTTTGGCATACACTGGATAATAGAAGGGATCGCTCTGTAGGACACATTCTTAGACATCGGAGAATCGTAAATTTAGCATTGGAGGGAAGTGTGTGTGGGGTAAAAATCGCAGAGGGAGACCAAGAGACGCGTACAGTAAGCAGATTCAAGTGGTTGTGGTTTGTCGTTCTTATGAGGAGATGAAAAGACTTGCTCAGGATAGAGTAGGGTGGAGAGCTGCATCAAACCAGTCTCCGGACTGAAGACCATAACAACAGATCGCTAGACTATGCTTCTTATATGTGTTTATGTTTCGTGATTATGTTGAACATTAGTGTTGTGTTACACAATTTTATATGGCCTTATGTATAAATATATTGCTCGAACAGTTTGTCAAACCAACTTTACAAAGAGAGAGAGGCGAAGGGGTATGTTTTTCATATTAAAACAAAGGGGTTACGGCGACAGAGTTGTTTGACGTGCCAGTGGCTTCAAAACTGAAATTTCACACCCTCATTTAACAAAGAGACTACATGGGTGTCGGATTTTAGAATTTCTTCATATTTACGGCACGTGTAGTTCAGAACGTAAATAACAATAAGCCAAAGCCATTCGACGCGACTCTCAAAAATTCTCCAGGAAATTTACTTTGAAGTTTTTTAAAGTGCACGTAAGCAACAGTAATTGAAACACTTGGACCGTCTGTCGGTGTAGCACAGTTGGTAGCGTTCTGGCCTCCCATTCTTAGATTTTTCGTTTTCGAATTCAGTTATATAAAACATTTTGGGATCTCTAATTCCACGTCTTGCGTGTGTAGGCGATCTGAACAAACGATGTTTGAGTAGGTTAGCTGCTTTGGAAAGACATTAATAGCTATGGAGACTTTGCATAAAAAGTGTCATAGCTCTTCACAAACTGAACAATCAAAGACTACTGTCGTGAACTAATAGAAAAGCGAATACTGTAAAAAATGTAACTTACGTTTTCTTGATTGAAACTATCGTTATTAACCACCGTCTATGAAATAAAGAAAATTAGGAATAAACTACAATTTTCGTAAAAATTACCATTAGATATTAAAATTATGTAAGTATTCGAACACAGCGAAGAAAGATAAAAAATATCTGTTATGACAGGGTTAGAACCACCGACCCTACAGTTAAAAAGGCCAGAATGCTACCACCTGAGCTGCACGTTAATTACTGGTACTTACGCTTAGTTGCAAAACTTCAAAGTCAATCTTCTCGAGAATACTTGAGAGTTGCGTCGAATTGCTTTGGGTGATTGTTATTTGAGATCTGAACTTCACGTACCATAAATATCAAAAAATTCGAAAATCCGACACGCATGTGGTCTCCTTGTAAAATAAGTCGTTTGGTGAGTATTGCCTCGCGTGTTTCCACATTTCTCATAAATTCAAATTGATCTTGCACGCTGTCAGATTCTAGCAGTTTTCCCATTCGGTTGTAAATAATTAGTGCTTGAAGTCCGAGTGTATTTCATTGTGGAGATCAAGTCCGTGCTGATTGCAACAAGCTCTTACTTAAAAATCATAACGGGTTTCGTGCCTTACAAGCGTATCATCAGGGCGACTCCGCTCGCGTATTGGTTGATTATGATACATAAGCTATCTTTCAGTAGTGTGCTAGGAGACTGGTTTTGAAGGATGAAGTGAAATACAATACCTTATTTAGATACAAACATTTTTTATCAACATTATCAGGAAATCAAGTAGTGTAGATCTAATTACACGTAAAAATACACTCGTTTCGAAGAATCCAATCACAAAATTCAACAATAATGTGTGTAATAATATCACAGACCGATCACTTGATGTATTGCGCGAAACGTCAAATCGATTTTTTAAAGATATATATTAAAAGAAATTTCGTTTTTACTGCTTTAATTATTTATTCTTAAATTTCCTTATTGGTATGCTTATCCTTACAGAGAAAGGGCTGAGACATTGTAGCACGCAAGCGCATAGACCAAAGATATGGTCTGTGGCATCACGTTTCGCTGTATGTAACCTCCTTGCTATAGAGTCACAAACGTCATCGCTGACTTTCAGACCGAATATTGTTTTCTAATTTGACGACTTTCAACCACCATATCTTCCAACCCCTTATAGCCATCGCCATGCACTGCTATGGTGTACAACGGAGACTTCGGACAATTACAGACCATTCCTTTGCGTTCTGTAGTTTTCGTTGCAGAGCGAAAGATTAACACACACACACACACACACCTAGAATTTTATATACACCGAAAACTTTCCATCCCAATGTACTCCCCCTTTTATCATTATCAACCCTCAAGCAACAATGCAACCAATAAAACCATTTTCAAAGAGTAAATATATATTTCAAAGAGTAATTATTGATCCGCATTTTGCCTTATACTCTTCAAGGCACACTACAAAACCGTGTCTAAAACCTTCCCCAGGTATAAATTGGTAACTGTACAAAAATTTAAGTCACTGCGTCTTGTCGTTCGGACGTGATAAGCGTACACCGAACAGACATTCACATTAATATATATATAGCAATCCGATCGCCATAAAACCGTGCCTAAAGCCTTCCCCGGGTAGACATTAGTAACTGTACAAATTTTTAGCTCTTTATGACTTGTGGTTCAGACGTGATAAACGTACACCGTACAGACATTCACATTTATAGATATAGATATATAAATCTGCCGTTTGGTCACTCCCCAGTGTTCAGATCTGATTTTTAAAATATTGTACGTTACCTAAAGTTCACGTTATCGTTAACATGTTTAAGGCAGTAAGCGCTGTTTCGGTAGTCATTATTAAACATACTGGTGGCGGAGGGCGGGCTGAACCGTGCCACATGTACGTGGTGGTGACGCGGTCAGTGGCCGCTGGAGAGTGGCTAAACGGCAGTTTTATTTATTTATTTTTTTAGCACCAGATACGACGCGAAACCGATTGTGCTTTCTAAATAAAAGCTTGTTGCTGTCATAGTGGACTTGATTTCGACAATGGCAGCATCAGGCTGCGGGTGCCCGCATTTCAAGATGAGTCTATTTAACCTGTGTTCTGCATCTTGCACAGTAAGTTGGTTGAAAGGAATTTCCTGAGTAGTAATTTTAAAGACACGGTAGGACTAGCAGGAGAAGGACTGGAGTGGCAAGTGTAACACTACATCGCGATCGTAACATTAGAATCGTTATTTCCGTAAATTTTGAATTTTTACAAGACAGAATTCACAGGGTGTTTCACTAAGTGTGTTTGCCTCTGTAACTTATAAAATAATAGGAGACGGGAAATTTTAATGCGGTAGGTCAACACAAGAAATGTTACACTTTCTGCGGAGCTATGAACATAGTTTATTGTATCATTTTCCAAAGAGTCACAGCACATAGATATAATTTTTTAAATGGAAAAATAGTTTTTTCTATCGTGCATTGGATTCCTTGAAACCAGCTGCGTCCAAATCAATTTAAACTACATTCCTATCACTGTTAGTTTGGGAGCTACAACCCTTCAAAGTTTCAGGGGAAGATACCACAAACGCTGGGCATAATGCAATGCGCCTTCTAAATGTGGTGCGGCCGAGTTGTAAAGTCGCCGGTGTCACGGAGCGAGAAGCTTCCTCGATGCGCTGTTAGACTGCCGACTGTCGCCGCACACGGCCGTATACCCGACAGTTGGAGCCGCACAAACAACCGGGGTTAAATATACCACAGTTACTGACATCGGATGACGATGGCATACATTAACAACGAATACGTTGACAAGTTGCTGATGATCGGCGAGTGCCGACACGATGCCACTGAAGCAGCCACGTATGTCGTGAGGTATGCTAGGCGAAGAGCCCCGGCAGCCATTACGTTCTTACGTGCCGAACAACGACTTCGGGAAACAGGCAGCTTGGTAATACGCCACAGTAACAGACGAAGACCTGCAAGAAGTGAGGAGACGGAGGTGTTTGTTTTAGCTGCACTACACCACGATCCTCATGTCAGCTTACGAGCCGTTGCTGCAGTCGCTGGTGTCAGTCTCACATCTGTGTGGCGTATAGTACACGGCCACAGGTTTCACCCGTACCGCCTGTCACTGACCCAGGAGCATCATGGGAACGATTTCTGTGCAAGAGTGACATTCTGTGAGTGGGCCATGCGTAATTTCACGCTGGAGTCTTTACAAAGTGTTATGTTCTCTGATAAGTCCACGTTCACAAATTATGGTGCAGTGAATCGCCATAACATTCACTACTGGGCCGCAGACAATCCTCGGTGTGTACGACCTGTCGACCGTCAACGTAGGTGGTTTATTAAAGTGTGGTGTGGAATCCTTGGGGATGAAATCATCGGTCCACAGTACTTCCCAGGTACACTGACAGGTGAGTTATATCGCGCTTTTATAGCCGACAGTTTGGGTGGTCTCCTTGAACATGCGTGTCTACACACGAGAGTCCATATGTGGATGCAGCACGATGGTCACCCAGCCCATTCTGCGCGTGCTGTTGTGAAAGAACTAAACAACAGGTTTGCAGGAAGATGGTTGGGGCGCCATGGTCCTCATTCATGGCCCGCAAGGTCGCCCGATTTAACAACGGTAGATTTCTTTTTGTGGTGACATCTAAAGGATCGTGTTTACGTCACTGAGCCCACATCCCCAGATGATCTAAAACCACGCATCGAGGACGCATGTCGCTCCGTCACACCGGCGATGCCGGCCGCGGTGGCCGAAGGGACTGAGGCGCTCCAGTCACGGTCTGCACGGCCACTACGGTTGGGGGTTCGAATCCCCCCCTCGGGCATGGATATTTGTTCTGTCCTTAGTCTTAGCTAGTTCATAAGTAGTTTGTAAGCTTATGGACTGATGACCCTGTAGTTAAGTCCCATAAGTTCTACAAACATTTGAACATTTGAACACCGACGATGTTACATCTCGTCCGCAGATCCTTTCGACGGCGCATTGCAATATGCATTGAGGAACATGGACATACATTTGAACATCTCATGTAAATCAACTTCCCACTGCCATAACATCCATCACTCACCACACAGCCATGTATTATCTACAGCGTGTGGTATCTGCCCCTGAAACTTTGAAGGGTTGTAGCTCCCAAACTAACATTGAGAGGAATGTAGTTTAAATTGATTTGGACGCAGCTGGTTTCAACGATTCCAATGCATGATAGAAAAAACTATTGATCCATTTAAAAAATTATATCTTTGGGCTGTAACTCTGTGGAAAATGATACAATAAACTATGTACATAGCTCCGCAGAAAGTGTAACATTTCTTGTGTTGACGTACCGCATTAAAATTTCCCGTCATCTATTATTTTATAAGTTACAGAGTCAAACACACTTAGTGAAACACCCTGTATTATAAATCAGTTCATATCATTGTAATACAGAACAGTCAAGGCCACGGAATAAGTTAGCCAAATCACCCTAAATTACAGTCATGTTTTGTTGGAAAACTAGTGTAAATAGTACCCTCAGTCGTGTTACTCTCTCTCTTTGTATTCAGTTCCCTATGTGTTAAGATCTCTGTGCATTCAGCTTTCTATGTATTCAGATCAAGATATGTTCAGTTCGCTAACTATTCAGGAATAGTGACTGGGTTAGTTAAGTATTAATTAATTAGAAATTAATTCATTTCTTAAAGGTGTAACGACTTTGATAGTGAGCGATGAAGTATCGAAGTTTTACGCGTTTCGCGATAACTTCATCTATAGACTCTAGATCCGGTTTAGGCTACAGAAGATGGCTAAAATTCTGCCTCCCGACGAGATAATTTCAGTATTATTGGGGATAGAATAGTAATTGTTTTCATTTATAAAGAGGAAGTGTAAGCTATGTACTTTGCTTTAGCAGACTTGAAAATATTATGAATGTTAACTTATATCCGATATATTGTGATAAAAGTTTATTGTGAGGAATCAAATTCACTGTGAATACTTACGTGTGACTTTGTTCAAGTGTACTTATTGTAACTCATGTCTAAAGAAAGACATGTATAGGGCAATGAAATTAAAAAAAAAGTGTCTTAACAGAGTTCTTTCGTAGTGAGAACCCTTACCAAACCAGTGATATTTTGAACAGTGTTGAAATGAATATCTTTGACTGTGATAGATCGCAATATGTAGTAAAATTTAGTTAATCTGCTATTCAGTGAAATGAACCATTTTAAAAAGCAAACTTACAAGGACTATTTCATGAAAGGTCTAAATAAATTAATTCTTGTGTAACTGACTTGTTTTTCGTGAACTGCTGGGACAGATAAAAAGATAAACTTTCAAAACAATTTATAGCCCCTGAGATAAAGAATCTGTATGTTCAAACATTTTAATAAAGCTAAGGACATTAAATAGGCTCAGGAAAGTAATACTTCGCAGTACGTTCAGGTGAAATAAGAAACAGTAATTCAATTCGATAGATCAAACAGGAGTACCAACCTAAATTTCTGAAGTACAAGCTAAGTATAATTTCAGAGCCTATTAGACTATCAAACCGAAGAGGACTAAAGTTACGCAAGTGCCTACGATAAATAATCATCATCAGTATTTTGAAGAACAGAAAGCTACCTCAAATATGGAGAACGTTACACAAGCTGTATCGGACTAGCGTTTGGGTACGAATACTACAGCAACAACCACAGTATCCATACACTGTAATGGACACTGCTGGAAACAGTAACCCTACAAGCGCCAGCGTAACTGATGGGCCCTGCAGACACTGGCGACGCGGAAACGTTGCGTTAAGCCCCGCGGCAACCGCGAGGGTCGACTAGCCGTGAACTATGTTCCCACTGCGGCACTGTCTGCACGCCGAATGGCGATGGCACTGCACCGCATTTCACGCCATTCAGACCAGAAAACTTTGGGCGTTTGGATACCACACTACCCATTTCTGTATCTATGGGAATTAACTACGCCGGCCGCGGTGGCCGAGGTGGCCGAGGTGACTGAGTCACGGTCAGCACGGCCACTACGGTCGGGGGTTCGAATCCCCCCTCGGGCATGGATATTTGTTCCGTTCTAGTTCGTAAGTAGTTCATAAGTAGTTTGTAGGTTTAGGGACTGATGACCCCGTAGTTAAGTCCTATAAGCTTAACAAACATTTGAATTAACTACATAAAAATAACTACAGGAAAATAAGATAGGGCTGTCATACGTTGACAGAATCTTAAGGAAATATGACATCATTGAAACATGAGGCTTGCATAAGACAAGTTCAGTCAATATTTGGTTGTTAATTACGAGGTACAACGGATAATAAAGCCAAGACAAGAGTGATGATTACTGAACTACCTAATATACAGGGTGTTACGAAAAGGTACGGCCAAACTTTAAGGAAACATTCCTCACACACAAAGAAAGAAAATATGTTATGTGGACATGTGTCCGGAAACGCTTAATTTCCATGTTAGAGCTCATTTTATTACTTCTCTTCAAATCACATTAATCATGACAACAGAACGTACCAGCGTGTCTTCAAACACTTTGTTACAGGAAATGTTCAAAATATCCTCCGTCGCATGGAATCGCTGATGAACTGATGCAGCCCTGGAGAATGGCGTATTGAATCACAGCCGTCCACAATACGAGCACGAAGAGTCTCTACATTTGGTGCCGGGGTTGCGTAGACGAGAGTTTTCAAATGTCTCCATAAATAAAACTCAAGCGGGTTAAGGTCAGGAGAGCGTGGAGGCCATGGAATTGGTCCGCCTTTACCAATACGTCGGTCACCGAATGAGTCGCATGTCAACACAAGCACGGAAGTCAACATTACCTTGCTTCAATTGGGTCAACTGGCGGTGAATCGAGGAAGTACAGTACATACTAACGAAACAATTGGGTATTTTGACAATTGACTGCACGAATTATTCCAATTTACATTTAAAGAGAAACACCAAATTAGCTCTAACATGGAAGTTACGCGTTTACGGACACATGTCCACATAACATATTTTCTTTCTTTGGCCGTACCTTTTTGTAACACCCTGTATAAAACAGAGTGTCCGTATGTTTGTACGTGTTGCATACAAATCTACAGTTTTGTTCCAATCTTTATGAAATTTTGTACACGTAAGCTTCAATCCATGTGGTCGGTCGCCGTAAGTGTAAGATTCACATATGATATATAGTTCACGAGATATGACGTCATAAACAATGAGATGCGCGAAAAACTGCTGCATTTTGCGACAATGCTGCTCATTTTCTCCTAAACCATTGGACCGATTTCAACCAAATTTGGTACACACATCCCTTACCGTGAGGTAACAATTTCTGCATGGTTAAGAATCACATACGGCAGATGGTTCAAAATATATTACATCATAACCAATAAAAATCGCAAAAAATGCCATATAATGCGGCGAGACTTTCGAAATACACGGTATGAGAATGACAGAACTTAGCGACTTGCAACAAACTTTAAACATATTTTCAAACCTTGTTTTAAATCTTTCTCGCTGACAACCATGGCAAAATAATGAAAAGAAAAAAGTTTCTCGCTTACTACTTTTCCGCTGTTTATGGAGTAAACCTACGGCATTTGTTATGACGTTACAATTTATAATTTGTACACTACAAATTGTAGCAGCAGGAAATTTTACAGACAGTATACACGCATATAGTTGAGTGTACCTTCTAAATTGTATCACAGTACGACACGTAGTTCCTGAGGTATCATCACATAAACAGTAAAAATCATGAAATACCGCCCCATCACGCACCAAGTTTTAATCTATTACTTCTTTATTACTAATTTTATTCCCAAGAGATTTTACAGACATACAGCCCTTATACAAATGAATATATACCTGAAAAATGGCAGGAATAAATGAGTAAATACCCGGGCAACGCGGGGTTTTCAGCTAGTATGAAATAAAATCGTTTCACTTCTGAAGAGGGCCGCTGAAAACCGGCACTGGATCCAGGGCTGGATATTGGGCCCCATCTGCAAACATATAAACGCAATTTTACTTTTAACTCGAAGACGGTCTTACATCTTCTAAAAATTAATGCAATTCGGTGAATATTGCAAATACCAATATAAAATCTTATTAAATATGGCCTCGTGTAAGTAGTTCCTAACCGTCTTTAAACCATTTTGAATGAATACATTTTAACATCAAGTTCACAATAGAAGTGGAGACGGAGGGTAAGTTTCCTTTTCTTGATGTTTTGGTTTACAAGAGAGGTGATGGGAAAGTAGGACACAGTGTTTATAGAAAACGTACGCATACGTACCGTTATCTGCATGCCTCTAATTGTCATAGTCCGTTCCAACGCACTGGCGTTCTCCGGACATTAACTAGAAGAGCTTACGCCATTTCTGATGCAGAAAGTTTGATGCGAGAACTGGATCATCTCAAGGTTGTGTTTAAACAGAAAGGCTATACAGATAAACAGATACGATGTGCTTTCAGCTTGGTCCTTCACCTGAACCATTATACGAGATCTACAAATCGATCGCTTTCCTATCTTTTGCCGGGAGTATTTCATCCAGGATTAGAAGAATTTTTTTAAAAAAAAGTGTGACATTGAGTGCGTATTTCGTGCCCCAGCGAAGAGGAGAGCACTTCTTGGATCTGTCAAGGATGATTTGGGTCTGAGGAAGTGCAGGGTTCACAAGATTCGTTGTCAATGTGGAAAAACATATTGGTGAGACAATCCGTACCATTCAGGACATGTGTTGAACATCAACGCCATACACGCTTGATCCAGCCGGAGAAGTCGGCGGTTGCTCAATGAAGCACATTTAATGTTGAAGTACTTTATCCATTTCAGCAACTGTTCATGTTATAAACCAATAAAATTCAGCAACCAGTTGCTTGTAATTATTTATTTTAGACGACCGGTTTCGGATGCTTGAGTACCTTTCTTCTGACCTATTTTAGTATTGTTGCTTAACGAATGTAGCTACATGAATAGCAAACAATACTAAAATAGGCCAGAAGAAGGGCACTCAATCGTCCGAAACCGGTCGTCTAAAATAAATAATTACAAGCAACTGGTTGCTGAATTTTATTAGTTTATTTACATTTAATGTTATATAATGATACTCACATGGTTGCTTCGGCATCTCGCTACTGGGACTGTGTCTTGAAAGAGTCACTAGAGCATCTTTTTAACAAAGACAAGGGCTGTATTCTAAGTGAACATGGAACAATGTCTTATCAGATGTTAAAAAACAACGGTTCGTCTCATTCACCTGATTAATACTTTTCCATCATCGATTATTGATTTCGCCGGTTACTGCCACCGGAGCGCTGTAAGTCTTGTACAACACAGGGCAGTCACGGTTACTTCTCGCGCACGCACTGTGGGTCTTTCACGATGTATAAAGGAGCTGCCTATCGCACTGGCAACTCCCCAAGCGGATCCTATATGAACTCGTCCCCTTTCCTCATCTCCTTCAACACCTCGAACACCTACGAATCCTGTACGTCACCCGCAAAATAGATTCCCGTAACCCCCTAGTTTACCCCATCCTCACCAACCCTGGGCCTCTGCCACGCCTACACCAATAGATTATGTGGTGTCGCACAAGTATGAAGTGCGCGCCACGTACTTTCGCCACGCGCCGCCATGCACGCACGGCGCGGTGTTCTTACGTCAGCCACGAGCGCCCTCTGCTACAACTCCGCTCGTGGTCACGACTGCTGCATCGCACACTTGGAAATGAGATAGGAACCAGTTAACACTTGGGAATCAGATAGGCACCAGTTAAGATTTGGCTATCGGATAGGCACTAGGAATCATCAGTAGGCAGGCCTCTATCTAATCTATGTATCAGTCTGCAGTCAAGACCTATGTAAAAGTTAAGTATTACTAAGTCTCTATGAAATATATATCTCGTTCTAATTTACTCTAGTGTTTCCAGTTTCTGCTGTCCCACTGGCTGGTCACCTCCGTACCTGCACACGCGTGCATCTTTCCTGTGTCGGTCTCTTTCTACTCGACCACTGACACCCAAGCCAACCGGCGGAAACGAGACACAAAAGCGGCGACGAGGCTGGGACACAAAAGTGACGACGAGGATGGGGTACAAAACATTCCTCCGTCTCTCCACCTGCACACGCTACATGTCCTCTCCCAAGGCAACTTCCACGCCCTTCCCCTACCGGATGACGCCCTTCGTCCCGAAATTTACCCCTCCTATCAACCGCCGGCCGCAGTGGCCGAGCTGGCTGAGGCGCGCCAGTCACGGTCTGCACGGCCATTACGGTCGGGGGTTCGAATCCCCCCTCGGGCATGGATATTTGTGCCGTCCTTAGTGTTAAGTAGTTCATACGTAGTTTGTAAGTTTAGGGACTGATGACCCCGTAGTTAAGTCCCATAAGCTCTACAAACATTTGAACGTTTCCTATCAACCCTGATCCTATCCCCGTAGCATCAGCGCCCCCTCTTCCAATCCCCCCCTCTTCCCTCTCCCCTCTTGGCTTTTCCCCTTTCCCACCCTGGAGTCTCTATCGCCACCGTCGTTCCTCTCCTCTCGCTCCCCAGCCTCCCCCGCGCTTCCTAACCTTTCTCTCCCATCCCCCTGCGGGGGACTCAGTTACGAATTTTAGATCCAGTATCGTCTAGTGTCCAGTGCATCCATGTCTCCATGTGATTTTACAGTGCGTCGAACAACAACCTCTCTTCTTCACCAGTGTCGTCGTATTACTTCTTCGTGCGTTCAGTGACTGTTCTCCATATGATTCTACCACCACCGTGGCACAGTCTGTTTTTAACTGTCTATGTGTTTGTCTCTCTCGCTTGTTCATGTGTTTTACGCCTGCACTATTGTCGCCGGTGTCCTGTTTTTAATGCACCAATGTTTTCTAAGTGCCATGTTTTTCATTCCTCTTGTTTTTACTCTCACTTTGTAATTTGCATGTACGCTCGGCTGAAGAGCAGCGCCTGCTGCTGCAGCCAGCTTACCGACTGTGTCGGCGTTAAAAAAGAAAAAACACCGGGACCTCACTTCCAGCGAGATTGTGTACCAGCAAGCTCATCTGAGGATGGCGGGCAGTAGCGCAGCTGAAATATCGTGTCTAGTTGACTTTAGCACCCGGCTGCAAACCCGGGAATATTATAATCAGAAAATATATGTACACAAATGCATTTTATACTATGGTAATATACTTTGCACGCCGGCCGCGGTGGCCGAGGAGACTGAAGGCGCTAGTCACGGTCTGCACGGCCACTACGGTCGGAGTTTCGAATCCCCCCTCGGGCATGGATATTTGTGCCGTCCTAGTTGGTAAGTAGTTCATAAGTAGTTTGTAAGTTTAGGGACTGATGACCCCGTAGTTAAGTCCCATGAACTATACGAACATTTGAACATTTTTGATACTTTGCATGAGATATTACCGGCATAAATCGAACCAACCGTTATTATTTACGATGCATTTGATTGAATCCTCGGTCGGATGCTGTGCACAAGGGTATTGTCGATCGACTATTAATAGACCTAACTTGTACTGTGAGTCGGCTCCAGTGATACTCTGTGTTACAAAGCCTGTAAACATTCGAGGAAATTATGCAAATTGTGACGTCTTTGCTTTGTATTTAACAATCAGAAGACGCCGAAGTAAACGCGCAATTTCTGGATTCAGAATGTTAATTTTATGTAGTAGTGTGTCAGAATAATTATTCCTAATTTCCTTTGTTCATGGAGACACAAATATAAATATTACTTATCATTTATCAATAATACTGTCTCTGTAAGTGCTTCGTTTTTATATTGAGGCAGTTTTAATCTGACTGTGTCAACTGTTCCTCTTCTCATAGAAATAATTAACTACTGAAGGTAATTTGTTATCCTTATTCACAGAATACCTTCTGTAAAGTTTGTTTCGGGTATTAAATTCATTATATTGGTTTTCTACAAAAGTGCGGAATGATAGACATACTAGTTACAGAACTTACATGGCAAATTCAATGTCCTGTTTTTAGTAGAAGATCTATGTATTATCGTATCTGATTTTCACACACATTTGCACAATTAAAATAGATAGACTTTGCTAAATATTAAAGTAACATTTCTAGATATGATTGCAATTTTCAACGTATTTAAGTAAACTTCCGTGATCTACCATGCTAAGATCAAGTTCTGAATTTCATACTTGTCTCAAAATGGAATCCTTTGAACACTTTTCTTTCTTCCTTTTTTTATTTTTTTCCTACACTATAGATCATCGTTCAAACCACAGCAATTTGAAAATGATGCATTTCTGGACGTTGCCCTACTAAGAAAAAAATTATATTTTCATGCTCCCTATTATACCAGTAAACGAGGAATAAATTTCTATTTCAGTCTAAATAACCTAGAATTCATTGAAACAAGAAAATAGTCGTAAAATCAAGTCTCACATTTCTCAATGTGGCTTTGAAAGAACTAAACACCAATCGCATTAATGAGTGTGGAGGGAAAAGATCAATAAGAATACCAGCTCTGTAATTCTTTCATGTCAATACCGGTCGCAGAGATAAAAGTCAAACATCAGACACATTATGACTTTACTGATCACATGACACTTTTCGAAACGGAACTGGTCATATGAGCAATAAAGTCATAATGTGCCTGATGTCTGACTTTCACCTTTGCGACTTATTCGGCCTGAATGCGATATTACTGATTACTATAATATTACGTTAGTCTAATCCAACAATTTCTTGTTATGAATTAATTGTTTTTATGGAAATTTTTAATTGGATTTTACAGATTTAAGCAGCGCTTTCTCTTTTATAGAATAATTATAAATTCCGTGTATGACATTTTGAAGTTGGCTCTTATTTGTATGTCAAACTATATTTGACTGAGAAAAAAATTATCCCTATTACAGAATTTTAACAGCTATGGATGTCACAAAAAATTTTAAATGTTCAAATGTTTGTAAATCAAGGAGACCAAACTACTGTGGTCATCATTCAGTAGACTTAAAAACTACTTAAAGCAAGTTAAACTATTCCAAGGACAACACACACACCAATACCCAAGGGAGGACTCGAACCTCCAACGCGAGAGACCACGCGATCCATAATGTGGCGCTCCAGACCACACGACCATTCCCACGCGGCAAAGAATAAATAAATAAATAGATAAAAGTCTGCTGCTAAATAGGAAGATTACGCTCTTGAAATGACATGTAGTTAAGTTTTTGTTCTGTGTTGTAGTATTCATTACGTCTTTTCATATATATATATATATATATATATATATATATATATATATATATATATATATATATATATATGTATATATATGTATATATATGTATATATATATATATATATATATATATATATATATATATATATATATATATATATATATATATGAAAAGACGTAATGATATTCCGTCCGTAAGGCGATGAAATAGGGGAGGAAACATTTTTTGAAAATACTTAGCTATTTAGGCGATTTTGAAGCTAGAACTACAAAATTTAGGATTTTAATTCAGGGTTCAAATATAAAAGACACGTGTTTCGGCATTTTTTGAAATTCGACAAATAAGGGGGGAAAATAGGTGACACAAAAAATTGATTTTTTAAAAATATGTTGCTATTAACTCAAATTGTAAGCTACAACTACGAAACTTCGGATATGGAATCTTGGTCAGGATTAAAAATCCATGAATGTTAGTATTTTTGCAAATTCAACAAGTAAGAGGTTTAAATAGAGGATCAAAAATTCTTTTTGAAAACACGTTGCTATTGATACACTTTTGAAGCTAAAGCTGCAAAAATTGGTATTTGTATTGTTCGTTATGATTTAAAAAATAGGTGTTTCGGTATTTTTGGAAATTCAACCATCAAGGGTGTTAAATTGGAGAGGGGATGTTTTTCGGAAATGTGTTGCTATTTAGGCAATTTTGAAGATAGAACTACAAATTTTCGGATTTAGATTCAGGGTTCAAATTTAAAAGACACGTGTTTCAGTATTTTTGGAAATTCGACCAATAAGGGAATGAAATACGAGACGCAAAAATAGGTTTTCAAAAATATGGTGCTGTTAACTCAAATATAAGATATGGATTCTTCATCAGGATTAAAAAGAATCAACTGGTGCAGACCAACCAGCCTACGCATGCGAAGAGGCGGGGAGTCAGCTATATATATATATATATATATAAACCCCTCATAAAATTCGTCCATTTGAAGATGTGTCTCAATAGCATTTTTTAAAATCAGATTGACAAGTGTCATTATCTGAAGAAAGATGATTGTTTGCAGTTCTTTTGTTATCAATATCCATTTCAAAACGGTTTTATGAAATTATGGGTGGAGATGAAGAGCAGTGCAGACACACTACGATGAGACTTTAGGACGCAAAAATGACTGAAAAATCGAAACAGAATTTTTGCCTTCGTCTGAAAGACAAATTTTAAAGCTCCCCGAGTTTTCTCACAAATTTGGATACAATAGAGTGGTGGAACTTTCCAAATTTTACTCGTTACTTTCAGCGAGCTTGCCGACCAGCGAGCACAGATTCTGTTCCCCACTTACCTTGTGTTGTTTCAAAGAAAGGCACGAAGTTCAGAAAAACAACTCTTTGCTGTTACTCTTTCTTTCTGGGGAACAGGAAGTTCTTCTTGTTTACTTCATTGCGTAAAGCAACACACGGGACTTAACTACGGGGCCATCAGTCCCTAAACTTACAAACTACTTATGAACTACTTACGAACTAGGACGCCACAAATATCCATGCCCGAGGGGGGATTCGAACCCCCGACCGTAGTGACCGCGCAGACCGTGACTGGAACGCCTCAGTCCCCTCGGCCTCCGCGGCCGGCAACAACATTTAACTATATAGATGATACACAGAGAAAAACCGAACACTACCGTTGCAAATGAGCACTTAATGCTAGCAAGACGCGGGCATTGTTTCTTTACCGACACAGCCATGGAACGCAGCTTTTGTGTTGACAGCGCGTTGTGAAAATTTATACCGTAGTCCAGATCTAGCAGCGAACATCGGCGCAGAACATGTTTCAAACACATTGTAAACACGCCTTAACACCAAAGAGAAAGCGAAAAACTAAACTCTACATGAATTCTTAAATTCGCTTTCCACTACTTTGAATTGCTTTCCACCACGACACAATTTGTAGCAAAAAGAATCATTATTTCGATCCAACGTCAAAAATTAGAACACTTCAGCATAAGCTGGCCAAGGCATGCGAGTGTCTTCTTCTTTCTTCTCCATGTCTAAAGCTGTGGAAAATAATTGGAGACTGTGCGCTGTTTACGTGTGACGCGTCACGTGATTCAAAATCAAATGTTTGTTAAGCTTACGGGACTTAACTACGGGGTCATCAGTCCCTAAGCGTACAAACTACTTATGAACTAGCTAAGACTAAGGACGGCAGAAATATACATGCCCGAGAGGGGATTCGAACCCCTAACCTTAGTGGCCGTGCAGACCGTGACTGGAGCGCCTCAGTCCCCTCGGCCACCGCGGCCGGCGTCAGGTGATTGTTAAATACGCATTGTTGCGTACGTAATTCTAAAATTAAAGATATTATCAATGTATGAACAGTATTAAATGTTGTAATACTACTAAATTGTATATTTCATACATTTCCAACGTAAGTTATTGAAAAATTTTAATTTAGAAACTATTTTTTTTTTCCCTTCACTAAAATCAAATTCTGCGGTCTTGAGATTCATAACAGAAAGAAAAAGTTACTTGCGACCAAAATACTAACCATAATTTCCTTAAATCGTTAACTGATAAGAGTAACATTGTTACAGTTAAAGTTGCTTTATGGAAGTAATAACGCCGTTAGTGTCAGTTACCTCTGAAAAGTAACTGTTACAAGTAACGGCCTGTCGCGGTGGAGTAGCCGAGCGGTTTAAAGCGTCTCGCTGTGGAGCGCGCGGTTGCTCGCCGTGGAGGTTCGAGTCCTCCCTGGGGCATGGGTGTGTGTGTTTGTCTTTAGGTTAGTTTACCTAGGTTTAAGTGGTTTGTAAGCTACGGACTGATGACCACGCAGTTTGGTCCGATATATTTACAAACATTTGAACATTTGAAGTAAGGCCTGACTTAAATGTCACCTGACGACTAGAATGTGCAGTAGCTCCTTCATGGTGGTAGAACATACCCACTGTTGAAGTTAAACGAATGTCTTCTAACAATGATGGATATACATTCTGAACTAAGGGCCCATAACGGGTTCTGTGGGACGATGCGGCATTGCGACAGGCCCAATTAACTGATTGTCTGTAGAACCACACATTTACAGAGAATGATTCTTGAATATGTGTTTCCACAATGGCCTGTGAGTTTCAGTCAGACCACTGATTGAAAATACGAGAGTGCCAAAAGTGTTCAAATGTTTGTCAAGCTTATGGGACTTAACTGCGGGGTTTTCAGTCCCTAAACTTACAAACTACTTATGAGCTAACTTATACTAAAGACGAGACAACATCCATGCCCGAGAGGGGATTCCAAACTCCGACGGGTAACGGCCTCGCGCATCGGAGCATAGCGCCTCAATGAGCTCGGCCGCTCCGCCGCGGCACGATTGTGCCGTTACGAGTGATTGTGAAGGGTGAAATTAAGATTAATGAGTGTTTTCAAGTATCCGACGACAAAGTTTCAATCGTCTTCTACTTTCATCTCCTGCTAGAAGGTGTCAAATGAGTTGGAAATGACACGGATGGAAACTGCGTGTAGGTAACGTCCGTTAAACTCTTGTGCGTGAAACAACGATACATGCAGGAATTATACGTGAGCTTTATGAAGGACTACCTTCTACTGACAAAATTATGCCTTCTACTTTATCCACATATTGGTCATTTATACGTTGAGATACAGTAAGACTATTGGGTACTAAAGCAATGTCACACAGTGTATTGAACACACGACTAAACGTCGTTCAATCTGTTAGTCTGCCACTAGGAAATCGTACACTGTGTTATCTACAACTAGCTGCAGCGTTTACAAAAAATGTTCAAATGTCTCTAAATCTATCGGATCAAACTGTGTGGTCATCAGTCCGTAGATTACATACTACTTAAACCTAGGTAAACTAACCTAAGGACAAGCACACACACCCCTGCCCCAGGGAGGACTCGAACCTCCACGGCGAGCAACCGCGCGCTCCGCAGCGAAGCGCTTTAGACCGCTCGGCTACTCCACCGCGGCCAGCGTTTACATAAAACCCATAAACACATACATTGTCGGTAAACTGGCAGACGTAAATACGCGCGGCATGTTTAGTATACTTGGCCAACAAATCAGTATTATAACTTGAGCCTCGGCGAACTAGCCGTGCGCACTAGGACGCCGTACTGCGGTGCGCGCGGCCGTTCGCCGTCTGGGTTCGAGTCCCCCCTTGAGCTAGTGCTTTTTTGTTGTTCTTCAGTTAGATTAAGTAGTTTATGTGTTAAGGACTAATAACCACGCAGTTACGTCCGATAGATTTACAAACATATGAATTTGATAACTTGAATATAAACAAAATCCCGACTTCACAGCATGAACATCAACTTTCTACTGCTGTCATTCGATAAATACGCCCATAGCAATCGGTGTGCCAACGCACGAAATGAAAATGTACTGAACTCAGCTGTACCTCCGTACTGAATAAAAACTGGACACCCTTCATACGTCATTTTTATTACAATTCGTATACATTATCGCCAAGGAGTGACCAAACTGATGAGGTCGTCCGTTCTTAATCTTACAAACAACTTGTACTAACTTATGCTAAGAACAACAAAAAAATACCCATGCCCGAGGAAGGAATCGTGTAGAAGTTCCTTAAACCGCACGGGCATTCCAGTTGAAGTTATACTTCACGCCAATGTAAGCAGGAGGTAGTTTTTACTCGTCTAAGTGTGCACTACGTAATATCTCGTGAAATACGGGCCGTACGGAGAATTAATTTTCCAGTCGTATTCAGCGTGTAATGCGCGAGTTAGTCGTTTATCTTTTAGAATAGTTTATTCCATTCCCTGGGTATTACCAAAACCAATCTCCTTATCTGCCGACAGCAGCTTGCATTTCAACTCTTCATACGAACAACGCTTACACACAAACGCTCACATCCCCGTCACATTAAGTGATATATGGGTGCAAGGTCTGCAAAATATGTCAGGAATACAGTTAGTAGAAAAGCCGTAATAATCGTAACGTCATGCATGATGGAGATGTTATCATGAACATGATTACTTATGACCTCGTACCTCATCAACTACGAATCGTACTACGATATAATTTCGAAGGTACGTTCAGAGGCGTATCACCACACTGTCTTGTAAAACGTCTCGCGAATACAATTATTAATGTAAAAGTAATAAATTGTAATGTCACGCCGAATGCCGTAGTTTTACTGCATGAGTAGCAGAAAAGTAGTAAGCAATAAAGTTATTTCCTTTAGTTATTATAGTACAGTTGCCGACGATAAAACTTTTCTTAAAGATTTCAAATTGATTGATAAACAGTGCTATTAGGACGCTGTGTAAAATTATAGAGCCACAGATAGTGATGTGGTCATGCGTTTATTGACGCGTTTCGATAAAAATCATCTTCAGAATCGTGGAAGGGGGTTTACATAATAAAATTAATGTTCAGCAGGGCATTAATGCCATACTATTTTATTATGTAAACCCCCTTCCACGTTCATAAGGGCATTGACGCCATACAATTTTATTATGTAAACCCGCCTACCACGACTCTGAAGAAGCTTTTCATCGAAACGCGTCAATAAACGCATGACCACATCACTATCTGTGGCTCTATAATTTCACACAGCGTCCTAATAGCACTGTTTATCAATTAATACTGATATGGGCGTATACCTCATGAACGACTTTATTTCACGTCTGGATTTCAAATTGTTTTGTTGCAACTGAGTAGACGGGGAACGGCCGTACAATCCGTGGCGAGCCGCGGCGGAGCGCAGTGTTGCGGTGGGCGCGGCAGTCCGCCGTCGGGGGTTCGAATCCCCCCTTCGGGCATGGATGTTTGTGTCGTCTTCATAAGTAGTTTGCAAGTTGAGGAACTGATGACCACGCAGTTGTCCCTTAAGTCTTACAAACATTTGAACATTTTTTTAATTCCATGGCGAGGCGCTTTAAACCGCACGACCATTCTCGTTCAAGTTTTATTTCACGCCAATGTAAGCAGTGAGTAGCTTTTACTCGTCTAGAATCAATAATGTTTCATCCGTCACGCGTCGAATTATGCGGTAGTTTTTGCGACTTTCACTGTATGTGACGTTTCATCTCCTCCGCGGAACGATCAAGTGTTACAAACAGTAAGGCGCAGCATTCTTCGTGGCCTCGTAGCCATCGGCACGCAACGATTGTTGACTTGCAAATTTTAGTTCAGGCTTCGGTTGCGAAGACGCTGCTCCGCCGAAATGCAGCACCTCGACGTACATGAAAAAACAAAAATCAAACAACAAATTTCAACTATCTCGTGATAAATTATTGATACATAAATTTTTATAACCTTCAAAACAAAGGTGAACGATCTAAATAAGATATCGCTGTGGTATAAAAATTGACAATAGACAATAAATATCGCTATGGTATAAAAATTGACAATAGACTCTAAATAATGAGAACTGTGAAGTCGTCCAGCCGGCCTCGGGGGCCGAGGGGACTGAGGCACTTCAGTCACTGTCTGCACGGCCACTACGGTCGGGGGTTCGAATCCCCTCTCGGGCATGGATACTTGTGTCGTCCTAGTTCGTAAGTAGTTCATAAGTAGTTTGTAAGTTTAGGGACTGATGACCCCGAAGTTAAGTCCCAAAGACTATACAAACATTTGAACACGTCCACAAGTGTACGAAAAGAAATCCGTTAAACTTTGTTTACAAGATAAATCAATCAAAAGTGACGTCCGTAAACTCCACTAAATACCTAGGAATTACTATTACTTCAGACTTAAACTGGAAGGAATACGTAGATAATGTCGTGGGAAAGGCGAACCAGAGACTGCCTATTATTGGCAAAACCCTTAAAAGATGCCACAGAACTACTAAAGAAACTGCATACACTACGTTTGTCCACCTATATCGCTGCCCAGTGTGGGATCCTTATCAGGTGGGTTTGACGGAGGACATCGAAAGAGTCTAAAGAAGAGCAGCTCGTTTCGTATTGTCACGATACAGGGGAGACAGCGTTACGGAAATGATACAGGATCAGGGATGGGAATCATTACAACAACGGCGCTTATCGTTGCGGCGTGGGCTAGTTACGAAACTCAAATCGCCAACATTCTCCTCCGAATGCAAAAATATATTGTTGACTCCCACTTACATAGGTAGAAATGATCATCAGAATAAAATACGAGAAATCAGAGCTCGAACGGAGAGATTCAGGTGTTCTTTGTTCCCGCGCGCTATTCGAGAATGGAATGGGAGAGAAAATTGTATAAAAGTGGTTCGATGAACCCTCTGCCAGGCACTGAAATGAGATTTGCAGAGTACAGTGGCGTAGCGTGGATTTCTGCCACCCGTTGCCGGCCGTCATGTAGCTGCCCCCCACCCCATCCCCCACTACACACCAACTATTTTTGAATTGAGCAACAACAACAAATGAGACTTTGGCAACACATACCACTATTCGGTGTTTATCACAGTAAAATAAGGTCGCTGCAATTTATTTTCCCTGAATATTTTTTAGTTTCTTCAATTTTTTCGTTATGATGAATAAATCCTATTTGAAGATTATTTATACGACTTATTTGTCTGAGGTGTCTGTAACAGCAAACAAGAACTTAATAAATTTTAGGTAGTTGCAACTGAGAAGAAGTCTTGCACTGAGAGATAAATCTTTGCAACATAAAATTTATGAGCCTGTAGGGCTTTCATAGCAATAATTTGCGGTATTCTGAATACTTTCACATGTATTAGGCGTATAAAAATTTTTTTGTCAGTAGAACTTCAGTACCCATTACATGATGTGCGTCGTTTCAGATTTTTTTAGCCATTTTCAAATAAACTAACTTGAGTTCTGCAACACACCCGTTGGCCACATAGTTCTTTTTTCTGGTTTGACAGTAGATCTTTCGTGGGAATCCATGTGTTAGTTTGTAGAGGTAATACTTTTGAAAGCTTTTCATTGAGAGAACAGATTTGTCTTGAACTAGGTCGAAGAGGCAAAGTAATTGTGACGAATTATCCTTGTCTACTGAATTATGGCGAACCTTTCACAAAATGTTCAAATGTTTGTTAAGCTTATGGGACTTAACTACGGGGTCATCAGTCCCTAAACTTACAAACTACTTATGAACTACCTTATACTAAAGACGGCACAAATATCAATGCCCGAGGGGGGGGGGGTTCGAACCCTGACCGTAGTGGCCGTGCAGACCTTGACTGAAGCGCCTCAGTCTCCTCGGCCACCGAGGCCGGCGGCGAACCCTTAAGTATTTCTAGATCCACGAATACAAATTTACTTAATGGTTCTTTTCCGATGGTGATGTAGCAAAGATTACATAGCGTAACGAATTAGAGCGCGTCTCACTTCACCTGGAGCATAGGGACGAGAACAACAGATGGTCTCGCGGATGTGCCGAAAACATGGGAAGGGCCGTCACAACTTCGCTGCTTCCTGTTCCTCGATGTTGACGAATTACAGTGGTCGAAATAGTTTAAATCGAAAGTTTACTCGGTCTATCGAATTTCCAGCTCCTGTATTAGGTATAGATGTACTACCCAGAGGAGACATAAGAAAATTTGTACCTAGCTACAACTCGGACCAGGAGTGACTGATTTGCATGATCGGTCGCCTTTTAACTTTCGGCTATCAGACAACGTTTCCAGGATCGACAGAAATTTCTATGTACCACAGTGACTACATATACGACAGTCACTACGTTCTGGATTTGTTCGTCACGAATGTCCTAGGTATCATGTCAAATATAAAGCAACGAAATCGAATAAACTTGCGCTATTTATATAAAATTTACAAACATTTGGTCTGCAAGTGTAATAAAATTGATTATTTGTAATCTCCTTTTGATTTATGCATACAATTTGTTGCTGCCGCCGGTCACTGACCACACCACAAACGAGCGATTTTGAAAGCAGTTACAATTATTAATCCGAACATGTCTGTGTCAAGAAATTCTGGCGTGAATTGCTATGTTTATGAGCGGTTGCACTGATTTCCGTATTTTGTTGACTAATACCTGTATATCCAAACAGGAAAAGAAATTCATTTAACTTGTTTTTGAATGTTTTCATTCCGAACTATGCTGTCTTACACAATATATTGCATTTTAAAGTGACATCGTGTCGTTTACACTTTTACGATCTGTATTTCGAAATAAAATTCTCGAAACCTGTTACTTGTTTTATAAGGAAACTGAGTAAGTAATTGATATGACCTCGGTGAAGACTCCCTGCAAATATATTCCTTTTTACAGATATTATTTTTGCCCAAGAATGTGTATTAAAGCGATCAGATTTCATCAAGATTGACTTATTTAGAAAGATGAAATATTTTTCGTAGCACAACGAAAAATATTATGGGAGCTTGAACATATATCTGAATTGTAACATTTCATTGCGATCATAGCATTAGGATCGCCACATTTCAGTCATTCGTAAGTATTTTTATTATTTTTACGAGGCAAAATTTGTAAAGTTTTAAAATGTAAAAGGATAATTAATTACCATCTTTGTCAATCAGAGTACAAAAAGGCATAGAGTAAGATAGCCAAAACACTCTACATAACAGCCATCTTTATCAGAGTATTAGCATAAATAGTACCTGCAGATGGGTCTCTCTCTCTCTCTCTCTCTCTTTTTCTCTCTCTCTCTCTCTAAGTTTAGCTCTCTATGAGTTTGGTTCTCTGTGGGTTTATCTCTCTCAATAAAGGTCGCTTTAAGTTTAAATCTGTTCAAATGTTTGTAGAGCTTATGGGACTTAACTACGGCGTCATCAGTCCCTAAACTTAAAAACTACTTATGAACTAGCTAATACTAACGACGGCACAAATATCCATGCCCGAGGGGGGATTCGAACCCCCGACCGTAGTGGCCGTGCAGACTGTGACTGGCGCCCCGCAGAACGCTCGGCCACCACGGCCGGCTTAAATCTCTCACTCAAAGTTTAGTTATTGTAATGTATGGAACTTTCGGTAAAGTCAAATTTGATATCGAAGTATAACACACATCATGATAACATTATCTATGAATTTTAGATCGGGGTTAGGCGACAGGAGATAAAGTTCTACCTCCCGATGTTAGTAAGGACTAAGTCAGTTAGATTTGGACAATAATTTTGTCAAGAATAATTGATATTGGGATTATGAACATTATTTTAGGAGAAATCGGTGTTGGTACGAACTGTAAGCTGAAGCAAAGATATTGTGCAAGAAATCTATAATGGCGAGTAATTGGATTCCCGAACTTTGAATCATTCTACGTGTGTCTTTTATCAAGTGTAATAACTGTCAACTGAACTTTACGAAACATGTGATTTATAAAAAGTGTCTTTACAATTTTATTTCGTAATTAGAAACCTTAACAACATCTGTGAAATAGTTCTGAAAGGTACTATAAATAACATCTTGGCTCTTAAATAAATCGTATGTGTGAAATGAATAAATTATTAGTTACAAGGCGAAAGAGACACAAAGTAAAACTCAGATATCTGTACGTTCTTCAAGAATTATTTTTTATTACTATTGTTACTAAGGATGAGGATCTTTCAAAACAAGAAAGTAACTACCATTACTGTGTCAAACATATTTTTTGATCCACAGCTTAAGACTTTTATGAAATTTTCCAAAACATGGCTGAACAGTAGTGGTAGTTTGTAGTAGCATTCAATTACTCCTTATCTCTTTTCTCCCATGTACTGAACTGTTTACATTGACGCTTTACGCTCGTTGTTGGAAAGTGGATTGGCAAAACCCACATAACAATTACTAAAATGTGCCCTAAAATAGATCTGGCCTCTTGACAAATAAATACCTATAATGAAAATTGGGAGTCTAAATACGGAAACAGACCCAGGTTAAGATAAAATGTATTTAATTTATTTCACAAAAAGAAACAGGATAAGACCCATTAATTGACGTAAATATGACAGTTCTCAGAAATTTGAAAATATCGATTTCAGATTAGAGTACTTGAAGGAATGCAAAAATTACACTAATAAATCTCTGCTCCTACTATACCTGTAGTTTCGGACAGCGGCAAATAACTCACGACACGAAGGAGACCAAGGGAGCGATCTATAATTACGAGCGCTTTCCACACAAAACGACGTTTAAGAAAACCGACAAAAGGAAGAATCCTACGTCTCGCCCAGATAAGCAGTTGCAAGCAATACTCAACCAAATGCTGCTGGAGCCGGCATCGCTGTCACTGGGAGGACGGCGACAATACGTTCGAATATTGCAAATCGCGGTCCGATTGAAGGAAAAAACTTCTCAAGACTGAAACCGTGAATGCTCTACTCTCAGCTTCTGCGTCTACGGTAAGTCTAACGAAATCACAGGCTCGGCTATGTCTCGCCAACTCACACTAAGTGTAACAGACACAACATTGTCGAATGTGCAATTGACACCAGAGTCAGGAATAACGTTATTAGCGCATTGGTTCTGCTGATTCAAACTGGCTGAACCTATTCACACCTCTTCAGACTATTACTGAAAAGTGAATCTCAAAATCCAAGTTCTCAAAGCGCAATAGGTGGAAAAAGAACCGAAGTCTCAAAACACACACAAGTAATCACGTAAGCCGAGCCCGAATCCCTTCCGGATCACTCTGCTCGCAAAACGCGAGGCTTACCCCCTCACTAGAAAGCAATTGCCATCCGCTCTGTAAGCGCCAATTTTCCTCCAATGCGCGGTCACGGCGCCAGGTTAGCTTCGAAAAACTGTCTTCCCGCTCAGTGCAGTCCAATGACAACCGTTCCCACGCAACACGCCCAAATGGCCGTTTGCACGGAAACTATTCCTCTGCGGGTCGGTCACTGACCTGAACCTAACGGTACGTCTTTGCGCGGCTCTGCCATGCTCCCAAGCTCGAGAGTACCAACGCAACGGGGTCTGCTGACCGCCACCCATAGTCCCTCTGACTTCCTAATATATGGGTTCCTTTCCCAAAGGCTCATTCTCTATCTCACATAGACTCGGTACTTCTCTCTTCCTCTGGTGCCACCAAGTAGCGCTTGGAACTCAACTGAATGAAAATATCAATAACCCGGGAAATATTAAAGTTGGCGCGCAGTTCTCGATTTCTACGCCTGTCGGCCAGTCCTGTGTCAGTCTCTGCCGTCACAAGATGGAATAGCGGATGCTGATTTTCAGCAAAATTCAAATGTTCAAATGTTTGTATAATCTATGGGACTTAACTACGGGGTCGTCAGTCCCTAAACTTACAAATTACTTATAAACTAACAAACACTAAGGACGGCACAGATATCCATGCCCGAGGGGGGATTCGAACCCCCGACCGTAGTGGCCGTGCAGGCCGTGACTGAAGCGCCTCAGTCCCCTCGGCCACCGCGGCCGGCGCAGCTGCTTTCCTGGAGAGCATGATCTCCGGACAGGTCTGCAACTGTGCACTTGTGGTATTTGATGGGATAATAAATACCAAGTTCGACGTGTCGACTCATGCAGTTCCACCATCAGTGTGATATACTGGATGCCGGAATCAGCGCCTTTATTATCGCCATGTACTTATAAGTGTGTTTCAGCACAGATCGACACTTAGTACCTCAGTAGGGGTTGAGCAAATGATCTGTAAATGAGGCGATCTATTCCAAAACTCAACATGTCAATGTGAAGGGAAACGGAGAAAAGCGGAAAAAATATTAAGTCACTTTATACCCTAATTAAAAATCTGTAAATAATAAATTAAATGCAAGAAATTATTTTCTGTAAAATACATGCTAAATTTTCATAAATAATTGCAAATGCTTAATGGACATGTTGACTTTTGGAAATCACGAGCGAACTATTTTAGTGTGGGAACCAACAAACATGGACGCAATGAGGTTTGGAACGGATATGAAAAGGTTTTCATAGTTTCTAGGAGATCCAGAATTTAATTAGAAAACTCGGTGCCTAGGCATAAACTATAGGTAACCTTTGCAGGAATTAAGTTAGACATGTGTCAGAACCATTCTTACGTAGATTGGGTTTTCTTCCATGTGGCGACACTCGTTTCGTTTCAATACTGCGTCCTAATTCAGTGGCAGTAAAAATACGTTCCAAACTCTGACACTAGCCGCTTCGCCATCCATTTCTGTCAGCATCTTTACAGGCACTGCGCTCAACAATACTGCATGTTGATCATTGGACGAAACCCACTGCAGAAGTGCATTGTTCTTAAAGCGTTTGAATTTTTTATACAGACTGTACTCAGGTACTTACTTATGCTTGTTATGTGGTTATAAAGACCGTCAACGTAGCTCTGTTTCGTCCTGAAGCATAATGAAACCCTCGGGCGGCCGCGCGGTGCAGATTTGCTACCACTGTCTATTCCGTGTTACAAACCTAGTATGTAGCTACTAAGTGACCGTAATAAGAAAAATAGTTTAATTTACAGCTATATCAATTTACTTCAGTGTATAAATATAGCAAATGTAACATTATTCCGAAAGTGGACAAAAATCATGTATAATAGACTCAGCAGTGCCATCATTTCCTCTTTCGTAACTTCCCTGTAGTTTCTGTCTCTTGCGTAATTAGTGTCAGCTTTTTTCTGTATTATGTGGAACTCAGTACACAAAACTACCTCATCAATCATATTACCATCTATCATGAATGAGAGAGCTTGCGTCTCTGACCTCACGTCCCTTGTGTTCCCGTTTGAACCAGGGAATATTTTTATGATATTCTTTTTCAGTGTGTTGGAGTGCTGCTTGTATGGCGTTTTACTCCACAGAGTGATACCGTCTTCAATATCAGATACATTGCATCTAAAATCTTGTTCGGGATTGGAACTAGGGTTTACATTTGAATTATAGTATCCTGTTCATTATCTGATTAGGAATCTAGACAATAATCTCTCAGATCTTCATTACTTGTCGAAAGAAGTCTATTTCCTCATCTGTTAGACCCATTCCACAGCTGAGAGACCCGAAGATTAAATTATGTAGTAGAATAACACCTGAAGATTAAATTTTGTAGTAGAATAACGCTCATTTTCGCTTTGTGTAAGATGGGTTGAAAATGAGATTGACGGAAACTACATCACAGCTAATCAGGAAAACTAGAGGACAATTTATCGAGAGTTAAACTTCTATTTAAGAAATAAATTTAATTTTTTTTGCATTCTAATATGTAGGGTACAATCTATACAATAAATATTTACTAGAAACTGCCATAAATCCATTTGCAAGGAAATGTAGACATAACATAAAACAATTAAAATCTACTTACATGACAAGCAGCGCGGTGCAAATCTGTTACCATTGATGTAACCCCTAACAAAACTTTTTCTGGGTGCACACAGCCATACAGTAGCAACTCAGAACCTTCCCTGATATCATTGTTAAGGCTTAATTGAGGAATAGCTAAAGCGGAAATACATCATCTCCATTATTGTTACAACAGCGAGCATTCAAAGAAAAGAGATAGCATATTTGCACCAGCGCTGCCACTCGAGTGTTAAATTAACACAGTTTCTTTACAGTCTTCTTAGACTTAAAAATATAATGAATCACTGGAGGCCTATTTACACATAGGGTACTGTGTTCCGACTGTGCTCCGACTATGTCATCCAGCGTGGGATTGCGCCTGAACTCTTTCCATTGAATTTACAAAGGCGCCAAAGTACGTCATTTCCAAATAGCCTGCCGTGTCCATGCCTTGCGCCTGGTGATGTGTGCTGCGGGAGCACAGAATGTCATGTGGAAACGACACCAAGGCGCCGGTACGTCGCCTATTGGTGGTCTTCCGGTTTTGGGATCTTTCCGGCTTTGCCCGAACTGCTAAGCATCTCTCTCTCGAACGCATATCTGCTGTCTGACCTAACACTAGGGTCTGCGTGTCTTTTGTATACATTGACTAGGAGCTTGTAATACTTGTTCAGCAGCACCCAGAACTCTAAGATTTGTCACATAAAGTTTACGACAATACTGTTGTCAAAAACAATTCATAGAGGAACATTGGTGAAAAGGTTAACAAATCCAGTTAGTATAGGTTTTGATTACCTGTATATTACATTTTGTTGTACTTGTGAAAGATAAAAGCGATAATATTTTTTCACATTCAGCTTTAATTTTCCTTACTTGTGGGTGATGAATGTAGAAGCAAATGGTCGCTACTGAGATTGTATTTATTCGAGCTCGGGCTAGACGCAACACCACATTTGGCCAGGCTGCAAATAAGATATAGAAATGGAGACAGGAAGATAAAATGCAGTTTCTAATTCTGTTTCTTCAAAACTGTGAGAATTTTGCCACCGTTCAAAGTTCTCTTAATGATAATGTAAATGGAGAATAAAACGAAGATGTTGAGGTAGGTTCACTCTTGGTGGACCGCAGTAATTCGCCTCCTGCAAGTTCTACGTCATTAAGGCGTGCTGGCCAGACATACAAAAGGCGAGGGTCGTCGATCTCGCTTTGTAGCGCTGACAACAATTTGGAAACCGGATTGACGGATTTTGTAAGTCAGGAGTGAGCCCAAGCAACCGCCCCAAATGACAGAGAAGAAAGAAAATTAATGACTTCTTATGAAGATGTAGAACGTACAATGATGTCGTTTTCCGATCTCGACACTGCGAAAACAAAAAGGAGATATTTAGCATTGTTAATACAAAATTGATGAAAGGAGAAAATATAAAAATGCAGTAAATGAAACAGGCAAAATGGAGTACAGACGATAAAAAATGAGATTGACAGGAAGTGCAAAACGGCTAAGCAGGAGTGGCTAGAAGCCAAATGTAAATCTGTAGAAGAATGTATAGCAAGGGGAAAAGTAGATACTGCCTACAAGAAAATAAAAGAGACATTTGGGGACAAGAAAGGCCCCTCTACGAATATCAAGAACTCAGATGGGAAACCAGTTCTCAGCAAAGAAGGGAAAGCTGAAAGGTGGGAGGAGTACATAGAGCAGCTCTACAAAGGAAATGAACTTAGAGAAGATGTTGTAGGAAGGGAAGAGGAAGTCGATCAAGATGAAATAGGAGATACTATACTGAGAGATGAATTTGACAGAGCCTTGAAAGACCTAGGTCGGAACAAGGCCCCAGGAGTAGATGACATATCCTCAGAGCTACTAAAGTCTCTGGGAGAGCCAGCCATGACAAGACTATTTGAACTGGTGTGTAGGATGTTCGAGACAGGCGAAATGCCCTCAGACTTTAAAAAAAATGTAATAATCCCCATTCCAAAGAAATCAGGCGCAGACAGGTGTGAAAATTACAGAACCATCAGTTTGATAAGCCATGGTTGCAAAATTTTAGCACGAATTATCTACAGGAGAATGGAAAAGCTGGTAGAAGCTGACCTCGGGGGAGATCAGTTTGGATTCAGGAGGAACATAGGAACCCGGGAGGCAATACTCACTTTACGTCTTATCTTAGAAGATAGATTAAGAAAAGGCAAACCTACATTTTTAGCTTTTGTAGATTTGGAGAAAGCATTTGACAATGTTGACTGGAATACACTCTTTCAAATTCTGAAGTCAGCAGGAGTAAAATACAGGGAAAGGAGAGTTATTTACAACTTGTACAGAAGCCAGACCGCAGTTATTAGACTCGAAGAGCATGAAAGGGAAGCATCAGTTGGGGGGTTGTAGCCTTTCTCCAATGTTATTCAATTTGTATATCGAGCAGGCGGTGAAGGAAAGTAAGGAAAAATTTGGAATAGGGATTAAAGTTCAGGGGGAAGAAATAAAAACATTGCGTTTTCCTGATGACATTGTAATTCTGTCAGAGACAGCGAAGGACCTGGAAGAGCAGTTGAATGGAATGGACAGAGTGTTGAAGAGAGCGTATAAAATGAATATTAACAAGAGCAAAACGAAAATAATGGAATGCGGTCTTAGAAAATCAGGCGATGCTGAAGGAATTAGATTAGGTAACGAAACAATGAAGGTCATAGATGAGTTTTGTTACTTGGGTAGTAAAATAACATGCGATGGTCGCAGTACAGAGGATATAAAATGCAGAATGGCAATGGGAAGAAAAGCATTTTTGAAAAAGAGAAATTTGCTGACATCGAATATTAATTTAAGGGTAAGGAAGTCTTTTCTGAAGGCATTTGTGTGGAGTGTTGCCTTGTACAGAAGTGAAACATGGACGATAAGCAGTGCGGACAGGAAGAGAATAGAGGCTTTTGAAATGTGGTGCTACAGAAGAATGCTGAAGATTAGGTGGGTAGATCGCATAACTAATGAAGAGGTACTGAATAGAATTGGTGAGAAAAGGAATTTTTGGCATACCCTGACTAAAAGAAGGGATCGCTTGGTAGGACACATTCTTAGACATCAGGGAATCGTAAATTTAGCATTGGAGGGAAGTGTGTGGGGTAAAAATCGCAGAGGGAGACCAAGAGACGCGTATAGTAAGCATATTCAAGTGGATGTGGGTTGCCGTTCTTATGAGGAGATGAAAAGGCTTGCTCAGGATAGAGTAGGGTGGAGAGCTGCATCAAACCAGTCTCCGGACCGAAGACCATAACAACAAAAATAAAAAGAAATTACAATGTTGAAGAACCGAGAAAAAGGAAATGAAAATAGCCATTTGTTGCAAAATTTTGTGTTTCCGTTAAACTATTAATATGAAAAATGTCCAACAGGCCCTGGAGCTGGCTTAAAACAGCAGAAAAATCATGCCAGTTACTGGGTAAATCATCCAAAAGAATGATCGTAATAAAGATTTTTTTAAATTTAACTTTGTATGTAAGGTAAAAAAAAATAAAATTCAATAAAAAGTATAACTTGAAAAATTCTTACTGCATTATTTCTTCCTTTACTCATTTAGCTAATAACCTGAGTAGTTGAGCCCTCACAAAAAAGAAAAAAAATACTCATTCAAAGAGAAAATATTACGTACTTCTTTCTTTTTTGTCCTTGTTATTGATGAGAAGGTGGTAAACAAGGCTGTAATCGATATTACTTGAATTATCATCGCTCTCCCACTTTTTCTGACGCCCAGAAAGAAGGGATTGAAATAATTTATTGAATGTAGTAAAACTCACTCTAAAGTACTTAAATAATTTTATAGGATCATCTACGAGCCTATTAAATATCGTGTGGATATCTGCCTCCTCTTCTCTATATCTGGATATATGGCGAACCCAGTAACAACGTTTCTTTCTTTCCCTCTCTTTTTTCCTCCTCAACAAAACTAAATAAGTTCCGAGAACCACAACAACCTACCCGTCTATTTGTTCCATTGCGACTGAGCACAGCCGTCACACGGTATGCTACATGGGAATGCACGCGACGCGACACGGCTGGCGCACAGTCGGGACACGGTGCCCTCTGAGGAAATCGACCCTTAACCCTTTCAGACGCAAGATTGATGAAATCCAGTTTTGAACTTATAGCTTGTTCTGTTTGAATATAAATCATACAGTGTTATGAAAATAGTGATAAAAAGGAGCAGCGCGGGAGTAGCCGAGTGGTCTGGAGCGCCACGTTACGTATCGCGCAGTCTCCCGCGTCGGTGGTTCGAATCCTCCCTCGGGCATGCATGTTTGTGTTGTCTTTGGTATAAGTAACTTCATAACTAGTTTGTAAGTTTAGGGACTGAAGACCACGCAGTTAGGTTCCTTAAGCTTTTACAAACATTTGAACATTTTTTGTATTTTTTTGTAATTTTTTGTGTTAAAAACTTTTTTCATGCAATATTTCGGCAGCTACAGGGTGGTTTCAAATGAAACTACTGCATATTAAACTCGGTGGCTTTAAATGAACCTCCACCATTAAACTTCATTGCTTTCCAGGATAGTGCAGGAAACACTTCGTTTCTGCTGATAAACACAAATAATAGGTGAGTAAATTGTTGATTCTAATGTGACAATACATTTGTCCTTCATTTTTATACATGCAATCCCATCAGAACAAACTGACTTATCACTTTCTCCTCTTCGCAACTCTTTATCCGGTTTCAGAGGAAAAAGTCCTTTTATGTGAAATCTAGTACTACCAAAGGCTAGGATTCCTTCAAGTTTCAGTTTCCGCAAAAGTGGAACACTAGTAAAAAATTTTCAAAATATATGTGATATCCTCTACCTTATAACCCTTCAGGCATCACAACAATAACATTTCGTAAAAAAAAAGGCTCTAATGCTATCCCTTCAGTCACGGTGGTTGCAATGGAAACCACCACAGTAATTACTGAAAAGTACATGATTTTAATTGTTATTGCAATACTTGTAGCATGTACTTATACAAGAAAGTATTGTGAATTTGTTCCAAATTCAATCACAAGTCCAGAAAAAGCGAACCAGCACACCGTATATAATAACGGCACTTATACTTGAATCGCCAACTGCATTAACTTACAAAATATTTACGTAATTTATGTTGTTCTTGCGAGATGGCAGCACCATCTATGAAAAGAGGCATGGTTACGAGTGTAGCAACTGTGCTCTTGCCACAAACTCAAAATATCATAGGTGGCTTCAAATGAAACCACATCGTCACAAGGGGTTAACACACTAATACGACCGCTTGTGCGTACTTTTCGTTTGTTCATTACAGACATAACAGATATACATTTATATACAGGGTGTCCAGAAAAGGAATCTCTGATTTCAAAATTAAATATCTCGAAAACAAAGATCGATAGAGGAATGCAGTAAACGGTATGTTTATTGTGAAAGCTGTAAAAAGTTTATTCAACAGTTTGAAATAATAGTTACAAAGCTGCTAACAGATGGCGCTGTAATCGCCAGACGTAATGCCTAGTATAAATAGTGATGCGAAGCCCAGAGTAATCAGTTCCACTATTGAAACGTGAAAGGAGGTTAGCGTACCGAAGGAAGAGATTAAAACCATGTACTCCATTGAACAAAGCGTTTTTCTGGTGCTAGAGTACCACAGGTTAGAAGAGAGTCCTACGGCAACAAGGAGAAAGTTTTCAAGCACGATTTAATGTTACAAAAGGACCCGATGTGGAAACCATTCGTACGCTCTTCGCACAATTTCAGCGAACAGGTAGCGTAACTGATGATCTAGTGGGGCATGTTGGCCGCTTGCAAACCGCAGTTACGCCTGAAAATATCGCCACAGTTTCTGGAATTATTCAGCGAAATGCAATTTCATCCGTCCGTAGAATGGCATCTGAGACTGGTTTGAAGCGTTCCAGCACGCAGAAAATACTGAGAAAGAGCCTACACATGTTTCCATTCAAAATTCAAACGCACCAGGCCATAACCGTACGAGCTGTGCAACAAAGGGTTGCCTTTGCTAATCAGATGCTCACAATGATTGATAGTGAAGGATTTGATGTTGACTGCATCTGATTTACAGATGAAGCACACTTCCACGTGAATGGATACGTGAATAAGCAGAACTGGCGATTTTGGGGTTCCGAAAAGCCATATTGGTGTGAAGCGAAACCCCTGAATTCTCCTACAGTTACTGTGTGGGCTGCAGTAAGCAGCAGAGGCATAATTGGCCCTTTTTTCATTCGAAAAACGGTCACTGGTACATGTTACGTTGCAATTTTGGAACAATTTGTCGCCACACAGCAAGCGTTAGAGGATCGACCAAGTAGTGAATGGTTTATGCAAGATGGGGCCGGACCACATCGGACCGAACAAGTGTTTCGATTTCTTGAGAAATACTTCGGGAATCGAGTCATTGCTTTGGAATATCCCAAATTTACTGGTGCAGGCATGGATTTGTCTCCATATTCGCCGGATTTGACTCCCTGTGACTTTTTTGTGGGGCACAGTGAAAGACAAGATCTACCCGAAGCATTCCGCCACGCTGGACGAGCTTGAATCGACGATCTCTGTGGCATTTGAATACATTTCGTTTGAGACACTACGAAATGTGACGGCGAATTCCATTCTTCGTTTGCGCCACCTCTGTATTGCCAATGGTGAACATTTTGAAAACGTTGTGATGTGATTGTTCGCAAAGAGTGTTTTCATACGGTTATTTCACTTATGTATGCTGATATGAACTGTACAGCGTACAGCGCCGTCTGTTAGCAGCTTTTGTAACTATTATTTCAAACTGTTGTATAAACTTCGTACAGCTTTCACAATAAACATACCGTTTACTGCATTCCTCTATCGATCTTTGTTTCCGAGATTTTTAATTTTGAAATCAGGGAGTCCTTTTCTGGACACCCTGTAAGAAACTTTGAAATTTACATTGGTCATAGAGAGTTTCGGAACAAAATGCAAATTTCAGTGCTTAATATCCATGGAACATGACATGTTTTGCAAAAAGCTCTTTTACCACATTACAAAGAATGCTACAAAGACCCTGGAACAAGCAATATCTCGATTTTCGATTTTTTGGACGTGTTGAGTTTTGGAATTGACCTCCTCAAAAGTATTGTATTCAAGTATTTCATATGCACTGTTTCAGCATTTAATCCTCAGTGAATTGGGAAGCTCTAAGAGGGTGTCGTGGTTTGCACTTCCGGCAGTATAAAAAGTTTAATACAAATAAACAATTCCTGAGACGGATTTTCGTCTCAAATATGTCAAAGACATTATTGATAAATCTGAAGCATTGAATTAAAATTTGTGGTGCGGCCGAGAATCGAACCCGGACCTCCATGCTTACTAGGCAGATGTCTTAACAGTTTTTTATTTTTATTTTTTCTCCCCTTGTTCCTCAGTTGGATCTAAGTTTCACTGTCGCTGTTTCACTTCGTTGTTGTTTGTTCGTTGTATATTTGGCTCAGCTTTTTTTATTACAGAGGGCGTTTAGCCGCGTGCCTGGGTGCGCTGAGCCACGGCGCCCGGCACAAAACCCCATGCCCGAGGGGGATTCAAACCCCCGACGGTGAACTGCCACGCGCACCGCAACACGGCGCTCCACTACGCACGGTTAATCCGCCGCTAAATAAACAATATGTTTATTTGTATTAAATTGATATTTATATCACCTTAACAGGATTGTTTCAATATGTCTATTGCTGAGGTGCTATTCCGCTGCATGGAGAGCCTTGGCATAAGTGACAATTATCTTTGGAACACAGCAGCTGAATTAAAGTTTGTGATGTGTAGGGAAATCGTACTTAGACTATTCCAAGGCGTTAGTGGTGTGGTGGTCTAACGGTTAAGACGTCTGCCTAGTAAAGAGGGAGGTTCGGGTTCGATTCCCAGCGGCACTACAATATTTAATTCAATGCTTATAAATGTAAAGCGGGCCATAAAACATCAGCGCGATTTTATCTGAAGCTCAGGAAGAAAGGATTGAAATAATTTATTGAAGGTAGTAATACTCACTCTAAAGTACTTAACGAATTTTACAGGATCGTCTACGAGCGCCGGCCTCGGTGGCCGAGGGGACTGAGGCGCTTGTCACGGTCTGCACGGTCACTACGGTCGGGGGTTCGAATCCCCCCTCGGGCATGGATATTTGTGCCGTCCTTAGTGTTAGCTATTTCATAAGTAGTTCATAAGTGTAGGGACTGATGACCCTGTAGTTAAGTCCCGCTTAACAAACATTTGAACTTTTTCGTCTACGAGCCTATTAAATATCGTGTGGAATTCTCCCTCCTCTTCTCTAGCTCTGGAATATGGTGAACCCAGTAACGACGTTTCTTTCTTTCCCTCTCTTTTTTCCTCCTCAACAAAACTAAATGAGTCCCAAGAACCACAATAACCTCCTCGTCTATTTGCTCCATTGCGACTGAGCACAGCCGTCACACGGTAAGCTACGTGGGAATGCACGCGACACGACATGGCTGGAGCACATCGGGACACGGTGCCCTGTGAGGAAATCGACCCTTAACCCTTTCAGACGAAAAATAAGTAAAATCCATTTATGAACTTCTATCTTGTTCTATTTGGACATAAATCATACAGTGTTATGGAAATTGTGATAAAAACGAGCCGCACGGGTGTAGCCGAGCGGTCTGTTTGTACTGAACCTTCTGAAGATGGTGACTGAGCTCACCGAAACCGGTTAAGTGACAGAAATAATTTTTTAGCGATCTTGGCTCAATGAATTATTTTATATTTATATAAGAAACTTCGTAATTTACATTGGACATTTGTTTCGGAACAAAATGCAAATTTCAATGCTTAATATCAATGGAACATGACAAGTTTTGGAAAAAAACTCTTTTACCACATTAGAAAGAATGCAACAAAGATCCTGGATCAAGCAATATCTCGATTTTCGTTTTTTCTGGACATGTTGAGTTTTGGAATTGACCGCCTCAAATGTAATGTATTCAGTTACTTCATATGCATTGTTTCGGCATTTAATCTTGTGTGAATTGGGATGCTCTAGGAGGGTGTAGTGATATTTACTTCTTGGCAGTGTAAAACGTGTTGTAAGAGGTGGTCGACGAGCCACAGATGGGGCCTTCCGGCGAACGGCGGCACACGGTCATTTGACTGAGATGCGGGAGACGGCTTTGGCGCTACGGTCCGGCCCTTTGCCCTAATTCACCCCCAGCGGCTGGCTTCTGGTCGGCGGCATTAAACGCCAGCCCGAGGCGGTGCCGGGCCGGACTTGCCACTTGCGCGCCTGGACGGCGGCCACATTCCGCCTCTGCGGTTGCCACCGGACTATACTACTGCAGCCGCCGCTGCAGCTGCGGGTGCGACTGGCGCCGCGCCGCAGCCGCCCAGTAACTCGATCGTGAGTGTGTGCTCCCGGACGCGCATAGTCCCCCGTCATCCGGGCGGGAAGAAATGCTGGTAACGACCTGTTCCTTGGCCCAAGTGCGAGTTGTGAGAATGGCTTTTAATCAAATTGCGTGGTTATGGTAAATCGCCCCAAATTTGCGATTGGATAGGGGATTTCTTGTCAGAGAGGACACAGTTCGTAGTAATCGATGGTAAGGCATCGACTAAAACAGAGGTGATATCGGGCGTTCCACAGGGTAGTGTTATTGGTCCTCTGCTATTCCTTATTTACATAAACGATTTAGGGGAAAATCTAAGTAGCTCTCATAGGTTGTTTGCAGATGACGCCGTCATTTACCGTCTAGTAAAATCATCTGAAGATCAAAACCAACTGCAGAACGATCTGAATAAGATATCAGTATGGTGTAAAATCGGCAATTGGCTCTAAATAATGAGAAGTGCAAAGTCGTCCACATGAGCACGAAAAGAAATCCGTTAAATTTTGTTTACAACATAAATCAATCAAATGTGAAGGCCGTAAACTCCACAAAATACCTAGCAATTACTATTACTTCAGACCTAAACTGGAAAGAACACGTAGATAATATCGTGGGAAAGGCGAACCAGAGACTACGTTTTTTTGGCAGAACCCATAAAAGATGCAACAGAACTACTAAAGAAACTGCATACACTACGCTTGTCCGTCCATTTTTGGAGTATTGCAGCCCAGTGTGGGATCCTTATCAGGTGGGTTTGACGGAGGACATCGAAAGAGTCCAAAGAAGGGCAGCTCGTTTCGTATTGTCACGATACAGGGGAGATAGCGTTACGGAAATGATACAGGATCTGGGATGGGAATCACTACAACAACGGCGCTTATCGCTGCGGCGTGGGCTACTTAGGAAACTCCAATCGCCAACATTCTCCTCCGAATGAGAAAATATATTGTTGACTCCCACTTACATAGGTAGAAATGATCATCAGAATAAAATACGAGAAATCAGAGCTCGAACAGAGAGATTCAGGTGTTCTTTCTTCACGCGCGCTATTCGAGAATGGAATGGGAGATAAATAGTATAATTGTGGTTCGATGAACCCTCTGCCAGGCACTTAAATGTGATTTTCAGAGTATCCCATGTAGATGTAGATGTAGATGTTCGACTGTAACTCAGCTGGTAAGGTGCAAAGAGTTAAAATAAGAGGTTCGGATAAGCCACAAAAAATCACAATGTTCTTCAAAATGAGGATGTACCCCACAGGGATCCGTTTAGGGTCCTATGCTATTCAAAATATTCGAGGGTTGGAACTTAAATCTACATCTACATGGGATACTCTGCAAATCACGTTTAAGTGCCTGGCAGAGGGTTCATCGGACCACAATTATACTATTTATCTCCCATTCCATTCTCGAATAGCGCGCGGGAAGAAAGAACACCTGAATCTCTCTGTTCGAGCTCTGATTTCTCGTATTTTATTCTGATGATCATTTCTACCTATGTAAGTGGGAGTCAACAATATATTTTCGCATTCGGAGGAGAATGTTGGCGATTGGAGTTTCGCAAGTAGCCCACGCCGCAGCGATAAGCGCCGTCGTTGTAATGATTCCCATCCCAGATCCTGTACTATTTCCGTAACGCTGTCTCCCCTTTATCGTGACAATACGAAACGAGCTGCGCTTCTCTGGACTCTTTCGATGTCCTCCGTCAAACCCGCCTGATAAGGATCCCACACTGGGCAGCAATACTCCAAAAATGGACGGACAAGCGCGATGTATGCAGTTTCTTTAGTAGTTCTGTCGCATCTTTTAAGGGTCCTGCCAATAAAACGCAGTCTCTGGTTCGCCTTTCCCACGATATTATCTACGTGTTCTTTCCAGTTTAGGTCTGAAGTAATAGTAATTCCTAGGTATTTTGTGGAGTTTACGGCCTTCACATTTGATTGATTTATGTTGTAAACAAAGTTTAACGGATTTCTTTTCATACTCGTGTGGACGACTTCACACTTCTCATTATTTAGAGTCAATTGCCAATTTTTACACCATACTGATATCTTATTCAGATCGTTCTGCAGTTGGTTTTGATCTTCAGATGATTTTACTACACGGTAAACGACGGCGTCATCTGCAAACAACCTAAGAGAGCTACTTAGAGTTTCCCCTAAAGCGTTTATGTAAATAAGGAATAGCAGAAGACCAATAACACTACCCTGTGGAACGCCCGATATCACCTCTGTTTTAGTCGATGCCTTACCATCGATTACTACGAACTGTGTCCTCTCTGACAAGAAATCCCCTATCCAATTGCAAATTTGGGGCGATATACCATAACCACGCAATTTGATTAAAAGCCGTTTGTGAGGTACAGTGTCAAAAGCTTTCTGGAAATCAAGAAATACGGAATCTATTTGCGAACCTTTGTCGATAGCAACTATTTATTCACAACCGATACTAAAGCGTTAGATGTTTGAACCAGTTACTGTCCTTCAAAGTAGTCACCAGTGTTGTGTAGAAACGGTTCTCAGCGATAAGGAAGTCGTACTATTAGCAGAGCCTGTTCTGGCGATGGTCGGCCATTATCGGTGGGGGTTCGAATCCCCCCTCGGGCATGGATATTTGTGCCGTCTTTAGTATTAGCTAGTTAATAAGTAGTTTGTAACTTTAGGGACTGATGACCCCGTAGTCAAGTCCATTAAGCTCTACAAACATTTGAACATTTTTGTTGATGGTGCCACTGGAGCAGTCTACAGCCTGTCGAATCTCTGGAACAACTCTAGAAAATGCCACGAAGTGGTTCCATTATTTTCGAAATCAAATCAAATCACAAGGACTTATGTCAGGGGAGTATGGTGGATGGTAAAGTCCCATCGACCAAACAGAGCAGCCACAGCTTGCGCTGTATGCGCCTGCGCATTGTCGTGCTAAATGATAGGTCTGTTGCTCAGAAAATGACGCCGCTTCTTTCGCAAAGCTGTCGAAAATGCATCAGAGCCCCAGTATGGTGAAAGTTGCTGCCATTCTCTTGCGCGGCGGCGGAATAGCCGTGCGCACTGAGGCGCCGTGCTGCGGCGCGCGTGGCCGTTCTCCGTCCCCCATCGGGCATGGATGAGTGTGTTGTCATAATAACCAACCAGTTAAGTGCCACAGATATACAAATGTTTGAACTGTGATATGGTGTTATCCTAACGCATTACATTCCTCCACGGCGGACATTTCAATACACAGTATTACTGTTCGTTTCAGGAGCAGGACAGTAACAGATACAAACATGTAACGCTTTTGTATCGGTTGTTAATACGAGGCGCGTCCAGAAAGTAAGTTCCGTTTCAATTTATCTCCGCTGCAGCGCTGCGATTGCAGTTCCGCACATGCGCTGTAGACGATGTGTATCAAGGAGAAGAACATGCGCCATTTGGAGAGCGCTGTCAGATACGTACGCTTCGTTGTGCTTGTTTGAAATGTCGGCGTTGATTGAAAATCCCGCCGCCTATGAAATCAGGTCGGTGATTCTGTTTCTGAATGCGAGGAAAGTGAAACCAAGTGGAATTTATCGTCAAATTTGCGATGTTTACGTACCAAATGCGATGAGTGATTCGATTGTGATGAGTCCGACAGTTCAATGGCGGGCGTAGTGATGTGCACGATGAAGAACGAAGTAGGCATCCTCCTTTGGTTACAGAAGAACAGGTTTACGCGATTGATGACAAGATCCAGGAAAACCGTAAGTTTACAATTAGTGCTGTCACTATAGACTTCCCCCAAATTTCACGATCACTGATGCATGACATTGTTACCAAACAACTGGAATTCCGTATACTTTGGGATTTGGCTGCGACGTATTTGACCATCCTCCGTACAGCCCTGACCTCGCTCCTAGCGACTTTCACCTGTTCTTACATCTCAAGTCTTTCCTTGGCGGTCATCACTTCACCAATGACGACGAGCTGAGAAAAAACTGTTTCCAACTGGTTGAAGACACAGGCGGCAGATTTCTATGAAGAAGGAATACAAAACCTGGTGCCACGCTATGACAAATGCCTGCAAAATTTCGGCAATTATGTGGAAAAGTAGTTTAAGAGTTGTAAATTTTTTTGCAATAAAAATTTCTTCTGTATCTATGTACAATTTCATTTTATTACCAAACGGAACTTACTTTCTGGACACGCCTCGTAAATAGTTGCTACTATTTAATTTCCAACTCTCGTATTACTGATTTGTCATATATATTCACCAAGATGAAATTTATTTGGTAACTATTTTTTACTGACAAAGAGGTTTCAATATCATAGTGATTATGTAAGATTTGAATGCATATTTCTCATGACTTTGTAAACTGAACGTTTCTTAGCATTAACTGAGGTCTGCTGGGAACGATGGCTTTAAGGATTTTGCGTTACAGGTCCAAGAGACCTAATATGGTGACTTACAATGAAAGAAGTATATTTAATACCAGAAAAAGTAAATTTCACAGGTAAAATGTGTATTGGTACCTGGGAAAAAAGTATATTTTCAACTTGCAAATCTGAGAAAATAGCACGATTTTTATTCTTGTCTGTGTTTACAAACTGAATTACTCATTGTGTGACTGTGTGTACGCTCTTTTCCTAATGAAGGCTGTGGTTGCATGACTGTGAGTGTCATCTAAACATTCTTGTCTGCATCTCATTGATCGTACAAATGGTGATTGATAACCTATCCTATTGTAATCAACATGCCCTTTTCAATGTTAATAAATATTACAGTAATGTTCTGAACATATTTCTCTCTCTCTCTCTACTCATTTGTACTGTTCTTAACATATCTCTCTCTCTCTCTCTCTCTCTCTCTCTCTCTCTCTCTCTCTGTCTCCCCACTGAGTTGCCAAGTTGACAATTCCTTGGCGTCTCAGATTAGTTACATCAAAGCATCCCCTTTTTTATGTCATTTCTGCCATAAAACATTATCCCCTTTTTGATTTAGTATTGTTACTCGATCTGCTCATGTAACTCAGGGTGTTAAAAAAGTCATGTTTTGGGAAGTGAGAATATGTTCTAACAATCTTTTTTTCATGATACGGTGTGTAACACCACCATCAAAAATATGGAATATGTTCTTTTGCCGTAGTGAATTGGCGGGGCGTTCTAAGGCACTTTGCTCGGTTCCTCGCCATCGGAAGTTCGAGTCCTTTCTGGGGCATTGGTGTGTGTATTGTCCTTCGGTTAGTTTAACTTAATTTAAGTAGTTCGTAAGCCTAGGTACCGATAACCAAAGAAGTTAAATCCCATAGATTTACAAATATTTTTTAAGTTCTTTTAACACATTGACTTCATTTCTTTGACGGTATACACAGTGTTCTACGAGGTGGTAATACACACGAATAGTAATAAAATACCATATATATGTGTCCAATATTTATTCAGTACGGAGATGAAATCGTTAATATATAAGACAAACTAACTTAAGACAAAGACAAATGAGTCCTTTCAAAGTAGATTTTCAAACTTTCAACCAAAAAGTCATATAATTTTTTTGAGTTTTCTTGGTAAAACTACATGTGGCTCTTGTGACCGTCTTTGAGTTCTTTTGTGAGGGCTGCACTATTAATAATCCAAGAGATTAAACAGACTTCGTGTATCAACCATCCCAACAGGCAAAACTTCCAAGTGGTTAAAATCCGGAGAACATTGTAGCCAAAAAAGGTGCCTTTATCTAGCGTTACATCTTCCGGGGCCTGTTAAGTTGAGACGATGTTTCACGTGATGACTAGAATGTGCAGGAGGCCCATCACAATGCAATCTCTTTCAATAATGCGGAAGTTCATTTTTATGAAAGTGTAGATAACAGTCGAAGTCGATGTAGTACCACAAGACGTCCAATCTACTGAGTGCGTATGAAAACTCCGCAGAAATTTACAGAGAAGAGTTCTTGAGAATTCCTGTCCACAAAGACATGTACGTTTCCTTCCGATCTCTGATGTGTATTACTAGTGTTACGGATGCTGTCACGAGTGAAACAGATTCACCGGCGCATAGAAAAAGCTGATTACTTGCTGATTTTTAAGTATCAAACAACAAAATTCTTGTCGTCTATTTTCTTCTCCTGATGTTGCTGAATGAACTATAAATAATACTGACGTAATCTGCGATACGTAATGTCTGCCATACTGTGTGTGAAACACCGATATTTGCAGAAATTCTATGCGTTCTTGTTGAAAGACTACGTCCTGCTGACTGAATGATCTCTTCCACTTCATCCACAGTCTGTTCATTTCCACGTTCAGTTGCAGTAGGCCTATGACTACCGAGCTCTGTACAAGTGTCATATGGTGTACTGAACACACGAGTTAGCATTTCTGAATCTGGCACTCTGCTGCACCGTTTGCTTTACAAGCAGCAGCAGCATTGCTAGTACAAAGACCACATACAAATACCATATAGGCATATCATCATGTGGAAAACCGTGCATCATGTTTACACGTGACATTACTGTAGACTTTTGCAGCAAATCACACTGAAACATTCTATGTTAACTAAAGCACGGCTTCAAAACCTGAGCATCAGCATTCGTAAATATGGCCATAGCAAACCATAGCAACCAGTATACCAACGCACGAAACGAAAATGCATCGAACTCAACCGTATCTCTGAAGTCAATAAATGTATGACAGATGCAATTTCTCTATACTACCATCTCGTAAAATATCTACTATTTCTACTGTAACAAACTGCACACATTAATAACTTGGATGTCTCTATTCACGAAGAAGCAATGTGTAAAATATTTCCGCCACTCATTCCAATAGTACCGCTCAGAAATTAAAAAAAAAATAAAAAAAAAATAAAAAAATAAAAATAGAATGTTGTCAGCCAAAGATTTTACGGCCACAGAAACTGTATGTAATGACGTCATTCGTGGTAAGAAACATTTCTTAGCTATTATTCGCAGTCTTTTGCCATTGTATTTCTACCATTTTTTATTTTTTATTTTTTTATTTTGATGAATGTATGCTACTGTTAACAGTTAGATTATATCAGAGTTAAACGCATTCAGCATTTTCCTTCAAGTATCTAGAAACCTTAATCCTACAAAGTATGATATTTTATGAGTGTGTCTTAACGTGTCAGTGCAAGTAATTTGCAAACAGTGTGAAGAACATTAAGGTTTTAAAACGTCCCACTTATTCTGATTTCAGTGGGAACAGTTTTTTTATTATGGTAAATGTTAAAATTATTACGGGAAATTAAAGACAATGCAGATAGTAACTTCTAAACTATCAGCCAATAATATCTTTGAACTGTTGTGGTTACGACGCTCATGATATGATTTGACTTCGTAGCATTATTCAAAAACTGTGACCTAGCCTTGATATTTCTCTTTCCACGTTAATCCTGAATGAGAGCGAAGAAAATAAGAGTCCATGCTCATTTTCAAAAGTATATTCCACTATCTGCTGGCTAAATGTGTGTACATCTGTTGCCAACTTATGCAGAGAACTTTGTGGGCATTCAAGTAAAATTTATAATCTCTCCGTATCTGAGTAACAGTGACTAAAATCAATTTCAGAGACTGTAATAGACGATGAATATGACACCACACATTGCATGTTCTGCTGCCAACTTTACATCACACGGAAGCCGCTGAGATAAGTAAAATTTTACGTGTCCACGCATCAGTTGCCTATACGCCAGTATTTCAAGGGGTAAAGAAGAAAATACGTCACATAAAATGGCGCCCTGGAGCGTGGGGCCCGAATGAAGAAAGAGAATTGGAAAGCAATAATTGGTCTAATATTTACCAAGAATGCAAACTCGAATCACGAGATTATTGGAAAAACTCAGTCTAAGGTCATTACGAATACATTTGTAGCAAATTTTTAAGATATCTAAGTATTTTATATATGTGTGTTGTTTTTTAATACCAATTTATGTACTTTCATCTGTTTCATGAGTGTTTCCATTTGTAAATGTGGTAACGGAGTTCTTACGTATCCTGGAGAAGTACTGGTTGGAATTTTACCACATAAATTATCCTGTGGCGGATAGTCTTTCACCTGATGTACCAAGGTAAGGACTATGGTTCAATTGCACCTGATTTGCCTGTAAATTCCGATTACTGGGTTTGGTAATATTGTGTATTTTAAATTAGTAGACAGAAAGCTTTATCACACAACATTGCAACAGTGTAATAGTGAATCGCTTTTTGCAAGGCAAGAAACTGTATTATAGATTGTAGGGTAAGAGTATGTTTACCAGATTAACAACTTCGGTGTTTAGGATAATTTGAGTTTTTCAAGATGAGTTGAAATACTAGAAAAACACCCGTGGAAAATGTGAATGAAGCAAATGCTTGTAATCTTGTACAGCCTGTAAACGAACAGGAACGAGAATGTTTTTCTGAGAATAAAGTTGAAAATTGTAGGGAATCAGGGATACACACAGATCCCAGGTTAGAAGTAACTACATTTTCCGAAAGCAATCAGGACTGCCTTACCTTGTGTCAAGTACTTCTGCTTGTTTACTACCAAATGATGCCAACAGTAATGATAACAGTTTTAGAGACCCTCTAATGGCTATTCTTCTAGCGCTTAAACAAGGTCAAGCAGAACAATCTGTAAAACTTAACTCTCTTGAACCGCAGAATAATCGCTTGTCCAAGGTCAAGCAGAACAATCTACAAAAATTGAACAAATATTTGATGAGCAGTCAGATAGGTTAGTTTCTGAGTTTACTTTAAGAGGTGAAAGAGATAAACAACTTAAAAAAGAAGTGGGTACTATTAAACCTAGTTATGAACAATTGCCTAGAGCAGTAGAAACTGTGCAGGCTGAAGTTCAAACTTTAATATAATTTAGTTCAGAAGTACAACCTGACATTGATGTCTTAGTACTTCTGTAAACTATTTAGAAATAACCAAAAGTAATACTGTTAATAATTATCTTGCTGAAGCCTTACAAGGGTCGAAAGTGAAGTTAATTAATGGTTACAGGAACAGTCTGCCGTTGTAACATAAAAGTTAGAAACAGAAGTAGCTTCAACGGTAGTAAGAGAAAACTCTAACGCCAGTCTTAATAACGCTACTCCGGTAGACGATTCCGCAAAAGCTGACCTGTGTGGGATTAAAGAGCAACTTAATGAAGAACTTCCACGTTAGAGAAGTGATATAAAAGTCGATTTCAGCAACTTGAGTCTGAAAATCGAAGCGAAATGATTGCTGACAGGGAAAGGAGTACTCAGAATATTTGTTATCCTATAGTGAATAGACCTAATAGTTGTAGTTCTGACAGACACAATGCAGGCTATTCTTTTGTAGCAAATTGCAGAAATTCTCGATCTGACGCAGTAAATGAGCTAGCTGCTTATATGTTAGAACAAAGTATTTTTAAACAAAGACAGTTTCAAACGCTCTCGTCTGAAAAAGATGATGTTCATTCAGTTATATGTATACGTACTTCTAGAAACATTTTTCCTAGATCGTGGTCTCAGTACCATAGGCTGCAGTTTATTATATCACACATAACAGGGGGTGCCAGCCTATGGGTAAATTACATAATATTGTAAGAACACCGATTGAATTTGAACGGCGGTTCCTAAGTAAATATTTTTCTTTCAATAAACAAGAAAGATTAAGAAATGAGACCTACAGTCCTGAACTATATAATCAGAAGAAATGTACATTAGGCAAATAATTTGAAACGTATATACACAAAACCAGGTACTGGGATTATCCCATGTCTACTAGGGAAGTATTACGTCTATAAAGACTAGTCTACCCAAGTATATAAAGGTAAAGTTAATGTTTGTTTCTGACCATGAATTAGAAATAATTATGTCGTACGTTGATTGTATAGACATGTTAGAGGAAGAAAATAAACGTAGTGCAAGTAATGATAAGCAATATAATGGTAATGGACTTTGTAAGAATAACGGAAATAATAAAGACGGACAGGAAAATAATCAGTGGGAAAAATAATCAAAATAATCCACAAAATGGCTTCACAAATGAACATCCCAGTAATCACAGCTCTAAGAATCACAGTAAAAACAATAATAATAATAACAACAACAATGGTGGTTACGGTAATTCTAACAAACGATTCCGGAATGACGATAATTCTCAGAATGTCAATGGTAATTCTAACAAACAGAGAAAACGTAATTTTAACGAAGACTTTAATCAGTATAAGCAAAACCAACAACCGACTAATTGGGGAAACTGACTGGTGTCAGTAAATTATTTGACTCCCTGGAATGTTCAAAACCCAGCTATCCAAGTAAATCAAACTATTCCAGTAAACCTTGCCTTTCTAGTAGTACCTTCAAACTTTCCGCCAAGTAGTGGAATTAACCAAAACCTTTCAGTGAACGGTCAAGGCTAAACGTTTCCGCTGTCTTTCCAACCGATTTCTAATAATCAGCGTGAAACACAACCAGTCAGACTTATTGAGGTAATTGGTGAGGCGACCAGTAAAAAGAATGATGTTCCATCCACTTCAACAAACTATATCCGGTAGGTTTTTTGAGCCTTCCGAAGGCTAAAACCAATTTCAGGGACTGCAATAGGGACTTTAATCAGTATAAGCAAAACCAACAACCGACTAATTGGGGAAACTGACTGGTGTCAGTAAATTATTTGACTCCCTGGAATGTTCAAAACCCAGCTATCCAAGTAAATCAAACTATTCCAGTAAACCTTGCCTTTCTAGTAGTACCTTCAAACTTTCCGCCAAGTAGTGGAATTAACCAAAACCTTTCAGTGAACGGTCAAGGCTAAACGTTTCCGCTGTCTTTCCAACCGATTTCTAATAATCAGCGTGAAACACAACCAGTCAGACTTATTGAGGTAATTGGTGAGGCGACCAGTAAAAAGAATGATGTTCCATCCACTTCAACAAACTATATCCGGTAGGTTTTTTGAGCCTTCCGAAGGCTAAAACCAATTTCAGGGACTGCAATAGACGATGAATATGACACTACCCATTGCATGTTCTGCTGCCAACCTTACATCAAACGCAAGGCGCTGCCATAAGTAAAATTTTACCTGTCTACGCGTCAGGTGCCGATAGGCCAGTCTTTCAAGAGCTACGGAAAAAAAGACGTCACAAATGCCAGTGTTTTTCCCTGAGGAAACAAGTTTGAAATAACAGCCGACAAACAAGAATTAACTTGTCTCCATGCTACCGTATTATTTTATCAATAACGACGACAACCTACATCCTTCTGAACTTGGTTGCTGTATTCGTCTTTCCATCTTCTCCCGCGATTTTTAACCCATAGACTTCGCTACAATGGTAGTTTCTTTGTTGTCGCAGAATGTATCCCAGTACTCAACACATTATTTTAGTTAAGATATAACTGAAAGATCTTTTCTGATAATGTTGAGTATCTCTTCGTTAGTTATGCGATCTACATATCGAATCTTCAACATTCCTCTTCAACGCCATATTTCAGAAGACACTATCATCTTTTTGTCTGAGCTTCTTATCGACCGCATTTCACTCCTGTAGAATGTTACACTCCAAACAAGTGCTTTCGGAAAGTAATTCCTAATATTTACATTAATTATGGATGTTAACAAATTTCTGTTCCTCAGAAATGCTTGTCGTTCACAGCCATTCTGCAGATGATATCTTCTTTACTTCGGTCATCAGAGACACTACAAAATCCAGAGTATAAAACATTTGTAAATACATCATATAGGTTAGAATAAAGGGAGGTGGCATAATCCACGCAGAGCACATACGTCATTTGAAGCCTGTCCGCCATCTTGGTCAGTGCTGGATTTCTATTTCTCCGTTAAAACTATGCGTTAAGTCGACCCTCTTACTGTTAATGCACTGGACTGACAGTCACTGTGAATTATGTACTTTAAAACAATATATTTTCTTGAATAAATAGTAATAAATACTCAGCATATTATATTTGAAAACTTAATTTTTAACGGCTAATTTTCACTCATTTAACACGTTGTACATAAAGGCAAAACCGTCTAACGGTTTATTAGCTCTACAATACGAACACTTCTCCAAAACCTAGCAATATGGCGGAGGCAGGATTCACTTTTTCAGCCTAAGGGCGTCTCCCTACATTCAAACGTCATTGAAATATTATTACAAAAGATATAATGAAATATAAGATCTTTGTAAACACATAGCATCATAACAACTGTCAAATAAGAAAGTCATTACATTAATAATTATTAAAAAACTAGTTTCTAAGAAGTGTACCTATAAAAATCATATAGAGGTACAGATGATGTGTGTTACCGGCAAATGGAATGTAAGAAATTAATTTAAAATCTATAATATACTCCCTATTTGTGTCGAAAAAAGCTTTAAAAAAAAAACAAAAAAAAAAAAAAAAAAAAAAAAAAAAACCATTTCAACTATTGCAGACCACTTGACAATGCCAAATACGGCGAAACAGCTGTAGTGTATAAATAAATTAAGCTAATATGCAGCAGTAAAGGATATCATACTTATTAAAACTGCCATACTACGATATATTCAATGCTGCAGGCCCATTAATGAAAAAGTTTTGATGACACAGTCAAGAGAAATAACCAGCATATTTCTGCGTCTTATACATATAAAAATAAAAATCACAAAGGTCACTGAAGCCATCAAGTACAACAAAAAGTGCTTAAAATGTGGAGTAATTCTTTCATATATAAACATCAAAATAATAGATAAAACAAGTCTAAATCAACAAATCACAAATTATGATGCAAGACTATGGATTGAAGAAGAACTAAACTTCAAACATCACTGCAAAGAAGTACTAAAGCAAGAAATGTATGTAACCCATTTAGAATTATGTAATAGTGTCTCTCCTTTGGTTTTTGATATTATATATAAATTTATAATTATATATAATATACATACCAGCAAACAGGTTCGACATAAACACAACAAAAAATTTGCAAAATTAACACAAATACAAAAAAACACAATTATTGGGTAAACCACACGACATATTACAGTTTTATCCCCGAACTAAATACCTAACAGAATTAGAATTTTCAGTAAATGAAATAAATTTACTCAATAAAGGAATCAAATATAACATTGAAACAAAACTGAATATAAATGTAATAAAATATGCAATGACAACTGGTAAAATTGGAATAGATAATGCTAATCTCCACCCCAATGAACCACAGACATTGCCGAGGTGGGGTGGCTTGCGTGCCTCAACGATGCAGATAGCCGTACCGTAGGTGCAACCACAGCGAGGGGTATCTGTGGAGAGGCCAGCCAAACATGTGGTTCCTGAAGAGGGCAGCAGCCTTTTCAGTAGTTACAGGGGCAACAGTCTGGATGATTGACTAAGCTGGCCTTGTAAAATCAGCTAATGTGGCTTTGCCATGCAGTTACTGCGAACGGCTGAAAGCAAGGGGAAACTGCAGCCGTTACTTTTCCCGAGGACATGCACCTCTACTGTACGAAAATATGATGATGGCATCCTCTTGGGTAAAATATTACGGAGGTAAAATAGTCCCCCATTCGGATCTCCGGGCGGGGACTACTCAGGAGGATGTTGTCATCAGGAAAGACAATACTGGCATTCTACGGATCGGAGCGTGGAATGTTAGATCCCTTAATCGGGTAGGAAAATTAGAAAATGTAAGAAGGGAAATGGATAGGTTGAGGTTAGATATAGTGGGGATTAGTGAAGTTCGGTGGCAGGATGAACAGGATTTCTGGTCAGGTGAGTACAAGATTATAAATACAAAATCAGTTAGGGGTATCACAGGAGTAGGACTGATAATGAATAAGAAGATAGGAATGCGGGTAAACTACTATGAGCAGCACAGTGATCGCATTATCATTGTCAAGATAGATACGAAGCCAACACCGACAACGGTAGTACAGGTTTATATGCCAACTAGTTCTGCCGATGATGAGGAGATCGAAGAAATATAAGAGGAGCTAAAGGAAATTATTCAGACAGTTAAGGGAGAGGAAAACTTACTTGTGATGAGAGACTGGAATTCGGTAGTAGGAAAAGGAAGAGAAGGAAAATTAGTAGGTGAATATGGACTGGGCAGAAGGAATGAAAGAGGAAGTCGCCTGGTAGAATTTTGCATGGAACATGATTTAATCGTAACAAACACGTGGTTTAAGAATCACAAAAGAAGGTTGTATACGTGGAAGAGACCAGGAGACACCGGAAGGTATCAGATAGATTTTATAATGGTAAAACATTGATTCCAGAACCAGCTGATAAATTGTAAGACATACCCAGGGGCAGATACAGACTCTGACCATAACTTGTTAGTCATGAACTGTAGGCTGAAACTGAAAAAAAAAAAACTGCAGAAAGGTAGGAAAATAAGGAGATGGGACTGAGATAAATTGAAGGAATGTGAAGTTCTGGAGAAATTCAGAGGGAGATTTAGGCATCAATTGACAGAAACAGTGGAAAATAAAACAGTAGAGGAGAAATGGGTAGCATTGAGAGATGAAATAGTGAAGGCAGCAGAGGACAAAATAGGTAGGAAGGCAAGACCTACAAAAAGTCGTTGTTGTTGTTGTTGTCTAGAGGGGACCAGACTGCACGGTCATCAGTCCCCTGTTGCAAGCAAAGTCAATGCGGCGTATTGCAAGAAGAAAAAACGATCATTGAAACACAAAAAAGAGAAAGCACAATGGGTACACAATGACAAGGAGCATTGAGGTCATAATAAAAATAATTGGACTAAAAAGTTACAGCAGAATGTTGTGGCTGGCTGATCACGAGGATAATAAAGGATGAGCCAGCTACTCTGCACATTCTAAAACATACGAATAGAAGCAGGGTAGACAACACAAAATAAGAAGGGTAAAAGGTTGTGAGAGATGGGTGCCTGAGAGTTCAGGCTAAGGAACCCACCGTTATATCAAATGGTAAAACCCAGCTGCACGGATAAAACGTAAAACAGCTGTAACAGCGTCGTCACCCAGAATAAAAGGAAGCGCAGCTGGCAGGTCAAAGGACTGTCGGAAGTCAGCTAAAAGGGGACAGTCCACCAGGATGTGAACCACTGTCAATAAAGTGCCACAGCGACACTGTGGAGGATCCTCCCGTCGAAGTAGATGGCCATGTGTTATCCACGTGTGACCAATACGCAGACGACAAAGGACAACTGACTCCTTCCGAGATGCCCTCAGGGAGGACTTCCACGGAGCTGTAGAACGCTTCACTGCAAGGAGCTTATTTGGGGCAGGTGAGTCAACCCACTCAGTGTTCCAAAGCCCAAGTACCTTCCGGTGGAACTCCAATCGGAGGTCCCTCTCTTGAACGCCAATTTCTAAGAGGCTGGAAGTAATTGCCTGCTTAGCCAGTCGATCTACGCGTTCGTTCCCCGGAATTCCAACGCGCCCAGGGGTCCAAACGAAGGACACAGTGCGGCCAGACTGGACGAGAAGGTTAATAGAGTCCTGGATGGACCGCACGAGGGGGTGTTTTGGAAAGCACTGGTCAAGAGTTTGCAAGCCGCCCAGGGAGTCGCTGCAGATAACATACGACTCCCCGGGACAGGCTATAAGGTGCTCAAGTGCTCGACAGATAGCGATCAGCTCTGCAGTGAATATACTACTCCCACAGGGTAAGGCGTGTTGTTCAATGTCCTCATTATGGGTGTAGGCATACCCACAACGGCCATCCACGAGACCCGTCTGTGTATACAACTTCGGCGCCATGGAAAGAACTCAGTATCGCCTGAAATTGGCGGCGGAGAGTCAACGGTGCAACAGAGGTTTTACACTCACGGGACAAGTCTAACCGAAGCTGCAGACGTGGTACAGACCAAGGAGGAGCACGGGAAGAGTAGTGAAAAGCGGGAGGAATAGGAAGGGATTCAAGTGAGGAGAGAAGGGATCGAACACGGACCGCAATCGGGAGACCCGACCTTGGCCGCCGTCGTGGGAAAGGGAGGACAACATCCGGAAAGAGAAGCCTGTAATTTGGATGGTGGGGTAAGGCGTGTACATGGGCAGCATAAGAAGCTAGTAAGCGCTGCCGGCGGAAACGCAGGGGTGGAACCCCTACTTCGGCTAGCAGACTTGTCACCGGGCTCGTGCGAAAGGCCCCTGTCGCCAAACGGACACCACTATGGAGGACCGGGTCCAATACCTGCAGTGCTGATGGCGCTGCAGAGTCATAAACAATACTCCCGTAGTCCAGGCGCGATTGTATGAGGGCCTTGTATAGCTGGAGAAGAGTTGGGCGTGATGCTCCCCAAGCCGTGTGGCCAAGACAGCGGAGGATATTCAGATGTTTCCAGCATTTCTGTCGCAGCTGACGGAGGTGCGGCTGCCAAGTCAGCCGGGCATCAAAAACCATACCGAGGAAGCGGTGCGTTTCTTCAACACGAAGACGTTCATTACCTAGGTACAGCTCTGGATCAAGGTGAAGTGCCCGACGACGACAGAAGTGCATTACTCGGGTCTTAGAACCCGAGAAGTGGAAACCGTGGGCTGAGGCTCATGACTCTGCCTTTCTAATGGCTCCCTGCAGCCGCTGTTCAGCGACACCAATTGTGGCGGAGCTGAAATAAAGGCAAAAATCATCCGCAAATAGGGAGGAGGAAACTGATGACCCAACCGCTGCTGCCAGACCATTGATGGCAATCAGGAAGAGGGCAACACTGAGAACAGATCCCTGTGGGACACCATTCTCCTGGATATGAGGAGAGCTGAGACAGGTGCCTACACGAACTTGAAAATAGCGGGTCGATAAAAAGTTCCGTATAAAAATTGGAAGGGAGCCCCTCAGACCCCAACCATGCAGTGTAGCCAGAATATGGTGGCGCCAGGTTGTATCGTAAGCCTTACGGAGATCAAAAAAGACCGCAACGAGATGTTCGCGCCTGGTGAAGGCAGTGCGAATAGCCGATTCCAGCGAGACAAGGTTGTCAATGGCGGAACGGCCTTGACGGACTCCCCCTTGTTGTGGAGCAAGAAGTTCGCGGTCTTCAAGGAGCCACATCAGCCGCCGACTCACCATTCGCTCGAGTAGTTTGCAGAGCACATTGGTAAGGCTGATTGAGCGATAACTGTCAGCCACCAATGGATCTGCTTCAGGTTTCAACACCGGGATCACGGTGCTTTCCCGCCACTGTGATGGGAAAACCCCATCTGCCCAGATACGGTTGAACAGGGAGAGAAGGTGGTGGTGAAACTCAGCCGAAAGGTGACGGAGGAACTGACTGTGTATTCGATCTGGTCCCGGAGATCACAGCTAGAGCAGTTTGAAGCTCCCACTCGCTAAACTGGGCGTTGTAAAGTTCCTGGCGGCGTGTGCGGAATGACAACTGCTGCCGCTCGACCCTCTCTTTGAAGGTGCGGAAGTCTGCACTGTATGTTTCAGTTGCAGAGCAACGGGCATAGTGATCTGCCATGCACTCAGCTATGGCTCGTGGGTCAGTGCAGAGAGCAACCTGAATGGTGAGCGATGGGATTCCAGGCGGTGGGCGATATCCGAAGAGGCGCCGTACTTGGGTCCAGACCCGAGAAGGGGAGGCGCGAGAGCCGATAGAAGCTACAAACCTCTCCCAGGAATCCTTCTTACTCTGCCGAATCAATCGCCGAGCCCTTGCACGGAGACGTTTAAAGGCAATGAGGTTTTCTAGAGAAGGATGTCGCCGGTGTCGCTGGAGCGCACGCTGACGTTCCCGAATGGCCTCAGCGATCTCCTGTGTCCACCAAGGGACCGAAACAAATCTAAGTGACGCGGATGCGGTTGGAACAGTCTTCTCGGCGGCGGAAACTATGGCCTTTGTGACTTGCTGGACAGCCACTTCAATGTCAGCCGAAAGTGGAGTTGTAACCACCGCAGCTGAAGCATATGCCGGCCAGTCAGCACTATGAAGCGACCAATGAGGCAGCCGGTTTGCGGTTTGAGTCTCTGGGAGCGACAGAAAGATGGGAAAATGGTCGCTGCCACAGAGATCATCATGCACAGTCCAATTCAGATGAGGAAGAAGACTCGGGCTACAAATAGACAGGTCGATGGCCGAGTATGTGCCATGAGCTACGCTGAAGTGCGTCGGAGCACCCGTGTTCAGAAGGCAAAGGTTCTGCTGTGTCAGGAGCATCTCAACATCCCTACCACGCACCGAAGTCTGTGTCCCACCCCACATCGGGTGGTGGGCATTAAAATCCCCCAAAAGGAGTTGAGAGATCAAGGCACCGAGGTCAGCAAGAGAAACAAGGTCATCTGGTGGGAGGTAGAGGGAACAGATCGTTAGTTCCTGCCTTGCTCTGATCCTAACAGCCACTGCCTCAAGATTCGTGGTGAGGGGCAGAGCTGTACTGGGGACAGTGGCAAGGACATAGAGGCAGACACCTCCAGAGACCCTGTCACAGAAGGGACGATTTTTAAAAAAGCCCCGGTAGCCACGTAGGGCAGAGGTCTTCTGGGCAGGAAACCACGTTTCCTGTAACGCTATGCAGAGCAAAGGGTGTTGGCACATTAGCTGTTGCAGCTCAGCCAGGTGGTGGAAAAAACCGCCGCAATTCCACTGGAGAATTTGATGGTGCATGACTTTAAAGGCCATGATGCAAAGTATAAATAATACTATTGCATGGGTTCATCTGCTGTCGCCGATTTGGAGCATTCAGAATCCAGAATCATGCGTTCGGGAGAGGCTGTAAATGCAAGATCCTCAGGTGACGCGAGGATCTGTACCTCATCGTCCGATGCAGAAGATGAGGTGGCAGGTGGCTGTAGAGCCACCGAAGACTCTTTGGTCTTCTTTTTCCGTCCCTCTCGCTGGCCCTTAGGTTTGCAGGGCCGGGAGGGCTTCTCTATAGTGGCGTCAGTGGTAGAGGAAGAGCGGGAAGCCCTTCTTCCAACAGGTTTGGGATTCTTCCGCCATTGGCTGGGATCCGCTGGATCACTAAGAGAAGCCTCGGAAGGGAGTGCCCCAAGGGACCCCTTCCGAGAGAGGGGAGCCGGAGGAGGCTGCTCCTTCTCCGGCTGGGAGGTGGGGACTGGTGTCCCCGAATGTAGTGGTGGAGTGGCCCCCTCAGGTGGTAGTGGGGGGGGGGCAGTGAGAGGAGTGCCCCCGACCTTGACGGAGGCAGATGTGCTTTGATGGACCTTTGGGCCCACAGATGGTTGTTGCAAGGTAGATAACCGAAGAGGTGGTAATGATGCAACAGCAGCAAAAGACGTTGTCATAGAAACCGGGTGAAGCCGTTCATATTTTTTACGCGCTTCGGTATGTGTCAGTCGATCCAGGGTCTTTATTTCCATTATCTTCCGCTCTTTGCGGAGCACAGTACAGTCTGGAGAACAAGGTGGATGTTGCTGCCCACAGTTTACACAGATAGTTGGAGGAGTACACGGAGCGTCCGCGTGTGATGGACGCCCGCATTCCCTACATGTGGGGCTGGAATTACATCTGGAGGACATATGTCCGAATTTCCAGCATTTAAAGCAGCGCATAGGGGGAGGAATATAAGGCTTTACATCACACCGGTAGACCATAACCTTGACCTTTTCGGGCAATGTATCGCCGTCAAAGGCCAAGATGAAAGCACCGGTGGCTACCCTATTATCCTTCGAACCCCTATGCACGCGCCGGACGAAGTGTACACCCCGTCGCTCTAAGTTGGCGCGTAGCTCGTCATCCGACTGTAAAAGAAGGTCTCTGTGGTAGATAAGTCCCTGGATCATGTTGAGCGATTTGTGGGGTGTTTTACTGACCGGAACGTCACCCAGCTTATCGCAAGCGAGTAATGCTTTCGATTGGGCGGATGACGCTGTTTCGATCAGTACCGAACCGCTCTTCATTTTCGACATACCCGAGACTTCACCAAACTTATCTTCAAGGTGTTCAACGAAGAAAAGTGGTTTCATTGACATGAAGGTTTCCCCATCCGTTCTGCTGCAAACGAGATACTTCGGAGAGTAAGACTCATCCCTATCTTTAGCCCGCCGTTCCTCCCAAGGGGTGGCCAGGGAAGGGAACGTTCGGGGATCGTATGTCGCTGCATTATAAACAACTCTTCCTCTCTTAGAGACGGCGGTTTTGCGACCGCCCACGCTATTTATTGCTCGTTTCATGTCTGTCCCATAAGCAGCTAGGGAAATAAGCGTCCACCCAGACAGAGCCCCGCTTGCCTGGGTAAGCCTTATACAACTGAGGTGCGGCAGGTTCCTCAAAGGTTGCTCGCTAGTGGCTGTTCAACCTCAGCAGCCATGCATCTCCTCGGCACGTAGCACACCTTGAGATTGAGTTTTTTTTTATAGAGGTTTGTACCGTCCTCGCGACCCGGGCGATTAAGCCAAGATCCCCGGGCTCTGAAACGTACAACGTTCCACCGTCGCGCCGAACGATGGTCGTTGAGGCACGCACAGAGCTTACGGTGTAGCGGACTGTTGGCGCGACACAGCCCACAGCTCAGGACCCCGGGTTCGCCAAGCCCGTACCCAGCAAATTAATGCTGAGCCCCTGAGGGGTACAAAAAGTCCTTGGATATCAGATGACATACTAAATTTAATCGATGACAGGAGAAAATATAAAAATGCAGTAAATGAAACAGGCAAAATGAAGTACAGACGACTAAGAAATGAGATTGACAGGAAGTGCAAAGTGGCCAAGCAGGAGTGGCTAGAAGCCAAATGCAAATCTGTAGAAGAATGTATAAGAAGGGGAAAAGTAGATACCGCCTACAGGAAAATAAAAGAGACATTTTGGGACAAGAAAAGCAACTCTACGAATATCAAGAACTCAGATGGGAAACTAGTTCTCAGCAAAGAAGGGAAGGCTGAAAGGTGGATGAGTACATAGAGCAGCTCTACAAAGGAAATGAACTTAGAGACGATGTTGTAGAAAGGGAAGAGAAAGTAGATCAAGATGAAATAGGAGATACTATACTGAGAGATGAATTTGACAGAGCCCTGAAAGGCCTAGGTCGGAACAAGGCCCCAGGAGTAGATGACATACCCTCATAGCTACTAACGTCTCTGGGAGAGCCAGCCATGACAAAGTCATGGTTGCAAAATTTTAACACGAATTATCTACAGGAGAATGGAAAAGATGGTAGAAGCTGACCTCGGGGAAGATCAGTTTGGATTCAGGAGGAACGTAGGAACCCGGGAGTCAATCCTCACTTTACGTCTCATCTTATAAGATAGATTAAGGAAAGGCAAACCTACATTTTTAGCTTTTGTAGATTTGTAGAAAGCTTTTGACAATGTTGACTGGAATACACTCTTTCAATTTCTGAAGTCAGCAGGGGCAAAATATAGAGAAGGAAGAGTTATTTACAACTTGTACAAAAGCCAGACCGCAGTTATTAGACTCGAAGGGCATGAAAGGGAAGCATCAGTTGGGAAGGGAGTAAGACGGGGTTGTAGCCTTTCTCCAATGCTATTCAATTTGTACATCGAGCAGGCGGTGAAGGAAAGCAAGGAAAAATTTGGAATAGGGATTAAAGTTCAGGGGGAAGAAATAAAATCATTACGTTTTGCTGATGACATTGTAATTCTGTCAGAGACAGCAAAGGACCTGGAAGAGCAGATAAATGGAATGGACAGTGTATTCAAGAGAGCGTATAAAATGAACATTAACAAGAGCAAAACAAAAATAATGAAGGGTCTTAGAAAAGTGTAAGGAAGTCTTTTCTGAAGGCATTTGTGTGGAGTGTTGCCTTGTACGGGAGTGAAACATGGACGATAAGCAGTGCGGACAGGAAGAGAATAGAGGCTTTTGAAATGTGGTGCTACAGAAGAATGCTGAAGATCAGGTGGGTAGATCGCATAACTAATGAAGGGGTACTGAACAGAATTGGTGAGAAAAGGAATTCTTGTCATACTCTTACTAAAAGAAGGGATCGCTTGGTAGGACACATTCGTAGACATCGAGGAATCGTAAATTTAGCATTGGAGGGAAGTGTCTGGGGTAAAAATCGCAGAGGGAGACCAAGAGACGCGTATAGTAAGCAGATTCAAGTGGATGTGGGTTGTCGTTCTAATGAGGAGATGAAAAGGCTTGCTCAGGATAGAGTAGGGTGGAGAACTGCATCAAACCAATCTCCGGACTGAAGACCATAACAAACAACAACAATGCTAATCTACCAATTAGACAAGAAAACGAAATCACCATAAATATGGCCAAAATTATTGAAAAAGAAATAGCCAAAACACACTATAAAAAAGAATGAAATAAAAACATTAACTAATATAATCCAAAAATTATTATCAAATAACCGAATAGCACTAAAATCAGACAATGGTGATAATATTGTCATAATGACAAAAACTGAATACATACAAACATTTATGGATTTCTTTCATGACAATAATATACTTGAAATACCGCAAAATACTAGTAACAAATATGCTGCTAAGAATAAAAATATATAAAAAAATTATGATATAATAACCGAATATGAAAAGAAATCTATAACTATTATGAACCCTAAAACACCAACACTTCAAGCACTATCCAAAGTACATAAACAATCGATCCCTTTAAGACCTATTGTCAACTGTGTAGATAGCCCAGCATATCTTATAAGCAAAAAAACATTAACGCACTACTTACCAAATTATACACACACAAGGAAAGATAAACAATCAAAAAATCATGTATTCTTGCAAACACATTTAAAAATATCACTATCCCACTAAACAGTAAATTTGTATCTTTTGACATAACAAACCTGTATACAAACATCCCAATAAAAGAGACCATACAAATTACAGAAGCAAACCTACTCATATACAAAAAAGAAACAGTAACAGAAACACAAGAAGTGATACATATGCTGACACTAATCTTATCCCAAAATTATTTTCAATTTAATAGAAAAATATACAACCAAGCAGACGGTGTAGTGATGGGAAGTTCAGTAGCAGGAATCTTGGGAGATATATCTTTAAATCAATTAGAAGCAAAAAAAAATTAGTACTAACTCTCATTTAACAAATAAAATATTACTTCCGTTACATTGATGATACATTGATGCTGATAAAAGGAACAGATAATGAAATGAATGAAATACACTGTTTACTTAACAAATTACATCCAAACATTAAATTTACGAAAGAAGTAGAAACTAATGGCTCAAACAATTTCCTCGATTTAGAAATTAGCAATAACCACAATTTTCATTCCTTTTAAACTTACCAAAAATCAACAACAACATACAACATAATAAATGCCAATTCATGCCACCCTACATAACAAAAATATGCCTACTTTCATTCAATGATAAATAGCATTGACAACCTGGCCCCATAAAAATAAAGTATTGATAAAGAAAGCCAAATTTTAAAATATATATCTTATACAAACGATTATAATCCTGAAATAGTCCACAAAATTATGAGAAATGCAAAGAACCTAAAAGTAAAATTTCTATAGACACAAACACAAACTTAAAACTTATAAAAGAAGAATCAGAACATAAAAAATTCAAGTATATTCCTACAGTCTTCATAGGTAATATATCAAACAAAATCATTGCACTATTCAAACAAACACGAATAACATTTGCATTCCGTACAAACAACAACCTACAAACAAAACTCCATAAAGTCGTAGCAACCACAACAAAGTAACTGTTCAGGAATGAATAAAATCACTTGCGAAAATTGTAACAAATTTTATATAGGTCAGAAGGGACGAAGTTTTAGAACGAGGTTCAGCGAGCATACAAGAATGACAAACAAATCCATCTACTTTCTACCAGCATTTGAAAATTGAAAACCACACCATCACAAACATCGAGAGAGCTTTAAAAATATTACACAAAATTTCAAAAGGCACTGAAATGAAATTCTCGAAGAATTGGAAATATACATATACATGGAAGCTTCACCTAACGAAATTCTCAATGAACACACAGATTTTGTACACAAATTTTATTTAGAAAATTTTATCGATCTAATTAGGTTTGACAACGGCTAAATTCAGAGATGTAATGTTCCACAGTCATGAATAACGTGAAATATCGGTTAACATACAATATCTCAGACATCAGATAAACGCATTTTCATACTCAAAGATATTACAAAATTCCAAATGGCAAGCAATACCTCAGAGACCAAAGAGACACACTATTTCATAATCAGAGACACTACAAAATCCAGAGTATAAAACATTTGTAAATACATTGACATTCAAAGATATCACAAAATTCTAAATTAATCATCTCAGAGAAGCTAGATCATTACCAAAGATATGAGGAAATATAAGATTTTTGTAAACACATAGCACCACAACAACTGTCAAATAATAGTCATTACATTAAAATTATTAAAAAACGACATTCTAAGAAGGGTACCTATAAAAATCGTATAGAGGTACAGATGCTGTGTGTGTTTTACCAACGAATGGAATGTAAGGAATAAATTTATAACTCTATAATGTACTCCCTATTTGTTTCGAAAAAATATTTTCACAAAATTTATTTCAACTATTGCAGACCACTTGACAATGCCAAATATGGCGAAACAGCTGTAGTGTATAAATAAATAAAGCTAATATGCAGCAGTCAAGGATATCATACTTATTAAAACTGTTATACTACGATATATTCATTGCTGCAGGCCCACTAATGAAAAAATAAGTTATTTTGTTACCCAAATAAAAACTCATCTATTTCTTTCATCGTCCCGTTACCTAATCTATTTCCTTCAGCATCACCTGATTTTCATTGACAACATTTCAATACCCTTGTTTTCCTTGTTTTGCTCTTTTTTAATGTTCATTTTGTACCCTCCTTTGAAGACACTATCATTTTCGTTTAGTGGCCTTTCCAGGTCCACTGATGTCTCTGACAGATTTGCAGTGTTCCAGGAAAAATTTTTATTTCTTCTCATACAACATTAATTCCTTCTCAGAAATTCTCCTTGTTTTATGACAGAAAATTCAAATGTTTGTAAATCTATCGGAGCAAACTGCGTGGTCATCAGTCCGTAGCTTACAAACTACTTAAACCTATGTAAACTAACCTACGGACAAACACACACACAAGCCCCAGAGAGGACTCGAACCTCCACGGCGAGCAACCGCTCGCTCCCCAGCGAGGTGCTTTAGACCGCTCGGCTACTCCACCGCCGATTTACGTCAGAGCTTGTGTGCTCTACGTATGAGTAACATTGGGGAAAGGCTAAAACCCTGATTGATACTCTTCGCAACTACTGCACCCTTTCATTATAACTGCTCTCTGGTTTTGTAGAGGTTTAATATAACTTTTCATTGCTTATTTTTTATACGTGCTAACTACAGAATTTGGAAAGGTGTATATGAGTCAACATTGTCAAAAGCTTTCTCCAACTGCACGTAAACCAAATATGTACCTTTGCCTTTCTTTAAACTATCTTCTAAGATTAGTCGTAATGTATTACCTCACATGTTCCTACCTTTCTCCCAAATCCAAACTGTTAGGATTCTATCCGTTTTTCCATTTGTGTTTAAATAATTCGTGTTAGACTTTTGCAACCTTGACTTATTAAACTGATGGTTCTGTTATTTTCATACTTGTCTGCACCACATTCTTTGGAAATGGAGTTGTTATATTTCTGTCGAAGTCTACAGGTATTTCCTTGTGTCATGCATCTCGCACACATCGTGAAACGGTTTCCTCATGCCTGGCTGTCACAACGATATCAGCAGTTTACAGGGAATATCATCTGCTCCTGTGGCCTTGCTTCGACTCAAATATTTCAGCACTCTCTTAAATTCCTCTTGCAGTATCGTATGTTCGCTTTCATCTTCATCTTTCTCTTCCATTCTCAGAATACTGCCATCAAGTTTCGTTTCACTGTATAGGCTCTCTATATGTTCCTTCTGACTCTCAGATTTTCTGTCTTTACTTTGTAATGTAAAAGTAATGAATTTTAACGTGATGTCGAATGCCGCAGTTTTATTGCGTGAGCAGCTGAAAGCAGTAAACGAAAAAATTATTTCATTTCGTAATTTTAGCGAGGTTTTCAATAAAATATATTTTCGTGAACGTTTGGAATTATTTGTAATTACTACAACTCACTACTTGGATGAAAAGAATTTCGTTACTCAAGCGTCGCATTATGGAGAAGTATATGTGAGTCTCATTGTTTATGACGTTACATGTCACTGAAATCAATCCAGTAGTTTAGGGGGAGATGTAAAACATACATATATAGGGTTTCCCGCACTGATTGCCTAAGTAAAATCACAGGTGTGAAGTTTGAGAAATGGTAAAAAATGGGCAGAGGAATGGAAGAATGAGCATCTGAGAGAATGAAGGGTTTTATGGAAGCAAAGAAGAAAAACATACAAACATAAAATTATGAATTCAAGTTCAGTCCCTCTCCTAAAGGGGAACAATCGTTATAATCAGAAATAAACGTAGTAAGCGTACGAAGCCGGATCGGTTTGCTGCCATTTGCAACTTCCCAATCCCGCCAGAAGTAGGCTATCCTCATCGGAAGTCGATCTTTTTAGTGTAATGGCGTACTTTTCTTACTGATTTGTATTCTATGCTGAAGATGGAAACAGTTTTGTAATTTTTATTTTTTATTTACTTTTTTAAATCGTCATTCTCCATTCCAATATAACTTCTGTAGCGTTATGGACAATGTGGAAAATGGTATTCATAGATTATTTGATGAGGTTAGATACTTAAGCCAAATAAGTTGCACACATCTAATAACGTAATATGTTATTAAGGTGCATACAGTCACTACGTTTACATGCATAACGTCTTCCGGAAGACGAAAACCGAATTTCGTAAACCGCTTTTTGCTGTCAATTTTACATGTTACAGCCTGAATCAGATTTCCTAGCCGACTTAACATGGCGCCTGAAAAACAGGTGACTCAGTTCCTGCTTTAAGTCAGCACAATCGCTATTCTTCTTTACTTAAATACACAAATTCACTGGTCTCTCTAACATTTATACTCCTCCTTGTGGTGTCGCACAAGTACAAAGTGCGCGCCACCTACTTTCGCCGCGCGCCGCCATGCACGCACGGCGCGGCGTTCTCACGACGACAGCCACGAGCGCCCTCTGCTGCAACCCCGCTCGTGGCCACCACGGAAAGATCGGTCACTTCGGACGGAGATAGCAACCAGTTAGGACCTTCGTAATCAGATAGGCACCATTGAAGACTTTGCTATCGTACAGGCACTAGGCAGGCCTCTAACAACTATGTATCAACATTCTGCAGTACTATGTAAAAGTTAAGTATTGTTACATTCTGTGCAACATATATCTCTTTCTAATTTACTCTAGTGTTTATAGTTTCTGGCTGCTCCCCTCCGTACCTGCACCAGCGTGCTATTTTTGTTCCTGTGTCGGTCTCATTCCACTCGGCCACCGACACCTACGACGAGGCTGGGACACAAAAGCGGCGACGAAGTTGGGACACAAAAGTGGCGACGAGGAGTGATAGAACCTTGGACCAGCCCGCTTGCAGCAGCCAGACAGCAGCAGTCGGAGCACGCAAAAATTGCTCCCGCCCACCCACCCTTATTATAACAATTTTGGGGAAAGATATTTTGTTACGTGTTTTGTGGATTTTTTTGTTGCAGAGCGTCCTCTTTCATATTGCATTTGTGTTTTGTACTAATTTACTTGTATGCGCGGCGCCTAATCGGTCAGCATGGCCACTACCCCGAACCCAAACTTAATGGAAATTATTCAGTTACAGACGGCGCAAATAACACAACTTCTCCAGGCTGTGGCCCAGCTCACAGCGCAAGCAGCTAACCAACATCAGCCGCCGCTTCAGCAGCCCACACCTGCCGCCGCAACGCTTCCTACCTTTCGCCAGTACAACGAACGTGAGGAAGAATGGAGCGACTACTTCGCACAGTTTCAAGAACTCGTCGCGGCTCATCAACTTACAGGTCAGACTGTTAAGCATCTTTTGTTGTCCGTGGTGGGCCACAAAACCTTTGTATTACTGCAGAAACTATTTCCCCACGCATCTCCTCGTGATGTGGACTTTGAACAAATTGTAGATGCACTAAATGCTCATTATGAGAGAAAAGTTCTTGTAGCCGCTGCACGATACCGATTTTTCAGACTGAAAAAATTACCTGAACAGTCACACCAAGAGTGGATCACCGAGTTGAAGGGCTTAACCCGCAAATGTAAATTTACTTGCTCTTGTGGACTTTCGTATAGTGACGTGATGTTGAGGGATGCGATTACGCAGAATATTCAGGACCCCAGAATTAGAGCAGCAATTCTGAAACAGTCTGACCCCTCATTAGACAGTGTACTGCAGCTTATAGAAGCGCATGATACTTTTGACTTAGCAGATGTAGAAATGCAAAGCCACAGTGTAAATTCAGTGCGCCGTAACGGACGCTTTCCTAGCCGTAGTTCTCAGTGTAGCACTAGTGATTCTTACAATAGTACAGGCCGTGCTGCACAGACAGTGAACAGTAGCCAGTGTAAAAGTGCGACACAAAGGTCGCCCCGTAGTGTTAGACACAGTAATTTGCATAACGGGCGCCAACGCTCGTTTCAGAAAAATGTTCGTAAGTCTTGCCCCCAGTGTGTGTCTCGCCACAAGCGTGCTCATTGCCCTCGTCGCAACGCAACCTGTTATCAATGTGGCAAATCGGGACATGTGCAGTCTGTGTGTATGCAAATTAAAAACTCGAACAGTAACGTTAGAAACAGTGCTTCGCAAAGTGCGAGAGCAGTGCATACAGTCAATGTCATACACGCTGCGGAATTGAACAGTGCTTTCCTTGGATCTCAATTGCAAGAAAGTAGTTCTGCGCCTATGGCAAAACTATATAGTGCACCACGTAGCAAGCGCCGACGAGCGCGTAAAACAGTGCAACGGAAAAGGGTTCGGGACAAGCAAAATGACTATGAACAGTGCATTCCTGTAGTGAAAATAGTGCCTTCTGCAACTTCTCCTTGTAATAGTGCCCAGTACTGTGTAGCTAGTGACAGTAGACATCAGGTAGCTACTCAAAGTAATATTAGTGCAGTAGCCTCGCATTGCGCGGACGCCGATCCGGCGGTAGTGTCATCTAGTGACAGTGTGGTTAATCCGCTGTGTGCCGAGTATGCGCCGCTTCCTGCCGCACGCAACCCGCGCAAGCGCAGAAAACCATACGTATTAGACGTTGCCCACATTCGCGCACCGGTCGTGCGCCAGAAGCACAAGCTGTTTGTTACTCTCTCTATAGAGAATGAGACTGTGCAATTTCAGCTTGATACTGGTTCCGCTGTCACATTAATAAATAAAGATACTTATGAACTTCTGGGTTCGCCAAAATTGTCGCCGTCACAGCAAGTGTTAACAGCTTATACAGGTCAAAATATTCCCGTGCTAGGAACGTGTAGCCTGCCCGCCACTTTTCAAGGTGTAACAAAAACAGTTGCTTTTGTAGTTCTTCAGGCCAAATCGACACAGAACATTCTCGGACTAGATGCTTTTGACTTTTTTGGTTTATCGATTCGAGATGTGCTTCAAATTTCGTCAATAGTGCCTCAGGATAAGATCAATGCTTTATGTGACAAATATAGTGACTTGTTTTCGCTGGAACTAGGTTGTGCAAAAGACTTCGTGGCACATGTAACTTTAAAAGAATCTGCAGTTCCAAAGTTTCGTAAAGCTAGACCAGTGCCTATCGCCTTGCGTGATACAGTTGCCGAAGAACTTAAACGTTGGCAAGATAGTGGGGTGATTTCTCCTGTTTCTGCGAGTCAGTGGGCCTCGCCTATAGTAATTATACCCAAGCCGTCAGGAAAACTTCGTCTCTGTGCGGACTTCAAATCAACAGTGAACAGTCAAACAATTGTAGACACTTACCCTCTGCCCAGACCTGAGGAACTGATGGACAAATTAGGACAGTCTCGCTTCTTTTCCAAGATTGATTTAGCAGAGGCATACTTACAGATTCCACTTGATGACGAGTCAAAAAAGTTTTTCGTCATTAATACTCACATGGGCCTTTTTCAATTTCAACGCCTACCCTTTGGCAGTTCTTCCGCTCCCGCTATTTTTCAGCGTTTTTTGGAACAGCTGACAGTTTCTGTAGGGTGTTGTTCGAACTATTTAGATGATATTGTGGTATCCGGACGTACAGTTGAAGAACATTTAGCAAACCTGGAGTGCCTTTTCAAAGTTTTGACTGCAGCAGGTCTACGTTGCAATAAAGCAAAGTGTTCGTTTTTTCAAACTGAAATAGAGTACCTAGGCCATGTGATTAATGCCCAAGGAATTCATCCCTTACAGTCACATCTTAGAGCAATCAAAGACTTGCCTCCTCCTAAGAATGTGCATGAATTGCAAGCAGTAATGGGAAAGCTTAACTATTATTTCAGATTTATTCCCAATGCCTCTCAGATTTTTTTTTTTTTTTTTTTTTTTTTTTTTATTAAGCTTATGGGACTTAACTACGGGGTCATCAGTCCCTAAACTTACACTTATGAACTACCTACGAACTAGGACGGCACAAATATCCATGCCCGAGGGGGGATTCGAACCCCCGACCGTAGTGGCCGTGCTGACCGTGACTGGAGCGCCTCAGTCACCTCGGCCACCGCGGCCGGCCTCTCTCAGATTGCAGCTCCACTGCATCACTTACGTAGGAAGAATGTTCCTTTTGTATGGTCTAAAGATTGTCAGGTTGCCTTTGACAAACTAAAGTCTGCACTACTCAGTGATGCATTTTTGATTCCCTTTGACCCACAGAAGCCTGTAGTGTTAGCAGTTGACGCCTCGTCGTACGGTCTGGGTGCCGTTCTGTCGCATCGTATTGGTTCTTACGATCGTCCTATTGCCTTTGCATCCAAGCTACTGACGCCAACGCAACAGAATTACAGTCAGATAGAAAAGGAGGCCTTAGCAATCATTTACGGCGTCACAAAGTTTCATCATTATCTCTATGGCAGAAAATTCTATTTGTTGACAGACCACAAGCCTCTCACGTCGTTGTTCTCACCCACAAAGCCAATTCCGCCACGTACGGCACAAAAGCTTCAGAGATGGTCCTTGATATTGTCTAATTATCAGTATGAGATTTTGTACCGACCTACCACTAAACACGCCAACGCGGACACACTTTCCCGACTTCCGGTTGGCCAGGATGTGTCGTTTGATTCTTCGGAAATGGCATGTTGTCAGATAGACTCCAGAGATGCTACCGCTGTCGCAGATTTCCCTTTGAACTCTCGTCGGGTTGCACAGGAAACAGCTGCGGATGCAGACTTAAGTGTGGTAGCACGTTTTGTTCGCTCAGGGTGGCCTGCCAGAGCCAAAGACATTGATCGGCCTCTGGTTCGACGTTATTTTGCACAACGTCATGCATTATCTTTAAGTCAGGGTGTACTGTAATTGCATACCGACAACGACCAAGCAAGAGTGATTGTTCCTCGTTCCCTGCAACGAGAAGTGTTACGCCTCCTGCATCAAGGACATTGGGGTATTGTTAGGACAAAGCAACTGGCCAGACGTCATTGTACCTGGGTTGGTATGGACGCTCAGATAGAGAACATGACGTCACAGTGTACTGTTTGTGCGGAGCATCAGGCGGCTCCTCCGCAACGTTTCTCAGATTGGCCACGCCCCAAGGGACCATGGCAACGTTTACATATTGACTTTGCCAGACCTTTCTGGAATACGCGCTGGTTAATTGTTGTAGACGCTTTCACCAAATTTCCTTTTGTGATTGCCATGAACTCAACGACAGCTTCTAGTACAATCAGTGCCTTAACATCAGTGTTTTGCATCGAAGGTTTGCCTGAAACTATCGTCAGTGACAATGGACCTCAATTTGTTAGTGCGGAATTTCAACAGTTTTGTCGCGTGAATGGCATTCAGCATATCACCACCGCACCTTTTCACCCTCAGTCCAATGGTGAAGCAGAACGTTTCGTTCGAACATTCAAGTCTCACATGGAGAAGATGAAAGGTCAGCACCCCAGGCAGCAAGCTCTTCAAATTTTCCTGTCTACGTATCGGTGCATGCCACGTGACGGCCCGTCTCCTGCCGAGCTGCTACACGGCCGCCGTCACCGCACTCTCCTTCACCTGCTGCAGCCTCCCACGCACCGAGTCGGTTCGTATGGCGCTACGCGTTTTCAGGTTTCTACGCCGGTGCTGTACAGGGTGTTTGCTGGAAACAAGAAGACATGGTTGCCGGGCACCATTCACCGCGTGCTTGGTCGCAATATGTTTGTTGTACGTTCTTCCACAGGGTCGGAGCTGCGGCGCCACGCAAACCAATTGCGCTTGCACAGGCCGCGCGATCCTGTCTCCGGTTTCTTGATTCCAGACCCAGTTCACCGCCAGGGAGCACAAACACATCGTTCGTCAACGGGTCCAGCGTCCCCGGACTACGAGATCGTCCCGATGGAGATCGACGCGACGCAGCCGCTGTCGCCGCCGCAGATGACAGCGTCACCGAGAGGGACTCCGGGACCGTGCGGGCCCCCCCAGCTTGGGCCACGCACCTCAGAAAAAGATGACCTGCTCCCTCTGGGCAGGGGCGGGCGCCCTTCCCCAGGTTTCGGCGGGTTCCCCGGAGGATCTCAAGGCGGATGCCGGGGCGCGGATGGCGTCTCGATCCCAGCCTCAGCTACGACGCCCGTCCCACCAGTAACGCCCCCGCCCAGGCCCTCCTCCCAGTGCCGTCGCCGTGGCCCTCAGCCCTACGCCACGACGGCGCGGCGGTTTGGGGGGTAGGGGTGTGGTGTCGCACAAGTACAAAGTGCGCGCCACCTACTTTCGCCGCGCGCCGCCATGCACGCACGGCGCGGCGTTCTCACGACGACAGCCACGAGCGCCCTCTGCTGCAACCCCGCTCGTGGCCACCACGGAAAGATCGGTCACTTCGGACGGAGATAGCAACCAGTTAGGACCTTCGTAATCAGATAGGCACCATTGAAGACTTTGCTATCGTACAGGCACTAGGCAGGCCTCTAACAACTATGTATCAACATTCTGCAGTACTATGTAAAAGTTAAGTATTGTTACATTCTGTGCAACATATATCTCTTTCTAATTTACTCTAGTGTTTATAGTTTCTGGCTGCTCCCCTCCGTACCTGCACCAGCGTGCTATTTTTGTTCCTGTGTCGGTCTCATTCCACTCGGCCACCGACACCTACGACGAGGCTGGGACACAAAAGCGGCGACGAAGTTGGGACACAAAACTCCTTCACTTCATAAAGTGACGCTTTGACCATATGAGCTGGAAATTCTTAACAAGAAAACACAATCTGAGAAGTCAAGAACGTTTCAAAAACAGCTGCGTTTACATGCGCACGAAAATCGATTATGGAACTGGAAAACCGCTTTACAGAAGTGGATTTCCACAATATTTCGGAGTGTTTACATGACCAACCAAAAACGGATTTGTCAAATAGATTTACGAAATTCAGATTCGGGAGCCCATGTAAACGGGGTGGGTGTACCCAACAGTACCTAGAAACGCAATGCGATCGACCGTGCTGTGATTTGGGCCCACGTGGATTCCAAGTAGTGTACCCACACATAAACATATACTTGCGCTTCTGAACTGGAGCCGGCCGCGGTGGCCGAGGGGACTGAGGCGCTTCAGTCACGGTCTGCACGGCCACTACGGTCGGGGTGCCTTTCACTTCTAAAGATGAACGGACGTCACGTTCCATAGACGATTGATCGCCATTGAAGTCTCAATGACGAACCGCTAAAGGGTCCTATTATGGAATAATACACACGTTTTCACATGTACGGTTAAGTTCGTAATTCAAGGAATGTATTGCTTTTCCTAAGACTATTTATTCTCTATTTGTCGGATTTTTTAAATGATTTAGACACCTAAACCTTCCTGATGAATCACACTGTCCAAAGGTTAAAAACGTATGAAAATACCTCCAGTAGTTTTTTAGTTTATTGAGGTACAGACAGAGCGTTGGCGGAAATATTTATACAGGGTGTATTAAAGAAGGATGGCGCAAACTTAGACGGTTGAAAGTACACATAATAGAAGCAAAAATATCCCAGTAAACAAAATAGATCCGCAAAGTAGCCGTCTGCGAGAAAATTGTGAATGTATGGTTCTAAGGCGCCACTAACGTCATTGTAAACATCGTCCTAGTTAGTACACATTAATTTGAAATTTAGACTTTACTATCAAGATCTACATCGCATTCAGTTCTCATTTCACTGACTTTATTTTAAAAATCGTCGTAGTTAGTATTAATCAATTTGAAATTTAAACATTACTATTGGTTTTACAGCCCGTTTAATTTGCATTTCACTTATGATTCACCTGTTAAAGGAGGTGTATAAGTGTCTTGCTTGCATCTGGATGCAATACTATACTCGTTCCTGCAATGTATTTAGAATTCTTTCGAAAACCCCTGGATAATTTCGGAATTATTGACAAGCTAAATTTCTTCAACGGAGTTAACGGGTGTGCTGTACACTTCACTTTTGAGGTGACCCAGACACAAAAATCCAAAGGATGTACATCAGGTGACCTTGCAGGCACAAATACAGGTCTGCCTCAATTTACCCCTCTTTGGCCTCATCTGCGCGTTAGATGCCGTCTCACAGTAGCAGCAAAATGTCCCGTAACTCCATCTAACTAATTAGGAAGATGTTTACAGTAACGTCAGTGAAAGGTGAACTAAATGCGATGTAAATCTGGGAGTGGTGGGGTACTCTTGTAATCCAAGCTACTGGGAGGCCGTTGTGTGGAAGAGATTCAGTCGTTTCGTGAGCTCAGGAACGTCCGCGATACCTTCATCGAGCTCTACAGAAACACAGATGGCAGTGCGAAAACTTCGGCGAGAGGCGGCCAAAGGGTTATCAGAAGCCCAACTACGCAAAATCAAGTTAGGTGACAAAACATGAAATGCATATCTTAATAGTAAAGTATATATTCTACATTAATGTGTACTAGCCTGGACAATGTTTCCAATGACGTCAGTAGCGGCTTGTAAACATACATTGGTATATAAACTGCTCGTGGCGGACCCATGTATACTGGGACATATGACCTTCTATTATCGTGTGCTTTCAACCGTGTAAGTTTGCGCCATCCGTTTTGATACACCCTGTACATTGCAGCGAAATCGGCAATACTTTTCAGTTGCTAAACAAGCGTGGGACCTGGATATAGCCGCGCAGGATTGGCAACGCGGTCTAAGGCTCCATGACATGGATTGAACGGCGCTCCCGTTGGAGGTTCGAGTCGCCTTTTTTACAGGGGTTTGCTCTTAGCATAAGTTAGTTTAAGTAGTTCATAACACTCGGGGGACCAATGCCGTAGCAATTTGGTCCCTCATGTTTAAAAAATCTTGACCCTATGTCGTGGTCCATTACTTCCCCCATTACTTTATGTCTACCTCTTTAACTTCCTCATTACCACTAAGTCTTTTTTAGTAGTAAGTCTTCGCTGGTGTTATGGCTGGAACTGACCGACTGTGTTGCCCACTCAATCGCATTGGCACTGGTCCTGGGTGGGTTTCTACGTCTTTGTGCGCGTTGAGTGACATCTGTGGACGATCTAAGGAACCGCGTTCTGATGCAACAGTCACATTCAACGTCAGTGTGAGGAATATCTTAGAACCAAGGTGATGCAACAGGGTTTTTTTTTTTTTTTTTTTTTTTTTTTTTTTTTTTTTTTTTTTTTGGAGCGTGTATTATGTAGACAGTGCCGTTCCTCTTACTTTGAAGACCTAGTGTGCGATGGTAGCATTAAATATGAATCTAATTCGAAGTGACGATTCCCATAAGAACTAGCAGTTTCGATGTTTCTCGATCTTATAGGACAACCTGCCTGATGCCACTGCGAATATAAACCATTAATGGAGAAACACATAGAAAAAGTTTCATTAAAATCGATCTTGTGCATTAGGAAGAGTACACTGACATTTAGATGTATATACAAGAATATATTAGCTAAACCGCCCCAAGTTAACTGTGGCCCAGACTGATAAAATTATCGAGAAAGTAAATAAAAGAATTCTTGAGAATGTTGACTCACAGAGAATATACATCAGTAAGACCAATGTATAACCACCTTGCCGGCCGCGGTGGCCGAGGGTACTGAGGCGCTTCAGTCACGGTCTGCACGGCCACTACGGTCGGGGTTCGAATCCCCCCTCGGGCATGGATATTTGTGCCGTCCTAGTTCGTAAGTAGTTCATAAGTAGTTTGTAAGTTTAGGGGCTGATGACCCCATAGTTGAGTCCCATAAGCTTTACAAACATTTGAACATTTTGTAACCACCTTTACAGTTCCTGCAGCTAATTTCAAACAAACGAAATTAGAAAACCTGTTGTTTGACAAATTTTTTCTTGTTTTTCCGTTTCCTCTCTACATAAACAAATCAGACGGTTTAGCGACTACGGTGCATGCGACGTGTAATTTCCTTTGAGAAAAGCAATCAGTTTCAACATTCTGTCCCTCTGCTTCTCTCTCCTCCAACTCTGTTTCCATCTCCTCATCCCTCCCCTCTTCCTCCGCCCCCCGCCCCCCCCCCCCCACCCTCTACTCTATGACAGCCGATGCCGCCCCGTGCGAGCTACAAAATCGCCGCACACACGCCACTACAAACAGTTCGTGGAAACTTAAATCTGTCCATATTTTGTCATGTCTGGAAACTTGAGTTGAAACGTTAGTCACAATTATGATTGAAACAAATATAGCTTTTAAAAATAATTTTAATATACCATGCGAGTTTTAGTCACGAAACATGAACATTTTTACGATTGTTTGTCATAATACAGTCTGCGGAAAACAAAATATAGTTGCAATAAAATTTAAAATTTCTATATTAATTTGCTTTGAACAGTGTTTACAACAGCAATTTTCCGTCGAATAAAATAAAATAAGAAAAACAACGCATTAAAGATTTATTAAACTGATTATTAGAAAAGTAATGATAAAATAAACTAGACAAATTTAACTTTTATGGCCCCTGGTTGCTCAAACTCTTTTGATTCGATCTGTGAAATTTAATTCCCCTGCATGATCGAGCTCAATAGATATAGTTCCACGTTCACTTAAATGAGTTTCATCCACTATTTGAGAATGAGAGAACTTAGTGACCTACAAGAAACTTAACCTATAATCTTAAACATCTACGAAACTACTTCTCGCTGACAACCCACCAAAAAAATGATAAAGGAGAGAAGTTTATAGCTTACTAGTTTTCCACTATTCATGTGGTAAAACTACGGCATTCGACATCAAGTTACAATTAATTACAGCCCCGAGGAATTTTACAGACATCATGTATCTGAATGTATCGCCGAAGTTATATCACAGAACGGCACATTTTTCAGGAGTTACGACATCATGACATACAAGGAAAACCGCTCTATCACGCATCATGTTTTAAATTATTACGTCTTTACTAGTACCTCTAATTGTAACACATTTCGCAGTTTCCTAACGTTCCATTGCATGTACCTGAAAAGTTATATTATTGTAGGACACACTGTTGACGAGATGTGACGTCATATGGATTGAGCTACATGAAGACGCAACTACAGGTCGAATTTCACTAAAGACACAGGAGAAATGGTCGGAGAGTGGGGCAGGAGGCGTTAGACAAAAATGTTCAAATTTCTGTTAGGCTTATGGGACTCAATTGCGGAGTCATCAGTCCCTAAACTTACAAACTATTTATGAACTACCTTATACTACAGACAAAGCAGACATACATGCCCGAGGAAGGATTCAAGCCCCCGACGGGAAACTGCCTCGCACATCGGAGCATAGCGCCTCAATGCGCTCGGCCACACCGCCGCGGCGGCAGTGGATACAAGAAGAATATGGAGATCGATTAACGTAACAATGGAATATAGACGAGGATGTTCACAAAGAAAGTTCCATTTGGTTATATAAAACAAACGTGTACAGATACAGAAAAGACATTTATTGTACAAAAATCGACACGTGTAAACTACTTTTCCACATAGCTTCCGAAATTTTGTAGGCACTTGTCATAACGTAGCACAAGTTTCTGTATGCATTTTCCATAGAAGGTTACCGCCTGTGTATTCAACCATGTGGTGACATGTACTTTCAGCTCGTCATCAACGTGACTTTGATTATTATGTGCCGCGGCGGATGGCCGTGCGTCCTGAGGCACCCTGTTATGGGGCGCGTGCCCGTTCCACGTCGGAGGTTTGAGTCCTCCCTCTTTGCTGTGTGTGTGTGTGTGTGTGTGTGGTGTGTGTGTGTGTGTGTGTGTGTGTGTGTGTGTGTGTGTGTGTGTGTGCGTGCGTTGTTCTTAGGATAAGTTAGTTTAAGTAGTTTTTACGTTTAGGGACCGATGACCACTGCAGTCAGGTCCCATAACCTTACAAACATTTGAACATTTCATTATTACATATGGGTCTGTCTGAAGTCATTTGTCTATGAGTGACAAGTATATTCGAACATATAATTATTTGTCGAAATTCTAGATGCTTGCCATGTGAATCAAAGACCTCGCCGCGGTGGAGTAGCCGAGCGGTCTAAAGCGTCTCGCTGCGGAGCGCGCGGTTGCTCGCCGTGGAGGTTCGAGTCCTCCCTGGGGCATGGGTGTGTGTGTTTGTCCATAGGTTAGTTTACCTAGATTTAAGTATTGTTTGTAAAACTCTTCTGGGTGTTGGACCGCATCGTCAATATATCAAATACTTCACCGACGTTTCGGCCACTATTGCAAGTGGCCATCTTCTGGGTGTTACGTGAAATCTCTGCGTAAACGTAACACCCAGAAGATGGCCACTTGCAATAGTGGCTGAAACGTCGGTGTAGTATTTGATATATTGACGATGCGGTCCAACACCCAAAAGAGTTTTATAAACAATGACAACGGCCGCGGAAGCTTTCGTTTACATAGGTTTAAGTAGTTTGTAAGCTACGGACTGATGCCCACGCAGTTTGGTCCGATAGATTTACAAACATTTGAACATTTTTTTGTCACGGAGCGACAGAACCTAGTTTGTCGATGTCATGGTAGCACTGACGCTGATGGCCGTCAATTTCAGCACATTTTAGTAGTTACGATGCAGCTGGTACGTTCAATCTGTCACTGGTGGCATATGCAGTTAATTGTAAATAAATAAAAATAAACCTTAATTTGACTGTATTATTGCTATCTTATTAAGCTGGCTCCTGCGACCCCAGTCCTTTCCTATTAAATTTTTGCAACCTCGTATGGGAACGCCCTGTATACCTGTTTCATAATATGTATGGATTACGTTTTATCATTTTATTGTCACTCATAGGGTTAAATTTAATTTGATGTTTCCTCCGTGAGCAGGAAATGTACTTCCGGTGGATTATCGTGAGAGAGTTGTCAGTAGACATCTGAGAGTCACAAGTACAACAACAAGACCTAGAAACAGCACTTGAGCTGGTTTGCGGAAACCGCCTAGTTGCCACGCTGCGAGGACACGAACACTGTGCAAGCTGAGACTGGCCGCCTGCGGCTGCAGAAGCACTAGTTCTGAGCTGTCCTTATCTGTCTGCGTCGCCTTTGTCTAGCTTTAATTGCACCCCACCCCCTTCTCCGCGCTGCAGCGAGTGCACGGAATACAGACAATGGTGCACAAATTAATGGCAAGCCGCACTTTCAACCAAAGCTCATTTTCACGATTCGCCTAACGACGCCTAAATTCGTCTTCCGTATTTCTCTCATAGTGACTTACAGTTTGAATTTAGAAACAGTTTGTTTCAGCAAGCATGAGGATGATGTATTCCTGTTGGAAAACAGTGTCTTGCCGTTTCAGGAAACTCTCAGAAGCAATGTCACCACTACAGACATATTAAAAACGGAGCTGAAAGTGTTACTTTATTAGTGACATGATCTCAGTCTCCTGTATTGCGATAATAAGAAACGAGCTTCTTTTTTCTGAGCTTTTTCTATGGCATTCGTCACTTGCACAATGCACAGAAATACTCCAAACTATGCAGTATAGTAGAATTGTTGAATCTTCTAAGTGTTTTAGCAATGAAATGTAGCCTTTTCTCTTTCACCTTCCCCTGGATATTTTCTGTATATTCCTTGTTAAGTCCTGCGATCTGCAGGAAAGATAACAACTCCTCAAATTGCCAACGGCTTATTAAAGAAAAGAGCCTTCTGGGCGTACAACAACACAATGTCAAGAAAACAGTAGTCACGTAGGGACAACAAACAACAAGTATAATAATGGAACAAATAAACAGACAATAAACTATTACACGTGGCGCTAGGCCAAGGCGAAACAACCACACTACAGAGACAACTACGCTGAGTGCGGCGGCAGCTGTATCCGGCGTGGAGCGGCCGGTGGCTGAGTATGCACTACCCTCCACACTCCGTCGGTGCGCTTATGAAGCCGGCATCGGCGGAGGGCTACAACCAGAACTCTGCTGTGATTGGCTGGGCCCCGTCACATGGCTAACCGTAATGCGGCGCCGCCGTACAGCGCCGTTTCTTCTGCCGTTGGCCGTTGTTTGTGTTTATGTTATTACGTGTGAGCGCCTACGAAGGGGAGCTCAGCAGCCCGCCTTGGTTGTCTGTTATGCGGTCACTCTATACGGTCAGTGGCTGCCACAGCATTCTTCTTAAGTATTTACTTGAATTTACAGCCTGTAGCTTTGACTTCACATTGTAAGGAATCAAGAACTACTAACCTCCTTAAATCGCATTTTTATGTACATGAACTGAACTAGCTTATTTTACTGAGCAATTTGATAGCTCACAAATGATGTTTGTGTTGCTAATTAGACACAGCAATTACTGTTCTTCGAAAAGTCATTGCATCTAAGTACATACATTTTATATATACTGAGGCTGACGCTGGACAGACATTTTAAAACTGCATATCACACTACTCAAGCAAGCCTGATGTTTGTTTTTGAAATGGAGACGTCCCCTGATGGGAAAATATCGCAGTTGGGTCCCTCACAGCAGGTGGAGCAGCGAAATGAAGGCTTTCAACAGGCAATAGAAACAATGCAGACAATATGGTGCGCGTGATAAAAGGGCGCCACAAACACTCATTGACTTCTCCCCCCTAACATCTCCAGAAGTAAACATAGAATGCGTAACAACCATATGTCAAGGAGGTCAGCTTTCAAAAGTTCGTAACATTAATTCACATAAGAGGCATCTCTGATTGGTGTCCTAGAGGAGGTGCACTTAGTTGCAAAGATATGTACAGCAGACGCTTTGTCTGGTGGTGACTGCCACTGGCAGGGCACTAGTCATCAGCCGGACGCTGTGCTTCTGTCAGTACTTAGCGATCGACGATGGTTTTGTCTAGTTGCATAAACAGCAGTACGCATAGCAAAGTGTTGCGTTGCAGGATTCACCTGTAATTACGGCACTTTCACAACAATTAGTTAATGGTAGCAGAAGCAAGAAAGCTCATCGGAAGGTTGGATTGCAGAATAGCGTAGCATGCCATAGTTTTTGTATCCCAACTTCGTCGCCGCTTTTGTGTCCCAGCCTCGTCGTAGGTGTCGGTGGAGGGGAGCAGCCAGAAACTATAAACACTCGAGTAAATTAGAAAGATATATATTGCACAGAATGTAACAATACTTAACTTTTACATAGTACTGCAGAATGTTGATACGTAGTTGTTAGAGGCCTGCCTAGTGCCTGTACAATAGCAAAGTCTTCACTCGTGCGTATCGGATTACGAAGGTCCTAACTCGTTGCTATCTCAGTCCGAAGTGGCCGGTGTTCTTCAGTGGTGGCCACGAGCGGCGTTCCAGCAGAGGGCGCTCGTGGCTGTCGTCGTGAGATCGCCGCGCCGTGCGTGCATGGCGGCGCGCGGCGAAAGTAGGTGGCGCGCACTTTGTACTTGTGCGACACCACAATAGTAGTTTCTGACTAGGGAGGTTAGCGAGTCTTAATTTTATCATGATTAATATATAGTATTGGCTGATTCAGTTCAGCTACAGATTTTAAAAGGTACACCCAATGTAGCAAATGGTATACTTATGCTAATGCAAGGCTAATTATGTTTCTGCAAAGTTGCTTCCATGCAGTGGCACTGATACCAGCACAACATTATACTGCATTTACTGCAACAGTCTCTGCTAGTTCATTTTCTTCAATTGTAAAGTGATGTGTAGGTGCAGCCTCAGACACTTTGTGATAAATATTGTTTTGTTGATAACTTTTTTCTTTATATTTACAGTTTGGGTTGTTGTTATTGTTATGATGTTCAGTCCGGAGACTGGTCTTTTTCAAAAATGATTTTCTTCCCATTGTCATTCTGCATTTTATATCCTCTGTACTGCGACTCAAGGAACAAACCTCATCTACAACCTTCATTGTTTCGTTACCTAATCAATGACTTCAGCATCGCCTGATTTTCTAAGACTGCATTCCTGAAACAATACCATTAATTGTCCAAACTTGTCCTTTATTATTACATTCCATTATTTTAATTTATTCCACATTTATTTGCCACTGGTTTTATAAATATTTAAGAAAATAGACTAAATTTTTTACCTCTCGGTAGGACAGCATTTTTATTTTACTAAGACACTGCTTAATACCACACTCCTGTAGTCGGTGAAGGTCATTTAGCAGTCATTATTTCTATTTCTATTTACTGGAGTGGTCGTTTAGTTCATTCTGAGTACAGTTAAAAACTTCTTACCTGTCTTGCATTGAATCGTGCACTGCTTTGTGGTGTCTGAGCCTGCGTGTCATGGTATATTTGTTCCACTACAAGACATTGTAGATCAGTCCTTGTGCACCTTACAAGGTGGAAGAAATGGTTTGTTTAGCTTTTAAGACAGGCCGGCGGCACGTAAAATGCAATGTCTTAGAATATTTTTCATGATTTAAGGTCTATAGTGAAGTTCTGCACCATGCAGCTATCTCAATTAAATATGTTTGCAGTTGCTTTTAATCTTCTGATGACGTAATTAGCCGATAAACGACAGCATCATCGGTGAATAGGCTAAGAGAACTGCTCAGATTGTCTCCTAAATCGTTTATATAGACAACGAACAGTAAAGGCCCTATAACACTTCTCAGGGGAAGGCTACATTTCATTTCTGTATTCCTTGATAACTTTCCTTAACATACTAAGTACTGTGCCCTTCCTCACAGGTAATCAGGATTCCATTTACACAGCTGAGACTATATACGATGAGCATGCGACGTGATTAACAGCTGCTTCTGGGGTACAGTCACAAAAGCCTTCCAGAAATTTAGAAATATAGAATAGATGTGAGATCCATTGTTGATAACCTTCATTGCATCAAATGAGTAAAGAGCTCGTTATGCTTCATGAGAACGATAATTTTTGAATCCTTGTTGACAATCGGTTAATAGGCCGTTCTCTTCGAGATAGTTCAAAATATTTGCGGAAAATATATGTTTTAAAATCCTGTTGCCAGCTGACATCTACATCCGAGGCCTATAATTTTGAGAAATACCACTATAGTCTTTCTTAAATATTGGAGTGACGCTGAAATTGTTCTGTGAATTCCTCCAGATGACACTCGACATACAAGAACAGTTGAAACATTTTAGTCTGCATTGCCACTTATAAAACTAGAAGTTCAGTGTAACTTACCTTTTAAAAACATTATTGCGTCGTGTGAAAAATATTGTAAAGAACTGATAACTTATTTTTCTGTCTATTTTATGAACTGTCATCGAATGATATGCATGTGGTGCACTGTTATTATTACATAATTTTTAGCGCTGATAAAAATGTGGTTGATGGAGTGGGTTCCTGTAGCGATGTCCTAGTTCATGAACCATGGGCAAGTGGCCAAGTGGCCAAGTAAGTGGTCCTGAAAGTTGGGATACCAGTTGCTTTGGAATAAGGTCGGTCATCTCGGTCATATTCTGAGTCGTGGCCACCTTCGTGCTCGAACGACAAAGACTACCAAATCCATCGGTTAGTCCCTAAACCACTAAGGGTAAAACCCAGTGGGGCCCTGGGCACGTAAGGGTAGCAACCTGCTTCCCAGGTATTTCGATATGTTACCTTGAGAGCTGACGGAGTCCGACTTATTGACAGACCAGGGACTCCTCAGATACGACTTGCAAACGATATGAAATGAGATGGGGAGCTATTAATATCAATGGTGATTACTCTGGGAAGATGGTAGATGTGGCAGAGGCTGCACGTAAGATGATGTTAGATGTTTTGACTGTTAGTGACATTATGGTAAGAGGAGAGAAAGAGGAGGAAGTAGAAAAATACATGGTCTGTTAGGAGTCACAGGAGGAAGAGCACAGAGGGGTGTAGGAAAGCAATCAAATCCAGCATAACTGCAATAAGATATGTAAATGAACGACTGATGTGGATACATTTGACCATCTTAAGCAAGAAAATTAGGATTGTGTCTGTGTACTCGCCCTGTGAAGGGATAGGTCAACGTGAGATGGACATATTTTACAACGCACTCAGTGATGTAATTATGAGGGTAATGGAAAAGGGCAGTGTTTTGCTCATGGGTGACTTCATTGCCATGATAGTAAATTGAGCTGAAGGGTAAGTTTGGAAAAGATATGGAGGCCAACAGAAGTGGAAAACAGTTGTTGGGTACCTGCGCCAGTATGGGATTAGTTATCACAACCTCTTTTAACCATAAGAACGTTCACCTGTGTACTTGGGAAGGCAGGAGAACCAGATATGTCATTGACTATATGATAACCGATCAGGAATTCAGGAAGGCACACGTGGTTTCAGAGGGTTCTTTGATGATAGTGATCAATATTTTATCTGCAGTGAAATTGGTTTGTTGAAGCCAAAAGTTAAGAAAGATCCATTTGTAGAAGGATACGAGTGGAGAAACTTCAGGACAAGGAAATTAAGAACAAATACATAGTAATGATCACAGAAAGATACCAATTAAATGAAAGTAGTAATTTACAATCATTGGAAGAGGAATGGACAAGGTGTAGGGACACATTACTAGAAGAGGCTAGAAAATGTCTTGGGACAGTAGTGTCTAAAGGCAGGAATAAGCAGACAGTTTAGTGGAATGACACAGTTAATGTAGCCCGTAAAAGGAAAAAGAAGGTATTTAAAAATGGGTCCATACTAAAAATCATGCCGACAGTAAAAGTTATGCTGGAGATAGAAATAAAGAGTAGGTATAATAGCAGAACCCAAGCGGAAATCATGGGAAGACTTTGGAAATAAGCTAGAAATTCTGGGTGAAGCTCCAGGAAAACTATTATGGAGAGCCGGCCGCGGTGGCCGAGGGGACTGAGGCGTTCCAGTCACGGTCCGTACGGCCGCTACGCCCGGGGGTTCGAAACCCCCCTCGGGCATGGATATTTGTGCCGTCCTAGTTTGTAAGTAGTTCATAAGTAGTTCGTAAGTTTAGGGAGTGATGACCCCGTAGTTAAGTCTAATAAGTTGTACAAACATTTGAACATTATGGAGAGTAATTAGCAGTCTTCGAAGAGGAGTGAAGAAGGAATTAACAAGTGTTTTGGCCAAGTCATGTAAACTGCTAGTGTGTGAATCCTCTGGCAGCCTTGGGCAGATGGAGGGAATATTTTGAATAATTTCTTATTGTAAGTAAAAACTTCAAAGATGTAACAGCTGTTGAGGTAGAATTGGATGTGAATGATAATGGAAACAGGATCACATTTGAGGAAGTGGAGAGAATAGTCAATAGACTGCAGTGCAATAAATCGGTGGGGGTGAATGAAATTGAGAGAGGGCAGTCGGTCTCTTATCTCTACTGTGTAATTTAACGTAAGATTAATCATGTAATTAGTTCATTACATGTAATTTGCTGTTGACGGAATATTGGAGCAGGGCAGTGTTATGTGTGATGGGGGAGTTTTTCGGCTGTTTCGGCGTAGGAAGAAGGCCTGGGGGGAAGGAGGGTGAAATTCCATTGTGCGGCCAGCAACAGCGATTTTACATGCTGGCATTGCCCGGGGGTCAGCGGGTCGCGATAACGCGCCGAGACACAGCAGAGGCCTTGGGCCGAGAGCTTGTAAAAATATTCACCGAGCTTTCCAGATTGTGGCAGTCGGAAGGCGAATATTATGTGAGCTTTTAAAGAGCCGATTTCGCTGATTTTGAAAAAGGCCAACGGGACGTCCCCTCTGCTCTCTCGAGGAACGAGCGTACACGTTGTGTTTTATAAAAAAGAACAAGAGTTTTGGAGGTAGGCCGCGTAGCGAGGTCATGATTCCTTCACGGGCCGAGCTGGGAACGAGTCTGGTGCACGGTCACAGAAAGCATGAGAAACGCGCCAAGAAGAGTTAAGGGAAATGGGTAGCCGACTGATTGGCTGCTGGGTAGATTTTCAGATTTTCGAAATCTGCCAGGTGTAACTGAAATTTCACTGGCCAGTGCTTGGAAGCATGGATCTGATTGGCTCTCTGAGAAAAAGGCCTGTTTTTGGCGGACGTGGTTTCTGAGGACTTCTGCTTGTGCTCTTGGAGTGAAGATGGTTTTCGTTTCGTACTCTTCGTGGGTACGGACGTGGAAATTTGCTTGTTTAGCCGATTCTCCGACTTGTAGAAATTACAAGTGCAGGAATGGCAAACGGACTGGTCTTAAAATATTCGGCACGAACCGAGTGGCGATCTTCGTTCCGTCCCTAAACACCAAAGTTAAACGAGGTGTGACACTTATCGCATCCCAGACCATGAAGTCTGGAACGGGACCAGAGTGTGTTGAAGAAACGATCTTCGCGAGTCACCACTCGCCATTTGTACGTTCTACGCGGAAACGTTCACCGCCTGCGTGCAGGCAGAATCTGCGTTCGTCGCTGAAGACTAGAGCGCCCCATTACATCTTCTAAGTAACCCAGTGTCGACACCAGTCGAGCAGTACATATCGATGTCGTGGCTATAGCAGATGATGGGCTAGAGTGTGCGTGCCCGTAGTCCCACCGCCAATAACAGGCTGATCATGCGCTACCGAAACCCTCCGAGTGCACCCACTTCAAACAGCGCTCCCCACCAAGTACCTTACGCCACAGACGGCTTACGAGGACACTCTGAAGTTCTCGCGAGCACTTAACCAACGAGAACCAAAAGGCCTCCACTATAAGCCACAGCTCTACTGAGTTTATAAGAAAGCATTGTTATAAAAATTTTAGTCTCGTTGTTTCAGATGTGGTTGTTGTTGTCTTCAATCCGCAAACTGATTTGATGCAGCTCTCCACGCTACCCTGCCCCGTTCAAGCCACTTCATCTGAGAATACGTCCGGCAACCTACAACCTTTTCAATCTGCTTACTGTATTCGTCCCTCGGTCTGCCTCTACGATTTTTGAAAAATGTTTAAATGTTTGTTAAGCTTATGGGACTTAACTACGGGGTCTCAGTCCCTAAACCTACAAACTAGTTATCAACTACCTTATACTAAGGACGGCACAAATATCCATGCCCGAGGGGGGATTCGAACCCCCGACCGTAGTGGCCGTGTAGACCGTGACTGAAGCGCCTCAATGCCCTCGGCCACCGCGGCCGGCTACGATTTTTGTCCCACACACTTCCTTCTAATGCTACGTTAACGAGTCCTTTATATTTCAGAATGTGTTCCAACAACCTATCCCTTCTCATAGTAAGAATATACCAGAAACTCCTTTTCTCCCCAATTCTGTTGAGCGCATCCTTATTAGTTATGTGATCTACCCATTTAATCTTCGTCTGTAGTAACACATTTGGAAAGCTTCTATCATCTTTTTGTCTGAACTCCGTATCGTCCACAATGCTACACTCCAGACAAATCCTTTCAGAAAAGATTTCCTGACATTTAAACTAATATTGGATGTCAACAAATTTCGCTTATTCAGAAACGCTTTTCTTCCCATAGTCATTCTGCTTTTTATATCTTCTTTACTTCGGCCATCAGAACTTATCTTGCTACCAAAATAACAGAACTCATCTAAACTATTATTCTCTCATTACCTAATCTAATTTCTCCATCATTGCCTGATTTTCTGACACCCTCGTCTTTACCATTACCCTCGTTTTACTCTTGTTAATGTTCATATTATACCTTCCTTTCAAGACACTGTCCATTCCGTTATAATTGCTCTTCCAGATCTTTTGCTATATCTGACAAAATTACCATGTCGTCAGCAAACCACAAGTTTTTTATTCTCTCTCCATGGACCTCAATTCCCTCTCAAAATTCACAGCTTTCTCATTGTCCAAATCGAACGACATTGGGGAAAGGCTACAGACATGTCTTACTCCCTGTTACAGAAATAATGCTATTGAATCGGAAAGTAGCGTGATGGCCACCCACCACTGCATATGAATACCATTTATCGACGAGTCAGCGAAAGTAAACGGAGACATAAACGACCACAGTCAAGTTTGACAATCCTGGGCTGATAAGCCTTATCTGTGTTGTGGTGCCTTTACGGTACGGCGATGTTGATGACGTCTGTGCTACGTGGATGTCTAGAAACTCAGTCTACTTGTGTGAGAAGGTTCATGTGGCCATTGCGATCAGGATAGTTGCCGAACTGACGCATCACATCCCATTTATGTAGCATTTCTCCTAAACGACCATCGCGCCACTCAGGAGCCCACAGTTTGAGTCCTGTCAGTTGGCTGTAGGAAGCACAAGTACGTGTCAGTGGCATGGAACCTGTTTCCTTACCATGCTGATATCCCACTGGGCATCATGGCTGTTAACATCCCCTATTGAAGGATACAGACACATATGCTTTTCTGTCAGCTATTCACTGCACCAGTGGTTCCTAAACTGTGGATCGGGGCCTCGTGTGAGTTTATGGAGTCAGGAAAAAAAAAATAAAAATAAAAAGAATAAAAAAAATGAGAGGTTATTGGTAGAGAAAACTTTTATACAATCTGAAAAGTTATGTGCAAAACGCACTGAAAACAAGAAACCAGTTCAACTAATAACGTACACAGAGTGTTACGAGGACAAAGCATTTGTAGCACTTATACGTAATGTATCCTGCGTCCTCTTCCACTTTTGACAAGTGACGTATGAGTACCCTTTCAATGATTTATTCTTCTCTGAAGGAAAAATCGTACCTTATTTACTGGTTGTTTAGTGTGTGTATCCATGTGTATCGTGGTGGTTGGTTTTATTTTATTCCACGTTTCTACTCTGTATATATTTCACTATGGGCATGTGTATTAAGACTGTATTTTTCGATTTTCCCATATCCAGAATTTACAGAGTTTTTACCGTTGCTGCCATGCATTTTCCGAGGTAAAGAAATACACACAAAAAAAATCCATAAAAAATCATGGAAATGGTCACGCAGTCTGAGGCACCCTTCCACGAACTGCTCGGCTACACCCGTCGGAGGTTCGTGTCCTCCCTTAGACACGGATGTGGGTGTTGTCCTTATACGTTAGCTGAAGTACTTTGTAAGTGTATGGAGCGAATAACGCAGCAGTTTTGTCCCTTAGATTTACAAACATTAGAACATTTTTTGAAAAAAGAAAGATTCCGTGCTAAACGATTTACACTTAAAACTTGCTAGTTTCAATCCAGATATGGAAAGTATCTCTAATAATAACACTAAACACTAGCACAAATATAATTATCACATTTGCCATTTAATTTCTATGAAATAATTCTTTATTTGACAAAGTATGGTTTATATACACACACCGAGCCACGAGAAGTTTTCGAGGAACATCGTTGTTGGTCCCACTTCAAAAAGGATTGGGAACCACTCACTACCTTACACTGTCTCTTGCCTACTGACGTTGAAACTATTTGAGTACGTCTGCTATCCCCCAAGTGGCATATGCCGTCATGGGAAGAAAATTAACACCGTTTGTCCAGGTGTTTGTTCGGTAACACGGCGAGAAAGACGGAGGGTGGACGGGGGACGCTAGAAATGATGGTTACGTTACGTATAGACGGCCACATGGGAAATGTGTTCAAATAGACAAACCGGTGCCTTCGTGGAAGCTCAACGGGTAAGCTAATGTTTTTGAGAACATTATGGATAAGCGATCTTATTTGCAATTATTAATTCAACTAACAACAAGAAGTCAGTCTAGATCGCAATTTCTTTTATTTCACTGGTAACCGGTTTCGGTCACTTACATGAACATCATCAGACCACAACTGTATTGATACATAATATATTGTTAGAGGGATAAATTATTTCTAACTTGAGTATTTAAAATAAGAATAAAGTATACCTGTAATGTTGGCCACCAGTTGTTTACAGCTGGAGCTGCCTAGAGTTTTGATGTTGACTGCTGCAGATGTAGATGCAGCCATTCTTTAAATACTTTAAACTCCACCCTCTAATTTAAATTTTTGCCAATCAGGTATACGTTCTAACGGAAGCTATACAACAATGTATTTCAATATGCAACAAATCAAATCAGTGTATATAATGGTTAATCGTGTAGCAAATGTAAACGGATTTAGAAGTACATTAAATAGATCATATAAAAGACATATGTAGCATATGGAAATAGAAAAACCATGTTATGGTTTTGTTACGATTTGAAAAACAGAAATCGGAGGTACTATTTTACCATTGACAGATTATAATTTAAAATATTATTGTCGTTATGTCAGAACTAAAGTAACCACCAGTTTTGCTGCTACATATGAATGTTTTATATCTCTAATAAAATAGTTTTTGATGAAGACTTGGGTTCTCAGGGCTCTTCTCTTAAAGCTAAGAGCCAGATAAAATAAAATATATGCCACAGTTATAAGGTACATCAGTAATTACAATAATTAGGTTAAATGTATGACAATGAGAGCAGAATTCATGAATTAAAATGACCTTGTGTTTTAAACTGAAAATAAAATTGGCGGATGGGACAAAAGAGTACAGGTCTGTCTTTGAAATCTAGCTGCTCATTTATGGAATGTAATTGTTTATTCTTATAATGTGTGTAGATTTCTATTTCTTCAAGTGAAATAAAATAAATTGCGGTCTTGACTGACTTGTTATTGTTAGTTGACTTAATAAGCTGATGTTGGTAGCAATCAGCTGTTGTTGTTTTGTGGTCTTCAATCCGCAGACTGGTATGATGCAGCTCTCCACGCTACCCTGTCCTGTGCAAGTCTCTTCATCTCAGAATATGTTCGGCAACCTACATCCTTTTGAATCTGCTTACTATATTCGTCCCTTGGTCTCCCTCTACGAATTTTGCCCCATACGCTTCCTTCTAATGCTAAGTTGACAATTGGTTGTTGTCTCAGAATGTGTCCAACCAATCTATCCCCTCTCTTAGTCAGGATATGCCAGAAACTCCTTTTCTGCCCGATTCGGTTAAGCACCTGCTCATTAGGTACGTGATCTACCCATCTAGTTTTCATCATTCGTCTGTAGCACCACATTTCAAAAGCTTCTATCTGAACTCTTTATCGTCCACGTTTCACTCCCATTCAATGCTACACTCCAGACAAATGCTTTCAGAAAGGACTTCCTAACATTTAAATTAATATTGGATGTTAACAAGTTTCGCTTCTTTAGAAACACGTTTCTTCCCATAGCCATTCTGCGTTTTATATCTTCTTTACTTCGGCCATTAGAAGTTATCTTCCTACCCAAATAACAAAATTCCTCTAATACTTTTATTGTATCATTACCTAATCTAATCCTTCAGCATCACCTGATTTTCTGACATTGCATTTCATTACCTTCGTTTTACTCTTGTTAATGTTCATCTTATATCTTCCTTTGAAGACACTTACCATCCCATTCAATTGCTCTCCCAAATCTTTTGCGATCTCTAACAGAATTATGCCTATGTCATCAGCAATGTTTTTATTTCTTCTCCCTGCACTTTAATGCCCTCTCCAAATTTCTCCTACCATTCTTTCACTTCCTGTTCAATGTACAGATGTAACAACATTGGGGAAAGGCTGTAATAAGTCTGTAATAATCTATATCTATAAATGTGAATGTCTGTTCGGTGTACGTTTATCACGTCTGAACCACAAGACATAAAGAGCTAAGGCCGGCCGCGGTGGCCGAGGAGACTGAGGCGCTCCAGTCACGGTCTGCACGGCCACTACGGTCGGGGTTTCGAATCCCCCCTCGGGCATGAATATTTGTGACGTCCTTAGCCTTAGTTATTTCACAAGTAGTTTGTAAGTTTAGGGACTGATGACCCCGTAGTTAAGTCCCATAGACTATACAAACATTTGAACATTTGAAACAGCTAAAAATTTGTACCGTTACTAATGTCTACCCGGGGAAGGCTTTAGGCACGGTTTTATGGCGATCGGATAGCTATTTATCTATGTATATTAATGTAAATGTCTGTTCAGTGTACGCTTATCACGTCCGAATGACAAGACGCAGAGACTTAAATATTTGTACAGTAACTAATTTATACCTGAGGAAGGTTTTAGGCACGGTTTTATAGCGATCTGAAGATATTTTGTAATTTGAAGAATATAACGCGAAATGCGAAGTAATAATTACTCTTTTAAAATTATATTTATTCTTTGAAAATGGTTTTATTGGTAGCATTGTTGCCTGAGGATTGATAATGATGAAAGGGTGGAGTATATTGGGCTGGAAAGTTATCGGTGTATATAAAATTCTACGTGTGTGTGTTAGTATTTCGCTCTGCAGCGAAAACTACAGAACGCAAACGAATTGTCTGCGTGTAATTGCTGTCCGAAGTCTCCCGTTGTACATCATAGCAGTTCCATGCCGATAATTATAACGGGGTGGAAGATACGGTGGTTGAAAGTCATCAAATTATAAAAAAAATTCGGACTGAAGGCCAGCGATGACGTTTGCGGCTCTATAGCAAGAAGGTTACATACAGCGAAACGTGATGCCACAGACCATATCTTTAGTCTGCATGTGCTACAATGTCTTCAGCTCTTTCTTTGTAAGGATAAGCTTACGGAAAAGGAAATATAAGAATAAATAAATAAAGCAGTAAAAAAGAAATTTCTTTTAATAAATCTCTTTAAAAAATCTATTTGACGTTTCGCGCATTACATCAAGTGATCGATCTGTGATATTATTACAATCATTATTTTTGAATTTCGTGATCGTATTCTTAGAAACGAGTGCATTTTTACGTGTGATTTGATCTACACTACTTAACATAATTTTTTTCTTTATTTAAATGTCGATTAAAAATGTTGTTTCTAATGAAGGTATTACAGGCCAATATCGTTGACATCAGTTTCATGTAGAATTTTAAAGCATATTCTCAGTTCTAATATAGTAAATTTCCTTGAAACGGAAAAGCTTCTTTCCATGAATCAGCACGGGTTTAGGAAACATCGTTCATGTGAAACTCAGCTTGCCCTTTTCTCACATGACATCTTGAGAGCCACGGATGAAGGGAAACAGGCGGATTGTGTTTTTCTCGACTTCAAAAAGGCGTTCGACGCGGTGCCACGCTGCAGACTGCTAACGAAGATACGAGCTTATGGAATAGGTTCACAGATTTGTGACTGGCTGGAAGACTTCCTATGTAATAGAACGCATTACGTTCTCGACGGCGAGTGTTCATCAGAGACGAGTGTATCGTCAGGCGTGCCCCAGGGGAGTGTGATAGGACCGCTATTATTTTCTATCTATATAAATGATCTGATGGACAGAGTAAGTTGTAATTTGCGGCTGTTTGCTGATGATGCTGTGGTGTATGGGAGGGTGTCGTCTGTAACTGACTGTAATAGCATACAGGATGACTTACACAAAATTTCTAGTTGGTGCGAAGAATGGCAGCTAGCACTCAATGTAGAAAAATGTAAGGTGATGCGCATGAGTAGAAAAAACAATCCTATAATGTTCTAATACAGCATTAGTAGTGAGCTTCTTGATGCTGCCGCGTCGTTCTAATATCTAGGCGTTACATTGCAGAGTGATATGAAATGGAACGAACATGTAAGGACAGTTGTGAGTAAGGCGGACAGCCGACTTCGGTTTATTGGGAGAATTTTGGGAAGATGTACTTCAGCTGTAAAGGAGACCGCGTATAAAACGCTTGCACGGCCACGTCTTGAGTATTGCTCAAGTGTTTGGGACCCGCAGCAGATCGGTTTGAAGGAAGACATAGAGGCGGTTCAGAGGCGAGCAGCTAGATTTGTTACCGGTAGGTTCGACCAATGCGCGAGTGTCACGAAAATGCTCCGGCAACTCAATTGGAGATCGCTGGAAGATAGACGACGTTCTTTTCGTGAATTTCTGTTAAGTAAATTTAGAGGGCCGGAATTTGAAGCTGAGTGTAGTACGATCTTGCTGCCGCCTACTTACATTTCGCGTAAAGATCACAAAGACAAGATAAGAAAAATTAGGGCTCGCATATAGGCATTCTTTTTTTCCTCGTTCTGTTTGGGAGTGGAATAGGAAAGGAAATGCCTAGTAGTGGTACAGTGTACCCTCCGCCACGCACCTTACGGTGAATTGCGGAGTATGTATGTAGATGTAGATGTAGATTTCATTTCACCTTCAAAACCAGTCTTATAGCACACTACTGAAAGATAGGAGCAGCGGGTTTAAGCTAGTTTAAAATAAACCGGTAGACGTTGAAAAGACTTCTCGCGAACCTACCTCCTTAAAGAACGAAGACGACAAAACAGAAAGAGGTAAAAAAATAAACAGTTGGTTGAGGCGATCGCTGCGCTGTCCAGGAGCATCGAAGTCCGGTCCGAGTCCTGGTTTGTATTCCGACGCTGTGGAACAGTCAAGATGTGTGAAGCGGAGGAGACATAAATCGAAAGGCTCCAGTACTGGGCGCGAAGGTCCACCCACTTGTAGTATTTGACGCGTCACCTTACGACCAGCCCTGCTGGCGGTCTTCGCCCTGCCTGCTTCGGCGGCTTTCTCCACGGCGGTGAGTCTCGGCAGAAACAGCGGCCGAGGGTTAGGCAAGTGCCGGCAGGCCCACAATTTGGGAGGAAGGGGGGGGGGGGAGGCCACGCCCACCTCGCGCCGCGCCTCGCGTCGCCGTCGGCCCCTTTGTGCTCGGCACACCCTTTGTCTCCGCCAGAGGCCTCCGCATTGACCGGCCGAATCGCAGCCGTAACCCGGCAACGGAGCCTCGAGCCCGCTCGGCCGTTTGGCTCTTTCCTTCCCAGACGCTTTTCGGTCGCCCACGTCTCGTAAAGGCAACGAGATTGCACCCTGTGGCCGGACGTCGCAACGGCACAGTCGGGTCTCATCTCGCGAGACACACAGCCTCATTCTCGCAGCCCTGCCGGGGGGCCTAACGTCTTGGGAGGACGTCGCTCTCCGCCCCGCGACCGGCGGCAGTAACTAGGCTAACTGGCGTCCGGGGCAAACTTAGCCTCTGCTCTGCCACCAACCTCCTTCATCCACTGGCAGACCTCTATTCGTTCTTCATTACAGCGTAGCCTCTTGGGCACGAAATATAAAATAAGCACTTAAAAATGTTTTGTATCACCACGATACGAGGGTTCATGATCCTTTACATAAACGTTTTTGATGAAGTCTGGGGTTCTCAGGACCCTTGCCTTAAAACTAAGAGCCAGATAAAATAAAACATATGCCACAGTTATAAGGTACATCAGTAATTACAATACATGACAATGAGAGCAGAATTCATTAATTAAAATGACCTTGTGTCTAAAACTGAAAAAAAAAGATTGTGGATAGGACAAATGAGTAAACATTCTACAGGAGATCATCAAATAGTTCAAAGAAATATCTGTCTCTGAAATGTAGCTGCTCATTTATGCAATGTAATGGTTGATTCTTATTTCTATTTCTTCAAGTGAAATAAACTAAATAGCGGTCTTGACTGACTTGTTATTGTTAGTTGAATTAATAAGCTAATGTTGGTAGCAATCGTCTGTTATTGTTGTGGTCTTCAGTCCGCAGACTGCGTTGATGCAGCTCTCCACGCTACCCTGTCCTGTGCAAGTCTCTTCATCTCAGAATATGTTCGGCAACCTACATCCTTTTGAATCTGCTTACTATAGTCGTCCATCGGTGTCCCTCTACGATTTTTACTCCACACGCTTCCTTCCAATGCTAAGTTGACAATTCCTTGATGTCTCAGAATGTGTCCCACCAACCCATCACTTCTCTTAGTCAGGATATGCTATGAACTCCTTTCCTCCCCGATTCGGTTAAGCACCTCCTCATTAGTTACGTGATCTACCCATCTAATTTTCATCATTCGTCAGTAGCACCACATTTCAAAAGCCTCTATCATCTTTTTATCTGAACTCCTTATCGTCCACGTTTCACTCCCATACAATGCTACCCTCCAGACACATGCTTTCAGAAAGGACTTCCTAACATTTAAATTAATATTGGATGTTAAAAAGTTTCGCTTCTTTAGAAACGCTTTTCTCCCCATAGCCATTCTGCATTTTATATCCTCTTTATTTCGGCCATCAGAAGTTATCTTGCTACCAAAATAACAAAATTCATCTTCTCCTTTTATTGTCTCATTACCCAATCTATTTCCTTCGGCATCGCCTGATTTTCTGACATTACATTCCATTACCTTCGTATTACTCTTGTTAAGGTTCACCTTATATCTTCCTTTCAAGACACTGTCCATTCCATTCAATTGATCTTCCATATCCCTTGAACTCTCCGACAAAATTACTATGTCATCGGCAAACCGCAAACTTTTTATTTCTTATCCCTGAAGTTCAATTCCCTCTCCAAATTTCTCCTTCCATTCCTTCACTGCTTGCTCAATGTACAGATTGAACAACATTGGGGAAAGGCTACAACCCTGTCTTACTCCCTTCCCAACTTCTGCGTCCGTTTCTTGCCCTTCGACTCTAATAATCGCTGTCTGCTTTTTGTATAGGTTGAATTGAATAGAAATATACAAAAACAACATTTCAGTTTTCTTTACTGCTAATGAAAAACTTAAGTCACGAGTACTACCACAACAACTTAGACATTCTGAATTTGTGTTTCAGACTGCAGCATTCACTAGTGACCCTAATAACCACTAACACGTCTTCTGCACTGATGCATGCCTATATGCGCCGTGGAATAATGTACATTAGATCATCAAGGGACTGTAGGTTCAGATTGTCTCGCTCGCGAACGGCGATTAAGTGTTCATGTCTCATATTAGCTCGGCGATCTCAAGTCGACCAGCGTATAAAAATAATTTTAAAAAATAATAAAAAAATTAAAATATTTGTTAAGCTTATGGGACTTAACTGCGGGGTCATCAGTCCCTAACTTACAAAATACCGTATATTAAAGACGTCACAAACATCCACGCCCGAGGGGTGATTCGAACCCCCGACGGAGAACAGCATCGCGCACCCTACCTTAGCGCGTCAATGCGCTCGTCCGCTCCGCCCGTCTGCAGCGTATCGAAAGCTTGTTCGGTAGGGTTCATATCTGGAGAACAGCTGGCCAGTCTAATATTGCGATCCCGTTGTCACGAAGAAACGCGTTCACGAAACGTGCACGTTGAGGGTGAGAACTGTCGTGCATTCTGACGAATCTCTCAGCGAAATGCTGCCGATATTTGTGCCCATACGTCGAATGATGTCACCTCTCTACGGTGTAGACGTTTGATTGCCTTCTACGGCCACCAGTGGCGTACGGTGGCCACACATAATGCCAAAAATGTTCAAATGTTTGTTAAGCCTATGGGACTTAACTACGGGGTCATCAGTCCCTAAACTTACAAACTACTTATCAACTACCTTATACTAAGGACGGCACAAATATCCATGCCCGAGGGGGGATTCGAACCCCCGACCGTAGTGGCCGTGCAGACCGTGACTGGAGCGCCTCAGTCCCCTCGGCCACCGCGGCCGGCACACATAATGCCACTCAAGAAAACAAGGGAACATCCAACTTGATGCACTCTCTGGGCGGTGTGTCTAAGACGTTCAGGCGGACCAGATTGTACCTAATAACGTCTTCGACGGTCTCCTGGTTGAAGGCAGATGCGAGTTTCATCTGAATAGTACGTGACGGCAATTCCGATTTCACCCATCTTACCACGCTGCATGGCGTCTAGATGGCAAAGAGGGAACACGCCGTACACGTCGGCCGCGCCGCTGCACATCATGAAGCCCATTACGTAGAGTTTGAGTCGAAACATGACGTCCTGTGGATGCACGAACGTCATTACTCAAAATGAAAGTTTCAGTCTGCAGCGGAGTATACGCTGATATGAAACATCCTCGCAAATGAAAATTGTGTGCCGGAACCGGGACTCGTACCAGGGACTTTTGCCTTTCGCGGGCGTAAGGCAAAGGTCCCAGGTACGAGCGTCGGTTCCGGCTCACAATTTTAATCTGCCAGGCAGTTTCATCTTTATTCAGTATCATGGCGTTCCTCTCAGGGTTCATCTGAGCTGAACTGCGCAACGTGTTAGGCTTAGGGCGGCCAGAGTGAGGAAAGTCATCGAATTTTCCTGTATCTCCTCCACGTCGGAACAACAGCTCTTTGGCTGACTCCTAGACATCTGAAAATATCTGTTAATAAGAGTTCCTCATGGCACATGTTATAATAATACAATACTTCAGAACCCTGTCAGGTAATTTTTTTATTACATAGAATAGCTTAAGCATTTTTTTTTTTTTTTTTTTTTTTTTTTTTGTAATCGACAGCCAACGTAATTATTTTACTCTGATATATTAAAGAGTACTTATAATTACTACCTTCATTTATTCCTCCCTGCGAGGAAGTAAGGAAAAAGAACGTGTGTATTTCACTTCTGTTTCTTACGCCAGGCTGAGAACAGCTCGCCGCGGCGGAGCGGTCGAGCGCATTGAGGCGCTATGCTACGATGCGCGTTGTCGCTCCCCGACGGGGGTTCGAAGCCCTCCTCGGGCATGGATGTTTGTGTTGTCTTTAATGTAAGTTAGTTCATAAGTAGTTTGTAAGTTTAGGGACTGATGACCCTGCAGGTAAGTCACATAAGCTTTACAAACATTTGAACATTTTTGAGAACAGCTCGATGTATTTTGCTCTGTTCATTATTATACTGTCGCGCTAAAATGGAAACAGGCTTGATTTCGAAGGCAGGGTTGTCAACTGAACACAGCACTTATACTGAAAGCAGGTTTATTGCGAATTGAAACATACACGCAGCAGTGACTGCCTCTCGGGCAGAGTGCTCTGCTATTTATACACAGAAGGTACCAGAAATTAGAAGAATAGTTAACATAAGAAACAGGTAGAAGTGACCATCAGAAACATGTAGAACATTCTGGAAATGATAAATACAAAGAATTTTTTTTTGTCGGTGAACGTGATTGAACCGGCGATCTTTAGCTCCGCAATCGGTGACGCTATCCATTTTTTTCCCTCGAACCTCCGACGGCGAGCAGCCGCGCCTTCCACGACTATACGCCATAGCCCGCTCGGCCACTTATTTTTCTAAACCACATAGTTTCTTTCGAAACAAAATATTCTTCTATAATTTTGTATTACCTTTCTAGAGAAACAGCGATCGTTAATGAAATTATATTTCAAGAAACACAGTCTCGATCGCAAGAGAATTTTATTGTTCTTAGGCAACCGGTTTCAGTCTGCTTGTGAGACTATCTTCAGGTCGACTGCAATACAGTAACATTGCAAATATTAAGAATGATGCACAGAATACGACATTATGGCAATAAACAATAAAATAATAACAATGTGAAAAGTTATACCCATAGCAGCCGATTGTGGACGGGTCGGGAACCGTGGGCTGTGAAAATCAACTGCGGAATACTGCAGTAACGGTCGAGGTTATATATGGCCAGCTCAGCCCCTTCCCCCCACATGCGGCATTACATTATTGAGAGTCAATCATGTACTTATTAATAATTATGTTATTGTTGTCTTAGAGGCTACAGTTATGATATTGAAAACGAGGGATAAATATAAAAGATTAATATTGCATATGTGGGGGGAAGGGCCTGAGCTGGCCATATATAAACTCGACCGTTACTGCAGTATTCCGCAGTTGTTTTCACAGCCAACGGTTCCCGATCCGCCCACAATCGGCTGCCATGGGTATAACTTTTCTCATTGTTATTATTTTACTGTTTGTTGCTATAATATCGTATTCTGTACATCCTTCTTAATATGTGTAATATTACTGTATTGCAGTCGGTCTGAAGATGGTCTCACAAGCAGCCTGAGACCGGTTGCCTAAGAAGATTAAAAATTCTCTTGCGATCGAAACTGTGTGTGGTTTTTTTTTTTTTTTTTTTTTTTTTTTTTTTTTTTAAATATAAAATATTCTTCCAAACCGCCGATGAGCCGTCTAGCCAGGTTTTTAGTTTCTTCACACAACCTGATGGTAGAAATTCAAACTTTTTAGTCGCAAAGTAATTGATTCAAAGCAAGACTGAAAAACTGAATCTCCCAGAATTTAACACAATCTGATACTCGAAAAAATAAACCTTTCTTTTCTCATAATAGTTTAACACAATCATCGTAATAGTGTTGACATCAGAATCATCTGAACACTAGCAGATACAGTGGTCACAGTTGCACGTTGTTGGGAACAAGGAGGGCGAGTCCTCACCTCAGTTCCTCCCTCACACGGCACCAAACAGCAGCAGCTGTTGCCTGAATTATCCAATTCCCTCTGCGTTAAATGTAAGATTTAGCGTGTTAGCGAACTGTTCTCTAAAGTGTGGCAGTTGTGAGAAGGACCAGTAGGCTGTAGATATGAACTGGAAAAAAGACAGATGATCATTCCCATTCACCCTAGACACAACATAATGTACAAAGTGACCAATCAACCTCATGACGGTGTTAGTTTTTGTCTTTGGAAAAAGACACGTGGTTGGCCGCAGAATGATGTCGGTGGAATCTGCAGATTCAGCAGAACGAGTGAGGAAGGCCAACTGCTTTCTGAGCCAGGACTACTTAGCCTGATGACTACAACAGGTGAATCGGTGCTGCAGCGTATCCAAAGATGTACACTTATTACATTTTTCACTGTCACTAAGTACAATACGATAAAACCGTTCGTTGGTAGAAATCAAATTGTTGATAACCTAGTATCAGGATGATTCCACTTCCATTGTTAGAATGGGGAGACTGATGTTAGACCACAGAATTTTCCAGGCTGTTCGTGGTGCTGATAGTTCCGCGGGATTAGAACAGGGGATGCCTTCCCAGCGAGACGTAAAGAACTTGGTCGTGAGCACCGGTCGCTGCCGTATGTCAGAATACAGTTAACTCACAACTAGATAAAAGTCCGAATGTGTCTCAGTTTATAATTTATATGACCTATATCAACCGGAGGATCAAGACTCTCTGGACGGACTAAAGTAAATAGCCGAGACGTAAAGGTATGAAATTTTTGAGAAATTGTCAATGTGGTGCGCCGAACATATAAGACACACGCTTTCTTCTTAATGTCACACAAAGGCCCAATCCGCCGAGGGAACGTGGCTTTGTTACAACCTCGTATCCAACCTGTAAATGTGATAGTTCCATAAAAACGACCAGATAAAACTGCTTACGTTTCTTAGCCATCATGAAGGGAAGCGGAAAAAGTTGTTCAATGTAATGTGCTTTGCACAATACATGTCTCCAAGACTCGTACCTTCTGAAGAATGGCGAGAGAACATATTTCATGTTCTAGTATTGCCCCCTGGATCTTATCAGTAACTGATTTCCAATTGACTGTCGCCATTCGGAACGGACAAGGATGAACGACAACTCCGAGTAGTGTATGTTGCCCGATAGCAGTAGCCCATGTAATTACAGCATCATCAAAACCTCTTAAATTAAGAAGCTTACAATTGCCCGCATTAATTCGTGCTCCTGAAGTATGGGAGTAATCATCGATTATCGCCTTTAACTAATGTATCTCTGAACGTTGACTGAGTAAAACCATCATCAGCAAAAGCGTGAACTACAATACTGCTTACAGTAAGTGTCCAACCCAGAAGCTGAGACTCAACCTTCCGGAGAAGTGGCTCCAGAGACAATACAAACAAAGACATCGAAAGAGGACTCCTCTGTGGCACTCCCTGAAGGTTGGGAATCGGGGGTGTCAGCTGCCAATTGACCACTACTGAAGCCACAATTCCGATGAACAAGTTCGATAACACCTTACGAGCGTAGACATTGAACCCGATCTTCTCTAGTATTCGAAGTAAGTAACCATGATTGACACGATCAAAGGCCTTGTCAAAATCAAAAAAGTAAAAGCACAATGGGCGGAAGTAACGGCATCAACGGAAACTGTATCACGGTACTCAGTCACTGGGGTAAGAATAGAACGACCAAGAAGGCAGTTTTGACACTCGTCAACAACAGTTCCGAGCAAGACAGACAACCTGCGGTACAGTGGCATATCCGGGGGGGGGGGGGGGGGGGGGTCGGGCTGACCAAGCTTACAGAGAGAGGGGAAAGAAAATAGAGAGGGGTCAATCCTCCCAATATGAGTAAAGGGGCAATACTGTACGGCGACCTTTTTTTTTAGAAATCACGTCAGCTCGGATTGACCTCATGACCTCAAGCCCCACCAGACCACAGTCATGGATACGCCACTGACGCGGTAGTATTATTTTCAGCTATGTGGTGTGTGCACGTCTCCGAATATTTTGTGAAGGTGTCAGATTGGGCCATAGCTTTATTAAGTAACACTGTTTGCTTTACTAATTATTCAAAATTTAATTACATTCATTTGATAATTATTACGAGTTTAACGTCGCTTTACCACTGGATTAAGCTCAAGACAAATTACGGTACCAAATAATACAACACACGATACACACTTTCTAATCCGATTTGAAAATTTGTTTAAACACACCAACCCTTTTTCTTCACTCTATACCCCTTACTTCGTAAGATATTGAATTGAATGAAAAGTCAAGTGAATTTTATCAGCTTAATTCTGTGCTAATCAGGAAGTTGAGATCTGAACAGTCTGTAATGGAGCATCCTTTCTCTGATTGTGATTCCAACACCAACAACAGAACGTAGTTCCCATCAGCCTAAGTGTTGAGCATGAACAAAGCGAATAGTGGGATCCGCCATGTTCGATGGCAATGCTGCTGTAATCCAGTGCGCCAAAGCAACTCTGTCTGCGCAAATAGAATCGGCACTGTGCTTGCATATGACATCCATTGTAGTCGAAATGTTTGCTCAAGCGAGGAAGGAAACCTTGTTTCTCGGAGGATTTTTGGAAATGTCTCGGAGGGCCACTCAAAATCTTTTGGCGATCCTCATGCGGCTCACGGGCCGCTATTTGCCCAGCCCTGATCCATAGCATCAAATATTTCAAATGCTACTTGTATGGAAAAAATTAAGGATATTACAGACCATACATCTCTAAAATGGTTACTTGGGTTGAAGAATCCATCTAGTCCAGGGGTGGGCACGAGAGCTGCTCACGCGGCTGCCCGCGAGTAGCGAGAGCCGCGAGGGCAGCGCTGAGCGGCCTCGAGAGCCAGCAGTGCGGGTAGCAGGGCTGTGCGCTGTGGCTGGCCGCTTGCTGATGCACAGTGCACATACATCAGTGCTTTCATCCAATGCTAAAGAAAAGAAAACTAAATCTTTGATCCTGTCTCTCAACTGAGCTTCCACGTCGTTTGCCATTTCTTCAATGCGCCTGCTAACCGTTCTCCGTGAAAGAGAAACGGTTTCAAAAAGAGGAAGATTTGCTGGGCACAAAATTGTTGCGGCAGTAACAAAACATTCTTTCACAAATTCTGCATCGCTGAAGGGTCGCGCAGTTTTAGCTATTTTAAGAGCTATATGATAGCTTACTCTCAACGCTGCAGCGTTGTGGATTACAAGATTTTCTACCTGTAAATACGTACAGGAGAAGGTAAAATTGACAAAAAAGCACACAATCTATTAATAACAGCAGTAAATTGAATTAATAACATAATTATCTACAAGTATACTTACGTCTTTCTCCTTTTTCAGCTTCATTTCTATAAGTTTGACTTTTCGTTCTTCTTTAATCTAACTACATCTTTTTCGTGAAGCTGTTGAAAATGACGCTTCACATTGTACTACTTCCATGAAGACAATGTTGAATTGCAAAACAAACACTGAGGTCCGTTTTGCGTTCCAACAAAAAAGTACTCTTCTTCCCACTGTGGGTGTTCAGAAGACTTTCTTTACCAAGATTTTACGTCCTCCTCTGCCATTTTTCAGACACTAGTTCTGCTCTATCACGAACACCGGACGCGATTTCCACAAGTAAACTGAACGAGTGGTTCCGCCTCGCACGTGGTGTAGTGAGGTGCGCGGCTAGTCGAGTATGAGTGGGGGGCACTGCTGGCTGCCGGAGTGGGGGGGGGGGGGGGGAGCCGCGAGCAGGCCGTGTGGGCCGCTGAGAGCGCTCGCGCTCGCTAAACGGCATTTGCCCAGCCCTGATCTAGTCGTCTCACTGCTGTGCCCGAAGTCTTTCCAAAATGGATTTTGAGGTTATACCTAATCCAGGCAAGCAGAATAATAGTACTTTTAGAAACTGTAGGTCGTAATGCTGAGAATTGGCAAAAGGCGCAAGATGGGGATTCAAAAAGCAAAAAATATGCAATACAAAAACAATTTTGTTTCGAAGATGGGGTACTATGCCGTAAAGCAAGACTCAGACACAGGATCGTGGTTCCTGAACATCTGGGACAAGGAGTTATGCAAGAAGCGCATGATCGTATTCTGACAGGACGCGGTGGACAGAAAAAATCCGAAAGAGGCGTAGCATTGAGATTTTGGTGGAAAACGAGGAAGCAGGATGTCGCACGGTATGTTCGTAACTGCATCGCATGTGTGCAGAGAGCAGACCTCTGTCGTCAAAACATACCATCGCAAAGGGTCCCAAAAGGCACTCTCCCTTTTCAAATATCTGGATTAGATGTCTATGGGCATTTAACAAAACAGCAGCAAGCAACAGGTATGTTATAATCATTACAGATCACTTTTCACGCTACCTAGATATGGTGAGTCTTCGCAATGCAACAGAATTCACAGGACAATTGGTAAGATGCTTAGCCACTATATTAATGAACAACTCAATAATTGGAAGATTTATCTACCAGTGGTCGTTTCGGCTTACAACGCTAAAACACTTAAAGAAAATGATATGTCACCTTATGAAGTCGTCTATGGAAGAAAAATGCAGTCCCTTTTGATGTACTTGTGCAGAAGAACGGAAAAGCCAGATAAAATGTAAAAGATTTTGTTCGAATGATGAGGGATGTGTGGAAAAAGGTTCAAAAGTCTAATGGAACGATAAGAAAAGTTAGGTAATGCACAAGCGAAATATCCAAATTACAAATTCGGGCAATGGGTCATACTACCAACTCCATACATATCTAAAGGAAAAACGAAGAAATTAGTCTCAAACTATAGAGGACTTTATCAGATTATTGATATCACGTCGCCAGTCTACTTTAAATTACAACTGCCCACCAGAACAACTATTGTCTACGCCAATCGCTTAAAACTTATAAAGCACCTCCAAATGTGATACCATCAACAGTAGTACCAGTTCTTCCGAAAGGTGGCGGTGTACGATAATGAAAAGGAGTGGCCACGCAAAGCACAACAGATTTGGCGTCATACCTTCGACCACAGGTGCGATAAATGCTACAAATGTAAATAGTTAGTAAGGGTTAATGGATTATTTTTTTCACAACGAAGAAGTAGAAGGTAGAAATAGAAGGTTGAAATATGTAGGTAATATAAAGTAGCACCGTGTTATTTCTTGTTTATTCATTTACACTATTGCATTATGTTATAGATCGGTATCAATACGTTTTTTTTTCTCTTTTTTTCAGGTAACGACTATAGCATAAGGCGTAAATACATTGTGACTGTACAATCTGTCATAATTGTATTGTTGACCAATGTGAACAACGGACTACAGGTTCAACAATAATGACGAGTTGTGTTATTTTTTGTTAAACAGGGTACTGTAATTTAGAGTATAATTTATGGGCTATACGTAACGAACTTAGGAGGTTGGAATAAGAATTTTACACGTTACATGAAAGGGAAAGTACACCAGAAATATTTGAAGAAATAACCTGCGAGTACAAAACATTACATTCTTCTTACAAACATTTAAAAAAACAATTACATAAGGTACAGGAACTAGTTCCACAAGTTGTTAAACGAACCCATCGTGGATGGGTGAACGCAGGAGGCAAACTTTGAAAAACACATTTTGGTGCAGCAGATAACGAAGATATTACACAGTTGTTGAATAATTCATTACAAAATGTAGAGAGCACTGCGGAATTAAATAAAGCCACCATAGAATTACATACAACAACATTAAATGGATTAAACAGTTTTTAATAATACCAAGGCCATCAGGAACGTTACCCAAGAATTACCAAATAAATATCTCCTAGCTACTACCGCTTTGCCGAATGCCGACTTACAGGTGATACAAACAAGACTCCACACTGTAGGTAAAAAACTTGCAGTTGGAAGTTCACTTATGTTACTCATTGATCACTTAACAGACGGCTATTTGCCTCACAATTAGGTAAAACTGAACAACTACTATCTGAAGCACTAAAGCTAATATTCCGTCCAGATAAGAAGCTACCGTGCTAGTGGACACATAGAATGCAGAATTACGATTTCGTATTTCTTTCTCAGTAACAGTTAAAATGGGTATCTTTGAATGGTACACAGTACACTTATTGACGTTTAAGTGCGTCAGACTAAACAAATGTGTACAATTCAGAAGTAACCAAGTACTTTTAATATCTCAAACAACAAATACCACCACAGTAATAACGAAATCAGAATCACATAGATGCATGTTCGAGCACGTTAATATATGTCCATCTCGCGTAATCGAATTACATACTAATAGTTGTGAATCTCAGCTGAAGCCACAAATTGTTCATAAGATATATTAACTTCTACATCGTATTTATTCCAGCAAGTAGAAAATCACTGGTTATATGCAGTCCATCGGCCAGCTGACATTTTTGCATAATGTTATGATAATGGTGTATCCGCGACAACACAACAAATGTTCAAATGTTTGTAAAGCTTATGGGACTTAACTACGGGGTCATCAGTCCCTAAACTTACAAACTACTTATGAACTACTTACGAACTAGGACGGCACAAATATCCATGCCCGCGGGGGGATTCGAACCCCCGACTGTAGTGGCCGTGCGGACCGTGACTGAAGCGCCTCAGTCCCCTCGGCCACCGCGGCCGGCGACAACACAACATTTTCAGCTTCGTGGTAGGGAATTAATAATTAACGGTATATTTCGATCCATATCAGGAGCAAATTTTCATTCACCGGCAACTATCACCGGTACAACTAATGTTACTTCATCCTTCCCTCTAATTTATTGGCCAGAAATCCCCGTGCAGGCATTTCCAACACAAAACCTTCCTTACCTGAACGACTCCCTCGACAGTACCCTTCTCCAGTCTCCAGATTATTTGATAAATTCAAAGCGAGACAAAATTGATGCTAATATTATGATGCAAAAGTCCTAATACTGAAAGGTGAGTACAAGAGAAGAATGATAACATTGGGAAAAGGTATCTCTTGAACTTTAATTTTGGTAGTCCTGCTTTGTATAGTTTTCTGGTATTTGAGACGAAGGAAACAGACGAAGGAAACAGACGAAGGAAACAGCCAAATAATTCGCACAAGTAACGACATCATAAACCATAACTGCGGCTATAATCTTAGCAAAGCTTGGGAACCAGCGATTGGGTTAATTAAGAGTAAATCTAGCAAACGTAACGAAGTGACGACCACGGCGGACTGAGCCCTCACACCGACGTCATCTCAGACGCCGTCGCAATCGGTTCCCCTGCGCGGCCGTGGCACGGGGCGCGGACCGCGGAGGGGTCGATCCGCGGGCCGAGGGTATTTAAATGGCCCGCTACCGGGCTAGAACCCAGTTCCCTTCGAGCAGCCGTAGCGTGCGGATCTCCGTGCCGGCGCGTTTCTGGGAGCTCAGGCAGTCAGTTCAACTGATGATGGCGACATGTATGATCGGCGAAATATTGTGCCCGTTGGACACTATAGACCGGAAGTACACCCGTGGATATTTTGATTATAAATTACCGCTTCATAAAATGCCTGATAATTGGAAACCAAATTCTTAATTTATTTTCTTCCATAAATGCTTTTGAGGATTAGTGAAATGATTTATTATACTTTAATCATTAATAGACAGACCAATTTCGTATCAATATTGATGTAGTTTACATAGTTTTACAACTACTGGGTGATAAAAACGTCAGTATAAATTTAAAAACATATTGATAGAGGTGTGAAAGATCTCTTGTACGCTTCGTTTGGTGATGATCGTGTGCTCAGCATCCACTTACGTCATGCTTGGCCTCCCAGGTCCCCAGACCTCAGTCCGTCCGATAATGGGCTTTTGGGTTACCTGAAGTCGCAAGTGTATCGTGATCGACTGACATCTCTAGGGATGCTGAAAGGCAACATCCGACGCTAATGCCTCACCATAACTCCGGACATGCTTTACAGTGCTGTTCATAACATTATTCCTCGAATACAGCTATTGTTGAGGAATGATGGTGAACATATTGAGCTTTTCCTGAAAAGAACATAATCTTTGCTTTGTCTTAATTTATTATGCTAAATATTACTTTTCTGATTATATGAAGCACCATCTGTCGGAAACTTTTTGAACCTTTTATTATTATTATTATTATTATTATTATTATTATTATTATTATTTTGTTCTAATAAAACCCCTTGTCATTCCAAGCATGTGTGTCAATTTTTACCTCTCTATCTAATTCTGTGAGCCGGCCGCGGTGGCCGAGAGGACTGAGGCGCTTCAGTCATGGTCTGCACGGCCAGTGCGGTCGGGGGTTCGAATCCCCCCTTGGGCATGGATATTTGTGTCGTCCTTAGTCTTAGCTAGCTCATAAGTAGTTTGTAAGCTTAGGGACTGATGACCCCGTAGTTAAGTCCCATAAGTTCTACAAACATTTGAACATTTTTTTAATTCTGTGATTTATTAAGTTTTCGAATTTATACTGACATTTTGATCACCCGGTAGATTATTATAAAGTACGAGAAAATGTAATCGACATAGAAGCTATATATTTCTTCTTGTTGCAATCAATATTTAAATTTCTTACATTTGTTATAATGCTGTAGGTCTTCACTACGAAACTTGCAGCGACTTGTTAGTAGAACTGTTGTCAGCTCACTAGTTGTGAAGCGTATAATTTTCATTTTTGTGACAGTGAATTTTTTCCAGTTGTGCTGTGTGGGTGTGAATCAGTCTCTTACTTTGCAAAATGAAAAACCGTTTCGAGCATTTGAAAACAGAATTTTGAGGAAAATTTTCGGAGCAAAAAGGGATGACATTAAGTGGTAGTGGTGAAAAATGCATAACGAAGGGTTTCACGAACTCTTTTCAAGCCCTTACATAATCACCGTTTTTAAATCACTTAGGCTGCGATGGATAAAGGCAGAGCAGCGCGCAGAGTATTGGTAGGGCACTTAGAGGGAAAACGTCCGGTGGGGAGACCAAGGCGTGGATGGGAGGACAACGTGAAGGCCGATTTGAGGAGCCTAGGCATTGAAGGCGACTGGAAGGAAATAGCTTAAGACGGGAACAGATGGCCGAAACATGTTGCTATGGCAATGGACTTTCAAGTCCTGTATGACGAGTGAGTAAGTAAGTAAGGGACAATGAGTTTCCGTATTAAGAGTGGAGTAATGTTGAACGATTGAGGCGATTTACAAGTGTTTGAATCATAAATTCGAGGGCGAATTTTTCCGAAGGGTGGAGGAATGTTGAGTGCAGTGAAGTGTGTAAATAAACTAGGGAAGTAAAATGCAGTTATAAATGAAAAGTGATTAATACGTCAAGTAAAATTGAAAACTTAGTTCAGTTCAGTGACATAGGCGAGTAAAATCTGTGACTGCATTCTGACAGTGCGTAGGAGAGCCAACGCTGCAGATTCTGCAGACCATTGTCTCACCGGCTATTCACGTGTGGCGGAACGCGACAAGGAGTCTACCACTCTCTACACAAACGGAAGTCGTTGTTTCAGCGACCAGGCCATCGAACAACCACTCACATGAAGACACAGACTGTCAAACGCGACCAGATCTTACTTTTGGAAGCAACGTGACCCGACGCCAATATCGTACTGTACTGACCTCCAGAGCAACGTGGCCATATATCTTTTAGAAACTGTACAACGTGACTCTGAAGCCATTCCCCTCCAGCCAGGTCCATCAAATAAACACCGCCAGAGAGAGTGAGAGAGAGAGACAGTTAGAGAGAGTCAGTCTCGACAGATCGGTAGTAGCGGCGTTAGCAGCAGTAGCAGCAGCAACAGCAGTAGCGGAAGTTAGAGCCTGAGTCATGATCAGCCACCGGCAGTGACAGTTGAAGACAGAAGGTGGAAAAATCTGGTCGCCAGTAACAGCGTTCGGGAAGAAGACCAAGAGCAACAGAAGTACTCACCCTAGATGACTGACCAAAACTATAGGATGTGGTCTGCTCGTGAAAGTCACTTGTGTACTATGTCAATGGTTCTGTCACTCGAAGACTTGCGGCCTGAAGGCCGTCTAGTGGACCCCAGGTCGAAGACGCACCGCCTCCATGCCGTGCCGCTATCTCTGGTCGACGCAATCATAACACTTTTGGATGGAGAAGATAGGAAACTCGTGCAGCAGTGCCACAGGTCATTCCGCAGTACTAGCTTAGACAGCGACCTCTGTTCAACTAACGAGCAAGAATCAGAATTGCCGCCAGCATAATCAGATATCCACGGTTGATGCTGTGAAACGTCTCATCACCGCCGTGCGCCTTACCGCTGCCGCTAAGACTCTCCGAGCCATCAAGTTGACATTAAGAATAATGTATAGTTTAATTGTTTAATAAGTATTTAGTGTAAATGCTGTTTCATTCACGCCTCATACCCAAGCCAAGGAAAGGATCCCACATCCACATGTTTATATGATTCCCTGCAAAAGGGCTGTCCTGATAATAAATGTTACCTTGTAGTTAAAGCTTGTCATCCAGACAATAGAGAAATGCATGTACAGTTCTTGTTAAGTTTAAGTATTTAGCAAAGCAATATGGTTGCTTGATTAGGTGTCAGAAATTATCTTCAAAAAACGTAAGGCTAAGGTCGTCCACGGGTAACATCAGCAACAGATGGGCGTTATCTCCAGTTAACATCCAGTCGACACAGGACGCTAAATGGAACTCAGCTGCAACACATCCTCTAGGTGGCAACAGAACGTACATCAACACTGTCCGAAATCGCTTGCAGAAAGAGGCCTCTACGCAGGGAGGCCTATGATGTGTGTCTCATTGAAACCACGGCACCGTTTATTACTTATAAACTGAAAGAAGGGAAATCAGGGTTGGAGTCGTAACGATAGGTGCCGATTTCTCTTCACAGATGAGTGAAGATTTTGTGATCACTCCGACAATCGTCTGGAGAGAACTTGGAACTCGGAACAGTCCAGCTCAGGGAACATCATCATATAATGTTGGTGGACGGATGGTGAGAGCAGGAGTCAGTATTGGTGGACGTACAAACCTCTATGTCGTTCAGAATGGCTCTTTGACTGCTCAGAAGTATAGAGACGAGATCTTTGGGTCTTTTGTTGTTCCCTACGCTGGTGCCATAGGAGATGGATTCCTTTTGGTGTTCGAAAACACTCGCCACTCGGCACTTTTGGACAACATGAAGCTGTACTAATTGATTGAATGAGTGGCCAGCTTGTTCACCGGAATTAAACCCGACTGAGCATGTGGTATGCACTGGACAAACGTATTGTAGCCAGAACAGAACTTCCCACAAAGATTTCAGTGTTGGTTATTGCACTAATGGGAGAATGGCCAAATATTCCTCACGAGGTGATAATAACCTCGTTCTGTCCATGTCACGCAGGCGTGCAACTGTACTGACCGTCTGAGGTGATCACACACCATATTAGAGCGTAACGAAAAATACTGTTCCACTATTATGGTAGGCCAGTGGTCTCTCGCTCTAAGTAAACGCCCTGTAAGCCTCAAGTAGAGTTGAGACAGAAAAATATCGTTCTGTATCACTCACAAATCACATTGTAACCAATATCTGAACGAAACACGTCACCACATATACAGGGTGTTACAAAAAGGTAGGGACAAACTTTCAGGAAACATTCCTCACACACAAAGAAAGAAAATATGTTGTGTCGACATGTGTCCGGAAACGCTTAATTTCCATGTTAGAGCTCATTTTATTACTTCTCTTCAAATAACATTAATCATGGAATGGTTTCACACAGCAACAGAACGTACCAGCGTGACTTCAAACACTTTGTTACAGGAAATGTTCAAAATCTCCTCCGTTAGCGAGGATACATGCATCCACCCTCCGTCGCATGGAATCCCTGATGCACTGTTGCAGCCCTAGAGAATGGCATATTGTATCACAGCCGTTCACAATAGGAGCACGAAGAGTCTCTACATTTGTTACTGGGGTTGCGTAGACAAGAGCTTTCAAATTTCCCCATAAATGAAAATCAAGAGGGTTGAGGTCAGGAGAGCGTGGAGGCCATGGAATTGGTCCACCTCTACCAATCCATCGGTCACCGTTGTTGAGAAGCGTACGAACATGTCGACTGAAATGTGCAGGAGCTCCATCGTGCATGAACCACATGTTGTGTCGTACTTGTAAAGGCACATGTTCTAGCAGCACAGGTAGAGTATCCAGTATGATATCATGATAACGTAGGTGCAAGAACATGAGGCCCAATCAAGACATCACCAACAATTCCTGCCCAAAAGTTCACAGAAAATCTGTGCTGATGACGTGATAGCACAATTGCGTGCGGATTCTCGTCAGCCCACACATGTTCATTGTGAAAATTTACAATTTGATCACGAATTATTTCTATTTACAGTTAAAGAGGAATACTAAAATGAGCTCTAACATGGAAATTAAGCGTTTCCGGACACACGTCCACATAACATATTATCTTTCTTTGTGTGTGAGGAATGTTTCCTGAAAGTATGGCCGTACCTTTTTGTAACATCCTGTATAGTATATGATATCTCCTGGCGGGGTGGCCGAGCGCATTGAGGCACTACGCTCCGATGTGCGAGGCTGTTCCCCATCCGGGTTCGAATTCTCTCTCGGGCATGGATACTTGTGTTGTCTTTAGTATACGGTAGTTTATAAGTAGTTTGTAGTTTAGGAACTGATGACCCCGCAGTGAAGTCCCTTAAGCTTAACAAACATTTGAACATTTGACCCCGCAGTTAAGACCCATAATTTTGACAACTTTGTCAGAGGAGAAAAACAGCGATCTATTTGGAATGATCAACATTACAAAAAACAGTCTTCATCGCAGAAATTAACAGTTTCAATTAACCGGTTTCGCCGGCCGCGGTGGCCGAGGGGACTGAGGCGCTTCAGTCACGGTCTGCCCGGCCACTACGGTCGGGGTTTCGAATCCCCCCTCGGGCATGGATATTTGTACCGTCCTTAGTTGTAGGTAGTTCATAAATAGTTTGTAAGTTTAGGGACTGATGACCCCGTAGTTAAGTCCCATAAGCTTAACAAACATTTATTTTTTAACCGGTTTCGACCTGATGCAGGTCATCTTCGGAATTACAAGTAGCCCTTGTGGCCAGTGCTGCACTCGGCTGGACTGGGCTGCCCTGGGCTGTTCTGCTGCCAGCAGAATTCCGAAGTTGACCTACATCAGGTCGAAACCGGTTAATTGTAACTGTTAATTTCTGAGATCAAGACTGTTTTTCGTAATATTGATTAAGATCCATAAGCTTGATTTTTTTGAGCAGTGTAATTACAGACATAAATATATTTCATCAGAAACAACACAGAAAATGGATGATTTAAAATAATTATAAAAGTGACCCTTAGCGTTTATACCGTCCTGTCAGCTAATTTCCAGATTTAATACTGTTGGTGAAGTATTATTCTCTCAGAGAATTACTCTGGACTGAAGAAATACATCGCTCCTCATAAGAAGAGAACAGCAGCCTTTGATCTAAGAGATAATTATATGCTTTTCTAAACAATACTGGCTTTGTAATTAAGGAATCTCACTGAGAGATTATACATGCCGCTATAATGCGCCGTGCAATTTCTGTTGAAATCTTAATTAGTAGCACGGTTACGGAACTTGCTGTAGCCTTTCGTTTCCCAATTTTGGTTTTAGCATCTCTGTTTAATTCCTTGATAAAGCCCACAACACAATCAAAGGTTGCCTCTCGCTGTTTGTTCCCCAGTTTAACTGGCTTATCTGAACTAACAAGGGGAAGGCCTCTAACACAGCCAACCTATTCGGCTCATATTTTGCAGGTCGCTTGTGTACAGCCTAAACCAAGGAATGTAAGGTAGTTTGTGTCAACACCCCCGCGTTTTTGAGAAAATCATCCCTAAAGGTTATGACGAGCAATCGATTCAAAATTGGAGGGATCGGTAGATAATTATAAATAGAGCATTTTTCATCGTCAGGTATGGGGGTCCGCAAACGAATACTTTTCCAGGAAAGAAACTTTTACAACTGTCGCTTCTGTTCCAACGTGGTATACGCTTTTCGCCGGCCGCGGTGGCCGAGGTGACTGAGGCGCTCCAGTCACGGTCAGCACGGCCATTACGGTCGGGGGTTCGAATCCCCCCTCGGGCATGGATATTTGTGCCGTCCTAGTTCGTAAGTAGTTCATAAGTAGTTTGTAAGTTTAGGGACTGATGACCCCGTAGTTAAGTCCCATAAGCTTAACAAACATTTGAACATTTTTATACACTTTTCGCCGACAGCGGCGATAGCACAACGGCCAAGGTAACTGGCTGGTAAACGGAGAACCCGGTTTCGAATTCCTCAGCGATTCGACGTCATTCAGTTTATACTGTATAATGTTCATGACTGACCAGAGTAGATCGCGGGATGGATTTTACCGATTTGTTTCAAACCCTGCGAGAAGAAGGAAACAGACGAATCTTTCAAATTCCTAAAATATCTCGTCCGAGTTGGCCAGAGGAAAAGCGAATACAGTCTTGAAAGTTTTCCACATCGAAATAGGTGCTATATAAGCTACTTATTGAGTCCCGGCATTCTACGAGTGTGAGTCGCGTAGTGGACAAACGCTCGGATCGCAGATTTTGAGGCCCTGGTTCGATTCTCAGTACCTCTTAGATTCTTCAAATATTCAAATGTTTGGAAATCTATCGAGCCAAACTGCATAGACATCAGTTCGTAGCTTACAAACTACATAAACTAAGGTAAACTAACCTAAGGACAACACACACACACACACACACACACACACACACACACACACACACATGTCCCAGGGAGGACTCGAACCTCCGACGGCGAGCAACCGCGCACTCCGTAGCGAGGCGCCTTACACCGCTCGGCTACTCCACCGCGGCTTCATAGATTCTTCTTCGTTTTATATTACCCTTCGCAATGTTAACCTCCGAATCATGAAATTTAAATTTACTTAAACATTTCAGTGTTCCACGAAAGTTGATGTCAAGGGGAGACTCAATTAAAACATATTCTATAGTACGGCATTATTTCTGTGCACCTGTTACCATCCCAATCATTCGATACACTTGGAATGTACCAAAATTCTCTGCCTTCTCAACTTGGGCGCTGGGCGAGTCCATTCCTTGTTTTTGAGGGGCAGACACCTCAGTTGCGTTTTGCCTACTAGTCGCGGGCCGCAGTTGACTGGCGGGTTAAGGCCACTATACACGCTCCGATTTATCAACCAACCAACCAAATTGGTAGCAGCCTACACACGTTCCAATCAATTGCACGCATCAATTGCAGCACTTCCCTGTTCTGTGGGTGTGCTTCCGTTAGCACAAGGCTTCGTGCAGTCGTGATGTCACACGCAGGCTGACGCGTAATATCGAAGACCACAGGTGCTGCTATCGACTTTTCGATATTTTCTGAATACCTCGCGCATTTGAAACCCACCTCCTGCTATCCCATGTATTCGTGACGCGTGCTTCGCTTTTTGTGTATGTACGTGGCTACCTGCCGTATTTCGCTATGGCTGAGTTCGACACCATAATAAAAGAGTGCGTATCTGATTTGAAATTAAATTCCAAAGGACGATTTTGTAGCCTCTGTAAATCTCTGTCTGTCCATCGATTTAGGTTTTCAGTGATTTTGATGAACCTAAATGGTTTTGGGGATCTGCCAGAACAGTTCCAAAGCAAAAAACAACAAGCTGACGTCAGCCAGAATTGATTCCAGTTATGTAAATATTGGAAACTGTCATTCCTCATTAATGTCTCTCAACCTAATAAGATTAAGAAAATCTAAAAAATTTGTTGGCCTGTAACTAGACACAAATTAAGGCAGCACCACATTGAGTATCTCTCGAAAACGCTTCAGTTTTGGTATAATGTGTTGAAATAAAACGACGAAAACCTCATACTACATGTTACAAGACTTACCGGTACGTTAATAAAAGGCATGTGGTACTTCTTTGGAGTAGTTGTGTCATAAAGTTGGACATTCGTAAATTTTTGTTATATAGGCCTACGTTGGTCTCATTCTTTTTTGTGTCAGACTCTTTTTTTATTTATTTATTTTTAATATATATATATATATATATATATATATATATATATATATATATATATATATATATATATATATATTTCGAATGATGTTAGTCTCACCTGATAATCAGCGTGTTCTGAACATTTACTTGCATTTCAGTGTTCCATGCTAAATTTGTGAAGACAACTCATTTCTGGATGAACACCTTCATATGTGGGTAACTTCGAACATTAGTCCCTATAGAAGACACATCAGTTAATTTAGTAATGAAGTCATATCATATTTTAGAACTGGAGGGGACTGTACATTTCAGGACGCAAACTAACACTTGGTATGTAATTCGAACACAAACAAACGCTACACAACGAAGTGATTCCAGAATTGCAGACCTTTGTACTGTAACTTAGATTTCATGAAAGCTTAAACCGTCTTTAAATCATTATGAGATGCTTGAGCATTACATTTAGTGTGAAGAACGAGTTTTTATGAATCATGAAAGTTACGTTGAGGAAAGCGAATTCCATGCACATCGCGTGAGAGACCCTTATCGATTATCGAACGCTAACGAAAGAGTTGATAGCAATTGCAGCACTGTTCGATGCTGCTTGTGACTTCAAAATGACGTCTACATCTACATAGATACTCTGCAAATCACATTTAAGTGCCTGGCAGAGGGTTCATTAACCACCTTCATAACTTTTCTCTACCGTTCCATTCTCTAATAGCGCGCGGGAAGAAAGAACACCTAAATCGATCCGTTTTCGATCTGATTTCTCTTATTTTATTGGGATGGTCATGTCTCCCTAAGTAGGTGGGTGCTAGCAAAATATTTTCACATTCAGAACTAAAAGTCGGTGATTGAAACTTCGCAAACAGATCACGCCGCAATGAATAACGTCTTTCTTTTAATGATTTCCACCCCAATTCGTGCAACATTTCCGTAACGCTTTCCCCCCCCCCCCCCCCCCCGTAACGTGATAAAACAAAACGAGCTGCCCTTCTCTGAACCTTCTCAATATCTTCCGTCAGTCCCACCTGGTGAGGGTCCCACAAGGGGCAACAGTACTCCAGGAGAGGACGCACAAGTGTGATGTAGGCAGTCTCTTTGGTGGAGGTGGTGCATCGTCTAAGCGTTCTGCCAATGAAACGTAACCTTTGGTTCGCCTTCCCCACAATATTTTCTATGTGTTTTCTCCAGTCAAAGTTGTTCGTCATTGTAACTCCTAGGTATTTGGTAGAATTTACGACCTTAAGGTTTGACTGATTTATCGCGTAATTGAAGTTCAGCGGATTTCTTTTAGTGGTCATGTGTATTACTTCACACTTTTCTTTATTTAGTGTCAATTGCCAACTTTCGCACCAAGTAGAAATTGTGTCTAAATCGCTTTGCAGTTGCTTTTGATCCTCTGTTGACTTCACTAACCGATAAACGACAGCATCATCCGCGAACAGTCTAAGGGAGCTATTCAGATTATCTCCTAAATCGTTTATAAACACGAGGAAGAGTAGGGGACCAATAACGCTTCCCTGTGGTACGCCAGATATCACTTCTGTTTTACTCGATGACTTACCGTCAATTACAACGAACTGTGTCCTTTCTGATAGGAAATCGTGAATCCAATCGCACAATTGGGGAGATATTCCATAAGCACGCAATTTCATTAGAAGCCGCTTGTGGGGTACAGTATCAAAAGCCTTCCGGAAATCCAGAAATATGGAATCGATTTGAGATCCCTTGTCGATGGCACTTAACACTTCATGTGAATAAAGGGCAAGCTGTGTTTCGCAAGAGCGATACTTTCTGAATCCGTGCTGACTATTGGTTAATAGGTCGTTCTCTTCGAGGTAGTACATAATATTCGAACAAAGTATATGTTCCAAAATCCTACTGCAAATCGACGTCAATGAGATAGGCCTGTAATTTTGGGGATCACTCCTATTGCCTTTCTTGAATATTGGAGTACTTTGGGCAACTTTCCAGTCTTTGGGTACGGATCATTCGCTGAGTGATCGGTTGTAAATTATAGCTAAGTACGGAGCTATTGCATCAGCATACTCTGAGAGGAATCTAGTTGGTATACAATCTGGCCCGGAAGATTTATTTTTGTTTAGTGACTTAAGTTGTTTTACTACTCCAGGAACATCTACTTCTAAGTTTCGCATGCTGGCAGCTGTTCTTGGATTGAATACTGGAGTGTTCACTTCGTCTTCTTTGCTGAACGAATTTCGGAAAGCTGTGTTTAGTAATTCTGCCTTAGCAGTACTGTCATCGTATTACCATTGCTATCGCGTAGTGAAGGTATTGTTTGTGTTTTGTCGCTAGTGTACTTCACATATGACCAGAATTTCTTTGGATTTTCTGCAAGATTACGAGACAGGATTTCGTTGTGGAAACAACTATAAGATTCTCGCATTGAAGTCCGCGCTAGGTTGCGAGTTTCAGTAAAAGATTGCCAGTCTTGCGGATTCTGTGTCTTTTTAAATTTTGCATGCGTTTTTCTTTGTTTCTGCAACAGTGATCTGACCTGTTTTGTGTACCACGGGGGGTCAGCCCCCTCTTTTATTAATTTATTTGGTATAAATCTCTCGATTGCTACTGATATTATGTCTTTGAAAGTAAGCCACAACTGATCTACACTCGCATTTTTAGTTTTCAAGGACTGGAGACTATCACTCAGGAAAGCGTGAAGCGGATTTTTATCTGCTTTATTGAATAGATATATTTTTCGTTTATTTTTGGTGCATTTGGGAATTTCGATATTCAGTCTCGCTACTACAACTCGATGTTCGCTAATCCCTGTATCTGTTTTGATGCTCTTTACTATCTCGGGATTATTTGTTGCTAGGAGATCAAGAGTATTTTCGCAACCACGTACTATTCTAGTGGGTTCATGAACTAACTGTTCGAAGTAGTTCTCAGAAAAAGCATTCAGAACTAGTTCGGACGATGTTTTATATTTGCCCCCGGTTTTGAATACGTAATTATGTCAACATATCGAGGGTAAATTAAAGTCGCCACCGATTATAACAGTATGCTTCGGATACCTATTTGAAATATGATTCAAGCTTTCTTTGAACATTTCTGCAACCGCATCGTCTGAGTCAGGGGGCCGATAAAAAGATCCAATTATTAATTATTTCGGTGGTCAGGTATAACCTCTACCCAGACCAATTCACAGGAAGTATCTGCCTCAATTTCGTTGCAGGATAAACCGTTTGTAACAGCAATAAACATGCCACCCCCTGTTTTATTTATTCTATCCTTTCTGAAGACCATTTGGCCCTTTGAAATAATTTCGGCCGAATTTATCTCAGGCGTCAGCCACCTTTCAGAACCTATAACGATTTGTGCCTCAGTACTTTCTATCAGCGCTTGGAGCTCTGGAATTTTCCCAACACAGCTACGACAATTTACAACTTTTACACCAATGGTTTTTATGTCTACTTTCTTCCCGTGTCTGACCTGCCCCCTTTGAGACTGAAACCCATTTTGTGTATTCCCGAGGCCATCTAACCTAAAAAACCGCCCAGTCCACGCCACACAGCCCCCGCTACCCGTGTAGCCGCTTCCTGAGTGTAGTGGACTCCTGACCTATTTAGCGGAACCCGAAAACCCACCACCCTTTGGCGCAAGTCGAGGGATCTGCAGCCGACTCGGTCGCAGAACCGTCTGAGCCTCTGATTCAGACCCTCCACTCGGCTCTGAACCAAAGGTCCGCAGTCAGTCCTGTCGACAATGCTGCAGATGGTGAGCTCCGCTTTCATCTTGCAAGCAAGACTGGCAGTCTTAACCACTTCTGATAGCCGCTCAAAACCAGAGAGGATCTCTTCCGATCCAAAGCGACACACATCATTGGTCCCGACATGAGCCACCACCTGCAGTTGGCTGCACCCTGTGCTCTTCATGGCATCCGGAAGGAGCCGTTCCACATCCGGAATGACTCCCCCCGGTATGCACACGGAGTGCACATTGGAATTCTTCCTCTCCCTAGTAGACATTTTCCTAAGGGGCTCCATTACCCGCCTAACGTTGGAGCTCCCAACTACCAAAAAACCCACCCTCTGTGAGTGCCCGGATCTTGAAGGCAGAGGGGCGAGTACTGGACAAGCGACACCATCCGCATCAGGAACATCCCCTGCCACAGACAGCGTCTCGAATCTGTTGGCATGACTAACCGGGGAGGGCTTCACTTCGGACCCCCGGGAAGTCTTACGCCGCCTGACACGCGCTGAGGGGACCTCCCAATCCACCACGGATTGGGGGGCTACCTCCTCGCGGGCAGTGAGCGGGCTGGCCACAGCCTGCAGGCCGATCGGAGGGCACAACAGACGCACAGGGCGTCTGCTGCACCCCCGCGAGCGGCCCACAACAGCGGCGCCCACCCACCGCAGTCTCAAGCGTTGCCAGCGTAGCCAACGCCCCCTGAAGCTGCGAGCAAAGAGTCACCAACTCTGCCTCCATCCGTTCGCAGCAGTCACAGTTCCTAGCCATTCTAAAAACCTTTGTTTCTTCCAAGTAAGTACGTCAGAGGACTCAATAGCTTGATAAACAGTGAGCTTTGTAAAGTATAAACCTAACGCTGAACTGTTTATTAACGGCGAATCTGAAAAATATATACGCGAGCTAATAAATCAAAAATTCAGTAACTGAGCTGACAAATAAACGCGATTCTTAATAAACAAACACGCGAGCACACTAAAGTATAAAGAGCTGCAAGAGAAAGCACACACGAAATGTAAATAAGTCGCTTCTATTAAGAAGCCGGTTACCGTACAATGTAGAGCTGCTGCTGGTCACGTGTGCACTGGCCGCCGGTCACTGAGCAACTGAAGTGTAGGACAACCAACCGCGAGTACGATCAAAACAAAACAGAAGCAGTGAGTGGCGGATTTACACTGCGGATGAATACACTGAACTGAATGTAAACGAAGGCTTCCGCGGCCGTTGTCATTGTATATAAAACTCTTCTGGGTTTTGGACCGCATCGTCAAAATATCAAACACTTCACCGACGTTTCGACCACTATTGCAAGTGGCCATCTTCTGGGTGTTACATTTACTGAAACACAGCAAGAGAAGTTTGATAAACAACGAGCTCACAAGTACGAAGCCTTGTGTAAACAGAATTCCCGTTCTGTGGTGTCCGGTCGTCGAAATGTGTTTGTTTACGTGTGTTCGCTGTGCAGACAGCAGACGATCGCAGGCAGGAAGTTGGTCGGGTAGCACTACACACGCACAATTTTTCGGATGGAGCGGTAGTGGGATCGGTGGGAGGGGGGGGGGTCAGATGTTGTACGGCCATGTCCGACCAACCACCCGACAAGCGAAGTTGTTCGGGAAGAGCCTACACACATCCAATTTATCGGACAGCCGATAAATTAGTCCCGACAGGAGCCTTTCACAGACGAAGCGTATGGCTCAGCAACCAACGTGGAACAGCCGGCCGCCCCTCATAAACAAAGGAATGGACACACCCTGCGCACAACTGCGCACCCTGCGCTTCTGGGCACGGGCAACGATTTTTTGCACGAGCTATACTTAAAAACTTGAATGTAATATAACTTCGGCCTATAAATACCTGCAACAATTTTTGGAAATATTATTTTTATTTAAAACTTCATCGAATTATGAAAATTAAATAATTACACAAGGTATATTACACTCTTGGTATGTGCTTGCCAAGTTTTGAAGCTGGCCGCAGTGGCCGAGCGGCCTGCGGCGTGCCCGTCGCGGCCTGCACGGCCGCTGCGGTCTGGGGTTCGAATCCCCTCTCGGGCATGGATGTTTGTGCCGTCTTTACAATAAGCTAATTCATAAGTAGTTTGTACGTTTAGGGACTGATGACCCCGTAGTTGAGTCCCATAAGCTCCACAAACATTTGAACAAGTTTTGAACTCACATAAAGGCAACGTTTTCCGGTATTTCATATAATAAATTGTGTCTACTATAATATTTGATATTATAAATGCACATGATATGTGTCCTGAAACCTACTTTTAAGGAAATTATGTAGAAACATAATAAAAAAATTGTCTGCCTGTGTAACAAATTTACGCTATGATTCATAGGATCTCTGTTGTAATTTTCCGGTGGCAGAGATAATCTGCTCAGAACATGTGCACGCAAGCAGACTGTTTATTTCGTTCACTCATCCGAAGTTCTATTTGTTATTATAAGTCAACATATGAACTAGCTGAGTGAAGAGTTATATTTGTGTAGAAGCAGCTGAGAGAGTTGACAAATAAACCGCCAGGTAATGATACAATTCCAATTCGGTTTTACAAAGAATGCTCCGCAGCTTTAGCATTTATTGCAAATTTCTGGTAGAATGCAAACTCTCGGGCGACCGGGAAAAGAAATGAGAAATGAAAGAACCGACAACATTACGGAGCAATTTGAAAGACGACGGTCTATCTTCTTCCATATATTTTTGTATGGTTTCTGTAAAGTTATAATTTATTTAATGTCGTTTGATTATCATTTTGTTAAAAACTTGAACCCCACACTTTTAAAAACTTGAGGAGTAGTATTGTTATTTCATGTGTTACAATGTCAGTTAATATTGCTAGGTTTTTCTTATTTTGTTGTGTTAATAATTTATTATTATACTAATTGATGTGGCATAAGTACGGCGTCTCCGCTACATCACTGTCCCTGTGAGAATGTGCAGTTGTTTTACTTTTAAGTGAGTGCGAGAATCTATGGCTGATGAATGGGGAGAGACAACTCGCTTTCCATCGTTCTCTCTGGCTCAGTATCGATATCTGCTGTAACTACCAAAGAGGTTTCTACACCCTTTGGTTACAGTCCAGTCAGCGAACATTCTTTAGCGCGAGTCTGACTGTCCGTCCCCACCACCGCTGCTTTCGTGGATTTTCCGGTTTCCGGTGGCTTCCCTCGTCTCTCTCGCCCCGGTGGCCGCTCGGCCGATCATTCTGGCCTGGTCGTCAGGTGAGGAAGGTTGGTTCTGCTCTTCTGGAAATGGTAGCGTTTCATTGACTAGCACGTTTAACTTAGATTCGTGAACTTAGAATCATATTTTTGGATTATTTTCTCCGATCGTGTGCGGAAATGTGTTCTCGTTTTTCAATTCAGTGATTTCCAATAGATAAATGCGGTGTGTGTGATTCTAGTTGCAGTTTTATAACGGCCTGGTATGTTAAAACCTTTGCGATCATGTGGCGGCGTATGAAGTTTGTGTAATTAGTTTCTAGCTTTGTGGGGCCTTATTTCTAATAGGTGATATGTTCATTTTATACAGTGCATGTAAAAATCTTCTCATCGTTTCTTTCCGTGAGTGATATGTGTTCCACGTGGTTGGTTCACAGAACAAAGCCTTCATCTTCCACTCTGGTTTGTTCGATGCCCATCAGGCAAGTAACTATGTGGGTATCCTTCTGATATCCACAAATATTTCGCGATCTTCTCTCCCCGCCTATTTTAATGTTGCTGTTTCTTCTCCGACTTATAGTACGAACTCTGTCTGTGTCAGTAATTCTCTATGAGCCTTGTACAACCTCCTTCAATAGCTTCCTTATGTAATTCTAAACATTTCTATAGGTTGCATGCCGTAATTCTTATCTTTATTTTTCCGACTTTGTAATTATTTCACTTTTAGGAGTTTTGGAAACTGGACTTCATCCGTCTCTGTAATCGCTCCCTATCGCGTAAAGCTGTATTTAATTCGCTTCCTTATTAATTCTGAGCATTTCTATGGGTTGCATGCTGTAGTTAACTTTCTTTATTGTTCGGAAACTGAATTTATTAATTTTTATCGGTTTTCGGAACCACATAGGTCCGAGCTCCAACCTCAGGGGTTTGCAGCTAGTCGCCTGAGTCCACGCCGCTTCTCATATAAAACCAGTACCTAGACAGATTGCTGACAGACTGCAATTTAAGAATCCACCGTGATTTAGTATAATGAAACTGATTTTCAACCACTTCACTTTCAGTGGAGTGCGTCCATGTAACTTAGCCGTGTGTCGTAGTTAGGGTGTTTGCTCGCGGTCAATTCAGATGTAATTTAACTTGGCTATACACGCGCACCATCTCAAAACAGGCACGACAGACCAGAGTCAGCTTCAAAGAGTTTTGTATATTGCGTTATGTGTTACCTCCGACTTGCTGAATTTCGCTTATGATAGTGGCGCCTGCTTCCGCCTCGTCTCAGCACGCTGATTTTGGTGAGTTTCGCTGTGGCATTGCGTATGTGAGAGAGAATGAGTGTTGTTTGTGAATCCTTCCCCCCCCCCCCCTTCAGTAACGTTAAATCATATATAATTTAGGCTGGGCACCGTCCGCATTAATCCATGTAAGAGATGCATTTTATTGTATTAACAAATTTGGTTCCCCATTTTGTTCAAAAAATGTTCAAATGTTTGTTAAGCTTATGGGACTTAACTACTGGGTCATCAGTCCCCAAACTTACAAACTACTTATCAACTACCTTATACTAAGGACGGCACAAATATCCATGCCCGAGGGGGGATCCGAACCCCCGACCGTAGTGGCCGTGCTGACCGTGACTGGAGCGCCTCAGTCACCTCGGCCACCGCGGCCGGCGTTCCCCATTTTGCTTGTTTTCTATCTGAATAAACAAGTCGAAGTTCAGCATATTCCGTAAGTTGCCTATAAATTGTAGTTTTAGAGCACCTTCCCTCTTTTATTTAATATTGTTCTTGACAAGTGCTGAGAACATGCTCAGATGAAATGTTTCTTAAGTGTAAATTCCGTTGCGCCATGTCTTCTTAGCCACCTTTCTAAGATAACTTTAATTGTGGTGGCTTGCTTATTAATGTCTGTGTGTAATAATGTGTGAGCTGCTATGTATATTGACCACTGTAGTATTAACTTCCTGTTACTGAAGTCATTTGAAACGAGGCAGTTCTTAGTTTGGGCCGGGAACAATGCTTTATACCAGGGAGTAACCAGTAGTTCACACGGACCTCATTCACTAATTTTAGTGATCAAAACAGGCTCTTGTTACGTAAGTGTTCAACTGTTAAATGTCACTGCAGAATAAATGAACACTTTCTGAGTTCGAATATAACCAGTTTCAAATTTTACTCATGAAGGTGGTTTTTATCGTTCCATTTAATGTTTAGTGTGCGTCTTTTCCATGTGTTTCTCATTCGTAGTACTTTTAGGCTGGAGATTAAATGGATTACAGAATGGATGGACAACTCTTTTTATTATTGTAATAAGCCTGCTATTTCGTTTTAAGCCTTACCTCCTTTTATTCTATTTTAGTCACAGTTTTAATCTTGACCTTTTGGCGATTTCTGCTTCGACGCGGTTTCTCTAATTGCTTTACGTATTCCTTTTGTGCTTGATTATTTCGATACTGGAACAACGGACCGATGACCATACTACTTTGGTTCCTTTACAAAATAAAGCAAACAACCTGAGTTACTTATTATGACTAGTAGAGTAATGTTTGATAAGTGCCGCGGCGTAATAGGCGCGCGCACTGAGGCGCCGTGGGAGTAGACGAGCGGTCTGCAGCGCCACGTTGCGGATCGCGCGGCCTCCCGCGTCGGAGGTCTGAATCCTCCCTCGGGCATGGATGTTTAGCGTAAGGTAGTTCATAAGTTCCCAGAATGAAACTTCACTCTGCAGCGGAGTGTGCGCTGATATGAAACTTCCTGGCAGATTAAAATTGTGTGCCGGAAGCGGGACTCGAACCTGGGACCTTTGCCTTTCGCGGGCAAGCGCACTACCGACTGTGCTATCCCGACACGACTCACGATGCCGCCTCACAACTTTTCATTCTGGAAACATCCCTTAGGCTGTGGCTAAGCCAATCCTTTCTTCCAGGAGTGCTAGTCTTGCGTGTTTGCAGGAGAGCTTCTGTGAAGTTTGGAAAGTAGGAGGCGATGTACTGGCAGAAGTAAAGTTGTGAGGCGGCATCGTGAGTCGTGTCGGGATAGCACAGTCGGTAGTGCGCTTGCCCGCAAAAGGCAAAGGTCCCAGGTTCGAGTCCCGGTTCCGGCACACAATTTTAATCTGCCAGGAAGTTTCAGTTCATAAGTTGTTTCTAAGTTTAGAGACTGATGACTCAGCAGTCAAGTCCCATAAGCTTTACAAACATTTGAACATTTTATTTTATTTTTATTCTTTTTTTTTTGTTTTTTGTTTTTTTGTTTTTGTTTTTTTGTTTTTTAGGTGCCATGCTGCGGTGCGCGTGGCCGTTCGCCGACGGAGGTTCGTGTCCTCCCTAGGGCATGAGTGTTTGTGTTGTCCTGAGGTTAGTTTAACTTAGTTGAAGTAGTTTGTAAGCTAGGGACTAATAACCAAGCAGTTAAGTCCCATAGATTTACAAACATTAGAATTTTGTTTGATGAGTAACGTCTATGATGAAGTAATAAGATCGCAACACTTTCAATCCGTTTCCATATGTGACAAATTCGAAGTATGCCGAGTTTAGTTTAGATTATTTATTATTATTATTTTGAAGAAGAAGTGTTACTGAACTGATTACAAGAATCTTTGACTTGTACACTGAGCTAGTTTTTTTGTAAACCTATTGGACCAAACTGCTATAGTTATCAGTTCATAGACTTACAAACAGCTCAAGCTAACTTACACTAATGAGAACATACACACACACACATACACACACACACACACACACACACACATGCCTGAGGGAGGTGACGTTATCGTTGTTTCTGTAGTAACGGCGAAAATAGCCCTGTTGTCTCCTCTGAGATTGTGTACGACGATCGGTCTTGAAGTAAACAGGAGAAACTTTTAGGAAGTTTTAACGTAAAATCCTTTGGAAGTGGCGTTTTCGTTGAACTGCCATACGTGAGAGGAGTGGCACATGGCCTATGACTTGCGGTGGTGAAGTTTTTAACATATGACATTTAAGAAACGTCTCGCCTCAATCATACTCCATCAGGAGGTAAGTTCTGAGCGTGAATTAATTGAATCTGAGATTTCGCAGTTTGCGTAGTAGCAGGATGAGAGGATGAGTACAGTTGTGGACATACAATCGTAATTTCATACAAGCGTTGAGAATCGAGGTCGGAACGATATATATCGCTTTCACAAATAAAGAGAACATATAGAAAAAGTGAGAGACGCGCGATGGACAAAAGACGTCGGGGATCTGACATTTCCTTGTTTGGAGTTAGTTTATTCTGTGAATGCTATTTATCGTGTGAAAATAGTGGGTTCATGGCGATGAATAAAGTGTCGAGGCGTGAGCTCATTCCGCATATTTGTTCGATAGACAAATGCTTAAAATTTTGTTGGGAATTTGGAATTTGCCGCGCGGGAGTAGCCAAGTGGTCTGGACGGCTACGTCACGGATCGCGCGGCCTCCCGCGTCGGAGGTTCGAATCCTCCGTCGGGAAATGATGTGTGTTGTCCTTAAGATAGTTTAACTTAGTTTAAGTAGTTTGTAAAACTAGGGACTGAAGACCAACGTAGTTCGGTTCCTTAGCATTACAAACATTTGAACATTTAGAATTTGGACTTTTGCCTAACAGTCACCTAAGACGGCGTGTTCAGTATAACACCGAGGGTAGTGTGAAAGTCTGCAAGAAAAAAATCACACCCAGACTTTCCATATGAATTGTATTGCGCGAACTGCAAGAAAAGGACATCCATTCGCAGCAACACGTGATTTGCTAACACGAAATTGACCATTGAAAAAGTGTGAGTTATTTCGTCTTGAATAAGGCAATACACCTTACAATTTTGTGCTGTAGAAACAGTTCTTCACATAAATATCGTTTGTAACTACTATGGTTTTTGTAGAGAGATTTGTTACGTAATACTATCAAACGACAGATTTCCTTTAGGTGGTGTCGGTAAAGTAGTTGAGGTTCACGAGTCCTATATCGCAACCAGGAAATACTAGAAATGTCGCAAACTCAAAAATGAAAGAGCATGTATAGTTCAAAATCATATGTTTTATTAACTACTGTGGTTATGAGTCCCTATGCTTACAAACTACTTAAACTAACCTAAGGGAAACACTCACACCCATGCCCGAGGAAGAACTCGAACCTCCGCTACAAGACCCATTAGAGCGCTCGGGCATTCCACGGCGACAAAAGACAAATATTTTTCACATCATGCATTCCATATGAACAAAATTTTGCCACATTCACATGCTGACCGAGATAGAGTTGTAGTAAAACGTGCCTGATTTATATTGCTGAAGACAGGTGTATCAGATATTAATTACAATGCATATTGTAGTGTAATTACTTGCCTGACTAGGTTTGAAAAATTGGCGGTACAGAAGTTTTTGAACTATTTTAAAATAATAATCAGTGACCTAAGCCTTCAATTTAGACAAACTGTTAATTAAAAAAATGAAATGAAGTGAAATGACCAAACATTTAATAGTTTAAAACATCTTGCAGAGGAAGCAACCAACAGAATTCGACGAATAGTTACCTTAAACAGCGGTGTAGTTGATCTCGTTGATTAGCTGTAGTGAGATTGGTTTTAATCCGCGTAAGTATCCGCCGCCATTGGATGGAGGTTCGGAATATTAAGAATCAATCCCCGTGTAGCATAATTTTCAATGACGGTAATTTAATGAATGAAAATTAATAATTGATACAGATTAATGGCTAATTAGACTTCGAACTGTTCATTACATAAAAGTGATTGCAGGTTCTAAGCCAATAAATATTGCAAAATGGTTAATTACAGTCAAAGATACTATGGCAAACTACACGAGATACGTACGTTTAACACATTTAATTACCGAACCATCCAAAGTCGTAATAGTTAGTTATACCTGAAAACAGCATGATCACTAAATGGAGGGACTGGAAAAATAATTAAATAACTGAACAACTGACTGAAGTTAACTTTAAATCAGGGGATTTATTAATTTGAACGGAAAGCATATACTTGCATACCTGACTATCCCTATTATATCTGAAAATTTGTACAATCAGTTAAGAACAATAATCAATAGTTAATAATGTTCGTTTCAGCATATTGTAGCGGTTGGATAATAGGCAGAGCTTATCAGTACAATTCAGACAACAGAACAATTAGAACAGAGCAGCCGGCCGCGGTGGCCGAGGTGACTGAGGCGCTCCAGTCACGGTCAGCACGGCCACTACGGTCGGGGGTTCGAATCCCCCCTCGGGCATGGATATTTGTGCCGTCCTAGTTCGTAAGTAGTTGATAAGTAGTTTGTAAGCTTAGGGACTGATGACCCCGTAGTTAAGTCCCATAAGCTTAACAAACATTAAACAGAACAGAGCAGACAATAGAACAGAGAGCGAGTACAATGGGATTATTACTTTTACAGTAATAGTCAGAGATTTTAATTAGTTACACTGATATTATAATTAGAGTTTCTTTGTATATCTTTTACGTAGTCTATCGATTCCAAGGAAGAAAAAATGAATTGAATATTTATCCTAATTACATTCTATCTGATTTAATATTTCAGATGACTTTAAAATGTTTTTTATGGGGCTCTTGCTATATGGCAATATTAAAGTATCAAGGGTATAAAAGCATATCTTGAAAGACAGGCGCGGACAACTGATTATGAATCAAGGCATGAATTTTAATACAGTCTGCTCTATCATGAATTTCTCTGGTCTCGTATAATGCGGCACGATTCTGAAGTCTACCGGTAAAATTCTTGACACCTCGAAACAAGTAAACGTCTCACGGTAGATTAACTGAGGTGAATTTCGGTGGCATCACTTTAACAGTGCAGGTCGGTTGACCATAATTATCCACAAAAGTCCTGTCGCGGCGCGTCAGGTCGGTTTGGCTATCCCATGAATCCAGAATGAAGCAAAATTTATTTTTCTGCAGATGAGATTTTGACGTACCCTTTATCATTCTTCTATTTATATTAATAACTTCTCTTTGCATCTGAGCCGCCTACCCAAGCACTGTTTATGTTTCAGAAGGCTCCCACTAACTAGACAACATTAAGTACTATGGGATGGGCTTGTTATTTTGTTAGGCATTATCCTGCATAAAAATTTTAGTGATTCCAGAACAAAACTGACAAGGTTGGAAACAGATTGAATTTGTTAAACACAAGCAAATAATAATGGCTTGCAAGAGACAACGCATCTGGTCGGTCATGCTGAAGCAGTATACATGCTTTGCAAGAAAAGATACGTCCAGTTTTGTAACCTAGGGCAAGTTATAGAAACGCTATTCAAAATGGAATAATTTTATTGCAGTCGCATCCACACAAAGATAGATAAATAAATAAATAAAAATAAAAGGGGGAAGCAAGAGGGACTGAATGACTATTAAGATGCAAGTACGCAATGTTGACTAAATATGGGGTCTTATTCTACATCAACATATATTTTCATTACCGGACATACATAGTTACTGAACAGATGGTTACTGAATGGGTCATTTTGAACCTCAAGAAATTAACATATCAACTTAAATTTTCGTTAACAGACACACATAGTCACTCAATGGGTAATTTTGAACCTCAATTTAAAAGAAAAAAATATAGTTAACATATTAATAGTGACAGATCACATTTTACACACAATTTTACATGGACTTCGATTGTTTAGAATTTACAGGTCTTCTATTTACAAGGTAATTGGTAGCTAATAGCATTCTATGTCATACAAGGGGATGGGACGGTAGGAAAGAGTACATAGTAACATAATCAAACACTATCATACATGCATGCAATTGCCTAGTGGCGTGCATTAACAAATATAAATGCATATTACTCAAAAGCTTATGATACTGGTCGGGTATAGGACTGTTCGGTGTGAACAACGGACGACATCACAGTAAATTACAATTACTTTTACTTGGTGCGGTACTCTGAGAATCAAAATCATGGTGTAAATACTGCTTTATCATCCGTAAAGGGGAGACTAAACTGTCATCGAACATGAATTAACCATGAATAAAATACCCGTGCACAGTGACCCATTACAATTACTTTTACTTGGTGCGGTACTATGAGATTCAAAATCATGGTGTAAATACTGCTTTATTATCCATAAAGGGGAGAC